>JAPDVR010000003.1:2816323-3338823 GCA_026230005.1 Gila orcuttii | reverse complement strand
TATCTACAACAGAATATATGTGTGCATGTGTGATGCAGAGTCAGAGGCGTTCGTGTGCAGATACTTTATTGAAACACACAAGCGAACAGAGCAGAGCAGAAACAGTAATGATAAACACTCAAGGGCAGTCCAGAACTCGGAGTAGTTACCAGGTGTAGTGTTACAAATGTATTAAATGTGTAATTTAGGTTCAACAGTATTTTAACTGAGAGAGTTCACACAAGTGTTTACCATTTTGAGGCATAGGACTTTAACCTTTTGTTACTTCTCAAGAACAGCTGGACTTTTGTCTCTATGATAATGTTAAAGTTTGAGTGATCTAATCTGCCTGATTGTATTAGCATCTCAAGGCTCTGAGTTACACTGTTATGCTGACGAGATCAGGGCTGGGGAATTTCCGGTAAAGTGCTGATTCCTGTACTTCACATTTACATGCTTTGTTCACCTATATGTAAATTCCTTCCCCTTGAAAAGTATATAAACTACAATGTATACTGCCTTAGTTCAGACTTGGTGACTACAGCATCGCAACAGCAAAGTCCTCAAACAAGAGTAACTTCTGCATTGAAAGATATCTCAACGTCTCCTGGTTTTTCGCTTCTAAGTCTCCTACACTTAAGAAGAAAAAGGTTTACAACACAGGCAAGGGTCGTGGGCAGGCAGCAAACGTTCATAAAGAGTCCTTGGAAACAGGCTAGGGTTGAGGAACCAGGAATACAAGAGATTATCAGAAGATCGCTCAGAGTTGCACGCCGTGGCAGAAACAAGACTTTGCAGAGAACAAAGGGGAGCGAGGTCCAGATAAAGGGGAGCTGAGTGAGAACAGGTGGCAGTGATAATGGGAAAAGTCAGACAATAAGTGTTCTTCTACTGTTGCATTCATATTTAGCCATTTCTAAATCACTTATATAACAATCACTATTATAACACAATCATATTTTGTCACAGTTTATGGTTTATCACATATTTGTTCTGAGCTCTCAGTTTTGACAATTCTGCTACATAATGATTAATGTGAAACGTGAAAATCAAGCGTCACTTCTGGCAGGTCACGTTAAATCAAGCTCTCATCAGTGACTCTCAGCTGATCCACGTCTACCTATAGGAATACGACGCCTATCACTGTATACATATATAAGCTCCTTCAGTATTATCAGAAGCTAATTACCCTCCTCCTCTCATCTAGTCAGGATTTGCCATTCTGATTACCCTTGAATCAAAATATATTCTTGCATTATGTTATACTTTAAAATCTTGAATGAATAATATCTGTATAAATTCATGTTGGATCTGTTCTGTTTGCCCTGCTCTTACCAATGGTAGGCTGGATGGATGCGCAGGGAATTCTCGCCAATAACAAAACCATACCGCCAATCCAAACTGTATGCTAATTGTCACTAGTATTTAACGAAAGTGATCCTGACAGAAATTATGTTATACAGAGGAGATTTGCAAAAAGCATTTTATTACCCATATTTTATTTCAAATATGTATATGTACAACAAAATGTGTATTCATGTGTGTTCAATCATGCTTAGACTGTATTAAGTATTATTGTTCAAGCATTTCATTTACATTCTAGCCAACAAATCATTACAATAACATTAGAGCTGTCACTATTCCTCAATTAAAGTCTACTATTTGATTTGAAAAAATCCTCAATTGCAATTTACCTGTGCCAAGTAACAAGCAAAATACCAGAAGTGGCGTGTTCCATAGAAGAGAATCTATGTGCCACATTATTACACCTTTTTTTAAGACTACACAATATATTAAAACCATTTAAATACATAATATTGTCAGGAACTGGAGTGAAGAGAGCACTCAAAAGCATAGGATTCATGCAACTGTTTATTAGATCTTCAAGGTAATAGACAATCGAAACTGTAATACACTTTACGAGTGTTAATCGAGCTTGATCGCCGCTATCAGATGAAGATGCGCTGATTACGTCCTCCTCCATGTTTACATGTGCGTAGTGATATTGGCTTGATTTTGGCTCTGACCTACTTTTTTTGTTAAAAACCGAGCAAAGAACAACACTCGGAGATGTGTCTCCGCCGCTCTGCATACGTCATCTCCTTCATCGCTCTGATTGGTTTTAGGTCTATCCGCGACGTCCGCTGGTGACGCCCCTCTGGAAATGATTTGTCTATGACGCTTTGCCAGACCCTAACTCAGTTACAACTGAGAATGGTCTGGTTTTAACCAGGCTACTCCACCACAAAGGATCTGCAGCAAATCCACAGAAATCAAGAATCAGAAAAGTGCTGTAATAGCTTTGTTTGAAATTACAATAATTAAAATAAACTACAACTTAATATTTAAATAGTTGTTATTCATTTCTGTAGTATACTCACTCAAAGCCTTTGATGGTAGCATTCAGCTTCATGATCTCTCCACCGGATAAACACACATCTGTTCATCTGTCCCTGTAACATCCAGACAAGATTCACATAACCTCTGTGATTTATGAGCTCAACACTACATTTACATGTTGAGGTTGTAAAACTTTTTATCCAACATAAATGTTCCTCAATTTATCAACAGTACTAATGGACAAATAAAATAGATAACTTATGTTTAGTTACTTTATAGATTTTTTTCTACATAATAGCACACATATACATCACTCAGATGTCTATTTCATGTTGTGATGTGCTCTTCTGCAATACTTATTGAAGATTTTCCTGTCAGATGTAAATAGACATTTAAAATAAGTGTCTTTAAGATGTATGGTTTATGTAAATCCACTTTAGAGACGTACTGGAGTCCTTACTGGAGCTCCCCTGATAGCGATACATAATAAAAGGTGTTTTAACAACAAAATCACAACTATACTGTCTAATGTCTTTACACCTTCAACAATTCAACAGTTTACTGTACAGTATTTCAACACATGCAATTTTAACACAAGGGACCGTGTTTACTCACATTTGAAAACCCCCGCGTCGCTGACCTCGCGATTGTTGATAATGACGTATCCTCTCACGTGGCCTCCTGGGATAGAAGAGTATCCATCGGTTGAGCACTCAAAAATCTGTGCTGAAGCAGTAGGTCATCCGGGAACTTCTCACCTACTCTTTTATGAATACTGATGTTTCAGACGTACTGCTTCTTTCACGTACTGTTTTCGCCAACTATATAGTAGGAAAGTAGGCATATTTAGTGATGTGACATCTGAAGCGAGGCTCCGGAGCTTGTGTCGAGCAAAAAGGGGCGTTCCAGATGAAGCCCCGATTCGAGGCTTGTGTCGTTTCCGTGAAAATCACGTGACGATAACAAACGAGGCCTCGGATTGTGTTGAATACGTCATTGCTTCATTCTGAGTATCGCTTCCGGATAAAAGTGGTTCGAAACCTCGCGCCTCTCGTGGGTTTTGCAGTAGGCGTTTGCATTGGTGTTGAAGTGTTGGTTGTACGAAGTAGTGAGTAGCGAGTTGTAGCGAGTTTGTAGTAGCATAGTTATCATTATATATCATAGCCTGTATTATATATTATATTACATTATACTTAGTTTAGTAGATTATTAGATTATTAGAGTAAATTAGCCTATATCTAGTTCTAGTTGCTATATATATATACATATATTGGTAGTAGTGTTATTATTGTATATATATATATATATATATATATATATATATATATATATATATATTATTGCTATTATTATTATTCTAAGACTAGACTGTAGGGAAAGCCTTAGAGTGCAAACGTTAAAGGCAAACCTAGAGCCCTTACAATGGAGCCAGCAAGAAAGAGGAGAACTTCTCCTGTCTGGGAGCATTTTGAATTGATTGCTCATAACAAGGTTTGTATACATTTATATAATTTATTATCATAACATCACATAATCCTCACCATATCGCTGTATAATCACAATGTGTATTATCTGCATGTTGAAGGTGAAATGTTTGCAGTGCCATAAAGAGCTGACTTACAGCAACAACACCTCTTCAATGCTTAGGCATTATCGTGCAATGCATGAGGATGCACAACCTGCTGCAAACAGACCAGCCACTAGTCAAAGTAATATTTAATCTTAATTTTTTTATTATGTAAATAATGTGTTAGGCTCCTACAATACACCAGCATTGTACTGTGTTATAGATTACAGAAAGAAAATGGTGGATGAGGCTGTGGTCAACATGGTCATCAAAGACTCCCAACCCTTTTCTGTTGTGGATGACGTGGGGTTTAGGGAGCTTGTGCATGTGCTGGATCCATCCTATGTTCTCCCAACAAGAAAGGTATGTATGTGAATAGACTAAAGTAGTTTATTGTTATAAAGTCAGAATGAATAGTAACAATTAATATTTTCATTCTCAGGCTTTGAAGTCCATGGTTGACACCCGGTATGAGGAGGCTAAGGAGAAGGCCAAAGAAAAATTGGACAATGTTGTTGCTGTTAGCCTTACGTCCGACATGTGGACGTCCATCAACATGGAGGCTTACCTGGCTGTGACTTGTCATTTTATTGATGCCAATGACCAGCTTGGGACAATCTTGCTTGGGGTGCAACATTTCCCAAACACCCATACGGCAGACAACTTGGCTATTGCCCATACCATGGCCATGGAGGAGTGGGGCATAAAGGATAAGGTGAGGTGCCTTGTCACGGATGCTGCTGCCAATATGATTGCCTGTGTGAGGGCATTGAATATTAGGCATGCGATATGCATTGCACATGCATTGAATTTAATTGTCAAGAAGTCTTTCGATGATGTGCCAGGCTTAAATGAGCTTCGCACCAAATGTAGGAAGCTTGTAACCTACTTCAGGACCAGCACAACAGGAAAAGAAAGACTGGCCCAAGTGCAGGTGCAGATGGGGAGGCCTGCTCTGAAAATGATTATTGAGGTGGACACTAGATGGAACAGCACTTACAGCATGCTGGAAAGGCTCTATGACCTGAGAGAGCCAGTGGGGGCAGCTCTAGCCTCTTTGAGGACAGATGTAAGCCCTCCTACTTCATTGGAGTATGAAACAATGAAGGATGCTCTCGACCTACTGGCCCCATTCCACCAGGCCACAGTAGAGCTTTCTGCAGAAAAAAGAGTGTCTGCTTCAAAGGTTATTCCCCTAATGAAGATGCTGAACCACACAATAGTAAGAAAATCCGAGGGCTTAACATCAAATATGGCAAGGCAGCTGGCTGACAACCTTGTCCGTCGCGTCAGAGAGCATGCGTTACAAATGGAATCCATTAGTGTGATGACGATGCCTACGTTGCTGGACCCTAGGTTAAAAAAACTAGGGTTCCTAAGTCCAGGGAAGCTCCAAGAAGCCATTACAAGACTAAAGTCAGAATGTGCCAATGTTATCAGAAATTCTGAAACAACACCCCCAGCTCAAGTACCTGCCTCACAAGCTGGGCCATCTACAACCTGTGGTAAGTAGTCTATGTCTTATGTGAATTTTCACATTTGTAATGTCATGTAATGTGAACCATTGAGAAGTGAGTGTTTTCCCTTGTATAATTATAGGTGACCTTTGGCATCTACTGGACAGCACAGTGGATAACAGCAGACGGAGCTCCAGTGTGACCGCAGATGCTACTATTGAGGTGGACCGTTATTTCTCAGAGACAAATCTGGCAAGGACTGAGGATCCGCTGGGTTATTGGAACAAACAGAAGCTCCAACATCCCAATTTATATAAGCTGGCACTTACGTTCTTATGTTGTCCGGCATCATCGGTGCCCTGTGAAAGGGTGTTTTCTAAGGCTGGAGAGGTGGTTTCCAAAAAGAGAAACCGCCTCAATCCAAATACTGTAAAAAAACTTTTGTTTTTAAATAAAAATCAGTAAAAATGTTCCCATCCCTGTTGCACTTTGCTGTTCCACTCCCAGTTCCATAAGCACTACATAATTGTACTCCCAGTTCCATAATCACTACACTATTGCACTCAGTCAGCACTGCACTCAGTGATTTCTTGACACTCATTTGGGGCATTCACTGTCATCACTAACCCAAAGAACTACTGAATACAAAGTTATGTGTGTGTGAGTTGTGTGTGCATAGGTAAACACAAGCAGAGTAAAAAACTTTATTTAATACACAGGCAATAGAAAAAGGGTGTGCCCACACCATGACAATTTGGTTGCTCAGGATGAATAGATTTGTGTGCGATACATTGCTTTGCACAGCAGGTGTCACTAGGGAGCACACTGTTTCATGAGGCTTCAGGTAAACGAACCTTTTGGTGAACCAATGGGCTGGAAAGCCTCAGTGGTTCAGGAAGCCTCATTTGGCCATCACTAGTCAGGGCAGGCAGCAAACGTTCATAAGAGAATCCTTGGATAATGGGCTAGGATCGAGGAACCAGGAATACGAGGAAATTACCAGGAGATTGCTCAGAGTTGCACGCTGTGGCAGAGACAAGACATTTTGTAGGGAACAAAGGAGAGCGAGGTCCAGATAAAGGGAGCTGAATGAGAACAGGTGGCAGTGATGATGGGGATGAGACAGGGATGGAAGGTGATGAGTGGTGATGGGGATGATGGGAAGTGAAGTCCTAGAACTCAGGGGAGAGTGATCTGGAGAGACCAGGAGGAGGCGCCGCGGAGTGCACCGTGACAGGGCTAAATAAAGACAAAATCTTATAGCAACTTTCACTGCTGAAAACAAAATCGCTACATCTTTATTTGCAGTTTCATTCCAAGTCAAGCCAAGTAGAAATGTATTTCTATAGCACATTTAAAAGCAACAGAGTTGCACCAAAGTGCTGTACAATAAAACATGAGCATACTGTATAAACAGAAAGCATAAAAAGAAACCATGCAGCATACAAAACATAAACACATTAAACAAAATACAATAATAATAAAATAAATAAATAAGACACTGATGTTTGTGAATGAATCCGTCAGTAAACGTTGAGTTAGTTTGATTCTGCACTACGGTTTAATAATGTTCCACTAATCGGAGTCAGATTCTAGTTATTGACACTCGATGTAGTGATAATGTAAAGTATATTAACTGTATCCACACAAGAAATGGGCATTTTTGTTAAAGATTTACAAATATTTACAAAATGTGCGTTTCAAATGTTAAATTATGTTGTGTTGGAGACACGTGATGGCGGCATTAGGGGACAGACGTGTTTGCGGGAGTTCCGCAGGCGCCCAAACATTTCTTCCTTTTGCAAATGCTGACGCTGTATTATGACTTTGGAACACTTTTGGACTAAACGACATGAAACAATGCCCTCCAGTAAGCGAAAGAACGTCAAATTGGATCAGCAGGCTACGGACACCTCGGCTGCAGTTTTAGCTCAACATGGCGAACAAGACATCGAGGACAGCAGCAACCAATTAATATTGGTTGAGAAAGGGATCTGCATTAAGATTTTACCACATATTTACTCGTGGGCATTTGCTTTGGTCCCTACCACGTTTTGTATCAGTTCTGGTAAGTGTTTATGCACCTTTTTCGGGTGCGTTTTAAGAAGGTGGCCCCCATAAAACCTGGGGGTCTCCCCTCAAAATAACTTTAATGTTATAGGTTTCTACTGTACTTTACAAACCTACATTTTTTTAATATTTTTATTATTTTTTTACTATTGTCCTTTACTGTTTTCTTTTTTCATGTTTAGTGAGGTTTGGTTGGTTGTTATGCTCAGCACTGATCTGGTTGTGATTCTTTTAATAATTTTTTTGTAACGCATCCTCAGGTTGTCGAAATTGCATTTTTGTTCAAAGTTTAATCGCATGTTATATCAATAATCTTGAGTATGTAAAATAACAACGTCAAATTTTGTTCATGACGTGACGTGAGGGGTTTGCGAGGCAAGGTTAAACAGAGAAAAGTATTTGCTTTACTAAAAAAGGAGAAAGTTGATGTGGCGCTGCTTCAGGAATCACATCTTTATGATAGTGAGCATCTTAGATTGAAATATGGTTGGGTTAGCCAGGTTAACTTTTCCTCTTTTACCACCAGCAGTAGGGGTGTTGTAATACTTATAAGTAAGAGAATACCATTTCATTCAAAGAAGTGTATCAAGGACTCATATGGAAGATATGTCATTATTAAGGTTATCTTAAATTACTGTGATGAATCTCTACTGCCCACCTAATTATTCTCCTGACCTCTTAGCAAAAGCATTGTTAGAATTCACAGAAATATTGTCATCTGTAGCTTTAGTGGGGGGTGATTTTAACTGCTTGCTCAACCCCCTAATCGATAGGTATCCCTCGCGTAGCTCTGCTTTAACGAACCAGGCCAGTGCCCTATCCGCGATATGTGATGAGATGAGCTTTCTCGATGTGTGGAGAACCCAACTGATAAACAATTTACATTTTATTCCCCCCCTCATAAATGCCACACTTGTATAGATTATTTCTTTATCCCGAAGTCCCTCATACAATATGTCTCATCTTGTGAAATTGGGAACATTGTTGTTAGTGACCATGCTATGGTATGTATGAAATTGACTACTGTTGGACATTTTGCAGGAAGTAGGCGATGGAGATTTGATTCACGCCTTCTAAGAGATGAGAAATTTGTATCTTACATGACCAGTGAATTTAAAATCTTTATGGATATAAATTTGCAGTCCACTGAAGACCCCTCTCTACTTTGGGAGACTGCTAAAACATATATCAGAGGTTTAGTAATTGGCTATTCTGCCTCTAAGAAACGAAAGCAATTGAAGCACCAGTCACAGCTTGAGTAAGATTTAAAGGATATCAAGAGAACGTTAAATTCATCATCTGACCCATTATTATTACAAAATAAATGCGCTTTACAAGCTGCATTAGACGCCTTGTTAACTTGCCAAGCCAACCTTCTAGACACACCACTTACTCCTGAAGAACTCTTTGTAGCCTTGAATAGAATGACAAACTATAAATCACCTGGACCAGATGGATTCCCAGCCGAATTCTATAAACACTTCTGGGATATTCTATCACCACTATTTTATAAAGTGACTACAGAAATCAAAGATACTTCGACCATACCCAAACATATGAATACTGCTGTCATAACACTTTTATTAAAACCTGACAAAGATCCAACTCACCCTTCCAGTTACCGCCCTCTCTCGCTTATTAATACTGACTTAAAAATTATTACGAAATCCCTAGCAACAAGAATAGAGACAGTTACACCAAAATTAATCCACCCAGATCAGACAGGCTTCATCAAAAGCAGGAACGCTTCAGATAACCTCCGTAGACTCTTTAACTTAATCAATATATCACAGCAAGGACAAGACAGAACCATCATTGTATCTTTAGATGCTGAGAAAGCTTTTGACAAAGTAAACTGGACTTTTTTATTTAGCACTCTGCGCAAGTTTGGTTTTGGAGAGTCGTTTGTCCATTGGATAAAAACACTTTATACGTCACCTAGAGCTTCAGTAACCACAAACCAGATCACCTCACCTAGCTTCACACTTCATCAGGGAACCAGACAAGGATGCCCACTCTCACCATCTCTATTTGCTATTTTTATTGAACCACTCGCGGCAGCAATACGACAAAATAATACAATTAATGGAATCCAGGACAACGGCTCACAACATAAAATTTGTCTTTATGCAGATGACTTATCTGAGTCACTACAGGAAACATTTAACATTTTTAATAACTTCTCAATAATCTCACACTACACAATAAACTGGAATAAATCAACTATACTACCGTTATCTCTGGATGCGTGGGATTCTGCAGCTCAGGACTCCTCCTTTCCTCTTCACACTGGCAATATAAAATATTTAGGTATTCATATTTCTAATAAGATTTCAGACCTCTTCCACCTCAACTATACCCCTCTACTAAAAAAATAGAAGATGACTTTAAAAGATGGACTAAACTTCCAATCACCCTCATAGGACGAATCGCATCTGTTAAAATGAAAACATTACCTCAGATCAATTACCTATTCTCAATGCTCCCCATCACCCCCACCGACAAATGGTTCAAAACACTAGACTCACTAACAACTCAGTTTTACTGGAAAAACAAAAAGAACAGAATCTCACTTTCAACATTACAAAACAAGAAATCACAAGGAGGCCTGGAAGCACCAAATTTTCTATACTACTTTATAGCAAATCAATTACAATATTTATTCAAATGGACTCAAAAGCACAAGTTAAGCAACCCATGGCTAGAATTAGAACAAAATCATTGTACACCCACGTCAATTGCAGACCTTGCCTTTTTACCACAATCAATAAAAAAATTATTTTAAGTATATAACAATCTCTTCAACTCTCACAGCCTGGTGGAAAACTAATAAAATTACCAGATCACTTATAACACCTTGCAAATATACTCCAATTTGGCATAATCCAGATCTTAAACTGCATAACACTCATGTGTATTTCCCAGTATGGCAGCGCAGCGGAATCACCACCTATTTGAAAATAACCAACTCATATCATTCAATACACTAATACAAAAATACAAAATTCAACAACTAAAATCCTTAATTAAATCCAAAATTAATATTACCAATAACACATTACAAACCTCAAAATTAAGTGATGAGATAACAAAAATTACAGATACAAAAAATATTATTTCTAAACTCTATAAACTCATATACAGTACAAATACCTCCGTAACACTCCCTTTTTTAAAATGGGATAATGATTTAGAGGTCTCTCTCAGCCCTGAAGTCTGGACACAAATCTGTAATAATATCTTCTCTATGACCACTAACACAAACTTGCATCTCATACAATACAAAACTATCCATAGAATACACCTCACTCAATACAAAATGTTTAAAATGGGACTGGTCGATACAGACATCTGTTCTCATTGCACCTTTGGTGCAATAGACAATTATCTCCATGCCACTTGGACCTGTCAACCAGTTCACTCCTTTTGGACAGCAGTAACAAACAAACTTTCCCAGATCCTGGGCTGCAGAATCCCACTATCCCCATCACTATGCCAACTAGGTGATACTACACAAATTACGCTACCAAATACATATAAAAACCCACTACTCGTTTCTCTGGCTGTTGCTAAGAAAGTAATTTTTCAAAACTGGAAATCCAAGAATTCCTGTCACATCACCCACTGGATGAATTTACTTAGAGAATATATTTCACTAGAAAGAATAACCGCCTATAAAACAAACAAGATATCAGCTTTTAATGAAACCTGGGATACCTTCTTAACTTTAACTTAACTCTAATTTACCCTAAGACTAGGGCCACGTACATATCCAATAGAACCTTTGCTATAAACTTTGATTTTCTCTTATTATTTTAAGACACAAAATATCCACTAATCATCTGGTTCTCTCTTTTCCCTTTTTATTTTTTGTCCCTCTCTCTCTCTCTCTCTCTCTCTCTTTTCTCTCTTTTACTCTACACAGTCACATTACATAACTATTATCATACAGTTACACCACTTATTGACTAGCTAAATCCCTTTTATTTATTATTATTTGTGTTTTTTTTATTATTTTTTATTAATTTATTATTTTTTTTTTTTATTATTATTATTATTATTTTTAGTGTATATATATATGTATGTGTATACTGTTTCTGAACCCAAGTTGGGCTTGTATATGTGTATGTTGTTTCTTGAAACAGTATACACCATGTATTTGTTTGCTGTTTCTTGATCCCTATGCATTTGTCATTAGTTCTGGGCAAGTGTGGAGCCTGGGGCCTTGAGATAGTACCTTCACTCCGTCTGCCTGTACTCTTTTGCCCTGCGTTTCTGGTTTTCTGTCAGGCTAAGTACTACATGTCTTACCTTTCTTAATGCATTACATTTCGAGATACATACTCATTTAATTGCTTAAAACAAGGAATGAGATAAAAAACACAAAAAAAAAACACATAGGCCTAAGCAAGATAAGCAAGACATGATCGTGGTCACCTGGGTTTGCATGGAGCTGGTTCCACGCTACACGTCTCGTTTTTTTTTTTCTTTTAATGCAACACACTAGCTGACATGCATATACATCCATCACGAGCAAAAAAAAAACAAAAAGGGGAAAAAGGAAAGAAAAAAAACAACACAAAAAAACAACAACAACAACAACAAACAAACAGGGTAAGCATGGCATGTGTGTGACGGCCGGAGGTGGGGAGTGTTCTTGGTGGTGAGTGATGGGGGGTCCTTGGGCCCCAGGCTCCGGTGCACATCGTCTTATCGCCTAGCAGCCCATTGTAATGTTTTTTTTTTTTTTTACCATATTAGCCTTAATTCTTTTTCATTTATTTATTTATTTATTTTATTTTCTTCTTTTTTTATTTTTATTAATTTAATTAAATCTTTTTTTTATTATTTTTTATTATTACTATTTAGTTCATTTTCATCATGTCTGTTGTATCTGTAAGATTTTCTTCTGTTAAGTTATTTCCACTTACACACCCAGTAATACATGCACACACACACACACACACACGTTTATGTATGTTATTTTCATGTTTACATGTTAATGTTTATGTATGAGACCTTTATGTTTTTTGTTGTGTCAGTTACTTGTATGTATTGGATTACATAAAAAAAAAATAATAATAATAATAAAAAAAAAGACGCCTTGTTAACTCAACAGGCTAAGAGTTCAATTCTCTTTTCTAGACAGCGACTATATGAATTTGGTGATAAGCCCAGCAAGTATTTGACTAAAGTCAAGTCAGATCCTCAAATAATCACCTCAATAGTTGACACTGCCGGTACTCGTTATTTTAATAATAAAAACATAAATAATATCTTCAGAGTGTTTTACTCGCAACTTTATAAATCAGATCACCCTCCAGGGGCCTCTGTGGAAATGGTACCTTTTCTGTCTCAAATAATTCTCCCTACTATTTCCGAAGCTCAGAAGGCTGGATTAAATGCACCTATTACTAAAGAGGAGGCCCTGTTAGCACTTAAAACATTACAGTCAGGGAAGGCACCCGGGCCAGATGGCTTGACTGGGGATTTTTATAAAGAGTTCCACCAAGTGCTGTTGGACCCTTTCTTGGCTATGTTAGAGCATTCTTTTACATCCGGCTCTCTGCCTCAATCTTTGAGAGAGGCAGACATCACAGTCATCCTTAAAAAGGGCAAGAACGCAGATCACTGTTCTAATTACAGGCCTATCGCTTTGTTAAACCAGGATCTTAAGTTACTTTCTAAGATACTAGCGGTCCGACTGGAAAAAGTTTTGCCTGCTATAATCAAGGAAGACCAGACGGGGTTTATCAAGGGGAGAAGCTCTAGCCACAATGTAAGAAGGCTCTTAAATATTATCAATATATGTCAAACTCAGAATATCGAAAGTTTACTCATCTCACTGGATGCGGAGAAAGCCTTCGACCGTGTCGAGTGGCCTTATCTGCATCATATTTTACATAAATTTAATTTAGGAAAAACATTTATAAGGTGGATTAAATTGCTGTATAATAAACCCCTAGGCTTCAGTTATCACTAATGGTTGTAAGTCTAACAGTTTCTGTCATGGCTCAAAAAGAACAGTCAAGGATTCAATAGCAAGTGAATACTGGTGTTTATTAACACAAAGAAGTAGGCAGGCAGATGAAAACCAGGCTCGGCAACGCAGTACTCCGTGGGCAGACGGCGAAACAGGAACCAGCAACGGTCCTCAGAACAGGACAGAATCCACAGCATGGGAAACAGGAACTGGAGCGAGGAGAAATGACGGTGAGCAAACCCGGAGAACCTCCACAACCATCTGACAAAGACAAGACGAGGTAACAAACAATATATAGGACATTCTCATTCAAAACAGCTGACGCTGATCAGCTCATCAGCGGAATTAACGAGCCGTGCTGATGAGTCGCACACACACCTAGCGAGGGCAAGTCAATGAATCCATAAACCGTGACAGTTTCTCACTTTACCGCTCAATGCATCAAGGCTGTCCTCTCAGCCCCTCCCTCTTCGCCCTGGCGATTGAGCCCCTGGCTGCGGCCGACAGGCAAGATTTATTAATAAGAGGAATTGGCACCGGTAGCACTCAACATAAAATTTCACTATACGCAGATGATATTTTATTATATATATCAGAACCAGCTTCAACTATTCCTCGTCTCATCAAACTAATTCACCAATTTGGAACATTTTCGGGTTACAAAATGAACTTTTCGAAATCTCTTGCGATGCCTCTGGGGGCCCTCAGAGGAAGGACTAATTCTCTTGTACCTTTTCCATTTCGTTGGTCCC
Source organism: Gila orcuttii (assembly GCA_026230005.1). Classification (NCBI taxonomy): domain Eukaryota; kingdom Metazoa; phylum Chordata; class Actinopteri; order Cypriniformes; family Leuciscidae; genus Gila; species Gila orcuttii. Next base: position 3,324,675 of record JAPDVR010000003.1, on the reverse strand, counting down.
TGTCTGGTTTTGTGTATCTCGGTATTCATATCACCCCTGTTTCACCAAATGTTTAAGGCTAACTAATACTCCTCTACTAGATGCCATAAAAAGATATTTACACTATTTACATATTTACACTAGTGTACTCGCTTGCTTCTTCCCAGCACCTGCAGAACTTTCATCCACATGTTGACAGTGAACACAAAAGTGATGTGATGCATGTATTTCACATATGATGATTTAGAAGATTATAATAGCTTAAATGATAAACTATACAGTTTTTATGCATTCTTTAAAGTGTCAGTCATGAAAGATTTAACCTGAAGCTCTTCTACTGAGTATCATAATTGTTTTGGTTTCTACCATTAGAAAACACTTTCCTATTGAGTGGATGTGAGTGAATTTTCCCTCAATTTTCAAAAGCTTGATTCCTGAAAGCTTGTTACTAAGAGATTCAGTATGATTGCACATTTCCTCATTTCCCATCAGCATTCATTCATTATGAATAATGCCAAAAACCACCTCTAATATAACACAAATGTTAACTGTTTCCTACTGAAAGTGTCTGCACAATATCTGTGTCTATCTGTGAGTTGTGCTTATGTGGACTTCAATCCTGACTAGCATGAGTTTAGTCGTTGATTTTGAAACAGATTGAGCCAGACACTACAGGTGCACTGAGTATAAAAGAGCGCCTGTGGTACACGTCATCCACTTCTCTGTCTTGTAAAAGGCTCAGGGCTGTTCTTTCATACTGAGTGTACTACTATTACACACCACCAGAGGCGCTATAGTGCTCTAGTGGATGGTATATACCCAGGTGGGTAGTAGAGCAAGCCAGATTGGTTGGGCAGAGGAAGCATGGCTTACCTGCTGTGTTACCACAAACCGGCTGCGTCCGAAACCGCATACTTCCCTACTATATAGTATGGGAAAAAGAGTAGGCGAGCGAAAAGTATGTACGAATCATAAAAGAGTAGGCGAGAATTACCTGGGTGACGTACTAATTATCGTGAGATTCGGACGTGCGTATACTTATAGTGCGTTCGAATATGCCTAGTGATGGCCAAATGAGGCTTCCTGAACCACTGAGGCTTTCCAGCCCATTGGTTCACCAAAAGGTTCGTTTACCTGAAGCCTCATGAAACAGTGTGCTCCCTAGTGACACCTGCTGTGCAAAGCAATGTATCGCACACAAATCTATTCATCCTGAGCAACCAAATTGTCATGGTGTGGGCACACCCTTTTTCTATTGCCTGTGTATTAAATAAAGTTTTTTACTCTGCTTGTGTTTACCTATGCACACACAACTCACACACACATAACTTTGTATTCAGTAGTTCTTTGGGTTAGTGATGACAGTGAATGCCCCAAATGAGTGTCAAGAAATCACTGAGTGCAGTGCTGACTGAGTGCAATAGTGTAGTGATTATGGAACTGGGAGTACAATTATGTAGTGCTTATGGAACTGGGAGTGGAACAGCAAAGTGCAACAGGGATGGGAACATTTTTACTGATTTTTATTTAAAAACAAAAGTTTTTTTACAGTATTTGGATTGAGGCGGTTTCTCTTTTTGGAAACCACCTCTCCAGCCTTAGAAAACACCCTTTCACAGGGCACCGATGATGCCGGACAACATAAGAACGTAAGTGCCAGCTTATATAAATTGGGATGTTGGAGCTTCTGTTTGTTCCAATAACCCAGCGGATCCTCAGTCCTTGCCAGATTTGTCTCTGAGAAATAACGGTCCACCTCAATAGTAGCATCTGCGGTCACACTGGAGCTCCGTCTGCTGTTATCCACTGTGCTGTCCAGTAGATGCCAAAGGTCACCTATAATTATACAAGGGAAAACACTCACTTCTCAATGGTTCACATTACATGACATTACAAATGTGAAAATTCACATAAGACATAGACTACTTACCACAGGTTGTAGATGGCCCAGCTTGTGAGGCAGGTACTTGAGCTGGGGGTGTTGTTTCAGAATTTCTGATAACATTGGCACATTCTGACTTTAGTCTTGTAATGGCTTCTTGGAGCTTCCCTGGACTTAGGAACCCTAGTTTTTTTAACCTAGGGTCCAGCAATGTAGGCATCGTCATCACACTAATGGATTCCATTTGTAACGCATGCTCTCTGACGCGACGGACAAGGTTGTCAGCCAGCTGCCTTGCCATATTTGATGTTAAGCCCTCGGATTTTCTTACTATTGTGTGGTTCAGCATCTTCATTAGGGGAATAACCTTTGAAGCAGACACTCTTTTTTCTGCAGAAAGCTCTACTGTGGCCTGGTGGAATGGGGCCAGTAGGTCGAGAGCATCCTTCATTGTTTCATACTCCAATGAAGTAGGAGGGCTTACATCTGTCCTCAAAGAGGCTAGAGCTGCCCCCACTGGCTCTCTCAGGTCATAGAGCCTTTCCAGCATGCTGTAAGTGCTGTTCCATCTAGTGTCCACCTCAATAATCATTTTCAGAGCAGGCCTCCCCATCTGCACCTGCACTTGGGCCAGTCTTTCTTTTCCTGTTGTGCTGGTCCTGAAGTAGGTTACAAGCTTCCTACATTTGGTGCGAAGCTCATTTAAGCCTGGCACATCATCGAAAGACTTCTTGACAATTAAATTCAATGCATGTGCAATGCATATCGCATGCCTAATATTCAATGCCCTCACACAGGCAATCATATTGGCAGCAGCATCCGTGACAAGGCACCTCACCTTATCCTTTATGCCCCACTCCTCCATGGCCATGGTATGGGCAATAGCCAAGTTGTCTGCCGTATGGGTGTTTGGGAAATGTTGCACCCCAAGCAAGATTGTCCCAAGCTGGTCATTGGCATCAATAAAATGACAAGTCACAGCCAGGTAAGCCTCCATGTTGATGGACGTCCACATGTCGGACGTAAGGCTAACAGCAACAACATTGTCCAATTTTTCTTTGGCCTTCTCCTTAGCCTCCTCATACCGGGTGTCAACCATGGACTTCAAAGCCTGAGAATGAAAATATTAATTGTTACTATTCATTCTGACTTTATAACAATAAACTACTTTAGTCTATTCACATACATACCTTTCTTGTTGGGAGAACATAGGATGGATCCAGCACATGCACAAGCTCCCTAAACCCCACGTCATCCACAACAGAAAAGGGTTGGGAGTCTTTGATGACCATGTTGACCACAGCCTCATCCACCATTTTCTTTCTGTAATCTATAACACAGTACAATGCTGGTGTATTGTAGGAGCCTAACACATTATTTACATAATAAAAAAATTAAGATTAAATATTACTTTGACTAGTGGCTGGTCTGTTTGCAGCAGGTTGTGCATCCTCATGCATTGCACGATAATGCCTAAGCATTGAAGAGGTGTTGTTGCTGTAAGTCAGCTCTTTATGGCACTGCAAACATTTCACCTTCAACATGCAGATAATACACATTGTGATTATACAGCGATATGGTGAGGATTATGTGATGTTATGATAATAAATTATATAAATGTATACAAACCTTGTTATGAGCAATCAATTCAAAATGCTCCCAGACAGGAGAAGTTCTCCTCTTTCTTGCTGGCTCCATTGTAAGGGCTCTAGGTTTGCCTTTAACGTTTGCACTCTAAGGCTTTCCCTACAGTCTAGTCTTAGAATAATAATAATAGCAATAATATATATATATATATATATATATATATATATATATATATATATACAATAATAACACTACTACCAATATATGTATATATATATAGCAACTAGAACTAGATATAGGCTAATTTACTCTAATAATCTAATAATCTACTAAACTAAGTATAATGTAATATAATATATAATACAGGCTATGATATATAATGATAACTATGCTACTACAAACTCGCTACAACTCGCTACTCACTACTTCGTACAACCAACACTTCAACACCAATGCAAACGCCTACTGCAAAACCCACGAGAGGCGCGAGGTTTCGAACCACTTTTATCCGGAAGCGATACTCAGAATGAAGCAATGACGTATTCAACACAATCCGAGGCCTCGTTTGTTATCGTCACGTGATTTTCACGGAAACGACACAAGCCTCGAATCGGGGCTTCATCTGGAACGCCCCTTTTTGCTCGACACAAGCTCCGGAGCCTCGCTTCAGATGTCACATCACTAGCCCTGACCCTTGCCTGGTAACCACTCCGAGTTTTGGATTTCCCCTGAGTGTTCTTTAATTACTGTTTCTGCTCTGCACTGTTTGCTTGTGTGTTTCAATAAAATATCTGCACATGGATCCGAACACCTCTGACTCTGCAACACAAGCCCTTACTGCATAATCATAACTTGAAAAACTTACAGTATGTCAAAATCTTAGTATTATATCACTGTATTAATGGCTATTCACATTCTCCTCTCTATAACACTTGTGGCTTTTGTAAATGGTTTTATATTGTGTAGTGTGGTTTGCTTATTGCTTATTGCTGATGCGGTTGCGTGTGCATTAACTGTAAATGATGTTTAATGGATCTTTGTTTGGTGTTTCTGGAGTTAATTCAGGCTATAAAAGATAAAGATCGCAGCGCAGCTCATAAACACCATCATCTCCTGATGAGCAGCGTCTTCAGTCTTCAGTCTGAATCACGGTAAGATCATGTCGTCTCATGTGGGAATTATTGTGTCATTGTGTTTCAGCCGTTACTCAAACGTTTGCACATGTTGTTCAGCTTGCCCTCTAGTTTGCTTGATTATGTGTAGAAGAAACTAAAGAAATTAAAGTATCATTGTTTAAAGCAGGTTTGAGAGTTTTCTTTAAGGTTCTGCCGGAACCAGTTTCCATTTCAGGTTCTTGATATTCATTTGATGATGATCATAAACTTCATCATCTGTCTTCCCAGGTGAAGAGGAAATGTATTTAAATTGTGCTTTTTTGGACATAAAAAATATATATATTTAATATATACCTATATATATATATATATATATATATATATATATATATATTATACCTAATATATTTAAATCATACTGTACTAAGTGCATATTAAATGTATTATTTTGAAACAACTTCAAGTATATTTAGTGTATTTCAAGATATGCTTAAGATTAATTTTAAGCTATTTGCAATATATTTTAATATATTAAATTGTGCTGAAAAGGAACCACTTCAAGTACATTTAGTGCATTTAAGTGTATTTCTTTACAGTTCATTTAAACTATACTTTCATATTTCTTAAACTACAGATCAAATATATTTGAAGCTTCATTTTAATGTACTTGAAGAATATTTAAATAGCATTTGAGCTCATTAGAAATGTATTAGCATTTATAGTTATTATCAGTATTAGAGCAGCCTGTGAGTATTAGAGGGCATGTTGTATGTTGATAAATGTGGATTATTTAAACCTGGGGTATTTCCCATGAGCATGTCTATTGTGGTCATGCTAACATGCTCTCTCTTCATCTCTGTTAAAAAGATTTAAGGAAATTAGAAGTAGTGCAAAATATTGTATGCCAGGACAACTGGCTTACAAAGCCAGTGGGCAAGCCGCTTCCTCTCTGCATGCCATGGCGTTGCTTCAGGTCCACCAGGCCCAGCCACTCATGACCATGCACGAGGGTAGCCCAGACCGTGAGCTCGTGGATGAGCTCCGCACTGCAACTGACAGTGTGTATTTATCACACCTACGTGTTGAGCGCTGCTCCTGTCCTGTGTGCGCACGTCGTGGTCCTACTGGCGAAGGACGCAATGTAGCCTCTTCCTCAGCCGATATGAAGACCGGTGTCTTAACCCGTACTTCATTGTACCCTAGATATGTGGTGGGTCATGGCCACCTTGGTCCTGTCAATTGAAATGGGTCCCTTTTTTGAAAGCCTCCGTTCAATTACTAACAGAGAGATGCATTTTCAAATGCTCCGTCCCCAAGGTTGGCCTGCAGCGTTCAACCTGAGGGACAGTACTTCAGATCTATATCCTTCCACTCTTTTTCAGTTCAGGTGATGGACTCGGTTCAACACATATCTTCAAGAAGAGTGTGTTAGACTAGTGCTATAGGTGAGAAAGGGTCCCACTGAAATTTTCAGAGGATCTTGGGGCATATGGCAGATGCAGCCGCTTGGCTTCCTCCATATGAACACCACTTCAGCACTAGTTTTAAGATCGAGTCCCGAGGTGACCGTGGCAGAGGGGCACGCCCTGTGTGATAAAAGATCACCCCGGCCTGCCGCCAAACTCGACAGCCTTCCTGACCTCCCCTGAATATTCAGGGACGGGGCATGATGGCACCTGCGTTCAAAACTGGACGGGGAGGTTCAGGTGGCTACCACAAGGATATGTGGTAGTGACTATCACTTCTGTAAGCACTCCCTTAAGATAGGCAGTTGTGCTTCACTAGTATAGAAGTGGAACCTATTCATTTAATGAGTCTTCTCTCCGTGAGGAGATCCTGAGAGCGTTCGGTCATTTCAGTGCTCTCTTTCCTGCAAGTTGGGTTGGAGTAGGCTGTTTCTTCACCCTCATTATGATTCAAACATCATTTGCAGAAGCATGGAAAGCACGTCCTGATCGTCAGGTTCCTGAGGGAGCAAGGGTCATCCCTATGCCCCTCTTATCCTCTTGGGCCAATCTCTGGTGCTACTTCACTGCAGAACCGCCCCTGAGCCACTGCAGGCAGTGAATTAAAAATTCTGTTTTAAACAGTTCGCCTGCTCGCATGGTCTCTACTAGAGGATAGGGACTTGCTCGCTTTCAGTCAACGACTTGTGCCTGGAATTCGGGCCGGCTAACTCTCACCAGCTGAGAACCCGGCTTGGATATGTGCCCAAGGTTCCTACCTCTCTTCCTAAGAGGGACCAGGTGGTGAGCCTGCAAGCGCTGCATGGAGGAGGCAGAGCCAGCCCTGGCTTTCTCTGTCCGTCCGCTACATTGCGGTTATACGTGCACAGAACCGCTGCTTCCCGTGGGCTCCCTTCACATGAACCCAGTTTTTACTGTAAGCCCGGTTCGTTGTGTCGGCTTGCTGCGCCATTCCCCTCCTATGGACTGGATACGTGTGCAATTCTTGCTCCAGTTGAGTTCCCCTTTTTAGCCGAAAAACGTGGTCGAACGTCCGAAGTCAGGCCTATCACTCGTATGCACTGGTGGAAACTGTGTTAGGCTGGGTCCATATGCTGTGATCCCTACGGCGATTCCATATGTGTATTCTTCCATGGTACGGCTCCCTGCGGCGAGCCCGTGTCTTCCCTTGGCAGAGCCTGCTCTGCCGTCACTGTCCGGTTGAGTCTCCCCCTGTCTAAGGCTGGAGCCACCCCAGTGACATTCCATACGTTGTACTGCCCGGTCATCCGCCCAGTTCATATGTGCATTCTCCACATGTTACCTCCCTACTGGCAGGATGTGGCTTCTGCAGTGTTCCTTCCTTCCATGTTCAGGGAACGCTTTCCCAGTGGTCCTGTAGGAACAGCAGTGACTTCCCTAGCCTAAGCCCTGTCCCTTCCCTACTTTAATTGTGGGGGGATCTAGAAGGAAGGTGGCAGCATTAGATGGCGTTTTAATTGGGATCCCAATCAGTCAACAGGTCGACTACGTCGAACGTGAGCGACTGAAAGGGAACGTCTCGGTTACGTATGTAACCCTCGTTCCCTGAAGGAGGGAACGGAGACGTAGTCCCGTCACCACTATTGCTCGACCGCCTCTGACTCCGAGTTACGCTACGCTAAGCATGATCCCAATCAGTCGGCACATCGACTACGTCTCCGTTCCCTCCTTCAGGGAACGAGGGTTACATACGTAACTGAGACGATCTCTATAGCAGAGGTGATATGAGATTAAACCACACTCACTGCTCTCTTCTGCACTCGTCTCTGCACTCAGACTTCAGCTCTTCTTCTATAGCAGCTGGCCTGGAAAACAACAACATTCATATTTCACAGAAAATAGTTACTATAATAACTAATTGTGTTTTAGATCCATTTGACAATGTTTTATAGTTGTTTTAAGACAGACAAATGTGTGTAAACCACAACTAAACCTCACCAGTAACTTCTGAGGCAGAATCTTCATCTCTTCGTGTCTGCTTGGCTCTGATTGGTCAGATTGAATGTCACTGAACTGAAAATCACGAGCTGTTACACTTAAAAAACAGGGGTTTTTGTTGTTGTTTAAAAGCAGTGTCGGTTCTTTCTTTTGATATATTACATGTTCAGCAACATACAACAACATATTCTGTGGGCAATGAAACTTTTGTGAATATGATCAAAAACGCTGGCTTTTATTTTTAATTTTTTTAAAAACACTTGGTGTTTGAAAACCCACCACAAATCTCAGGCATTTCCTCCATTAGATCAACAAGTTTTAAGATGTGTGTTTTTACAGTGTGTGCAGTGAATGAAGAGCTCTTTAAACACGGCAGTGGAAACTTGTGAAACATCTGTCAGTCTGTGTGTTATTCCACAAACTTCTGCTTTGACCTGCAGACGAAACACACAATCCTGTCAGTAACGTAAGTTCTTCAAGATTTATTCCTATTTTAATAAACCATTGTACACTTGCAGCTGTGCTGGACTGAATATTCAGAACAACAGCATTCTTGCTTCTGTGATATTGTTCAAATGGAGGATTTACAAACTTTAATCTTACATTTCACGTATTTCAAGCTTTCTAAAATTACACACACTCCTCTAAAGAACATGTAAAGCAAACCGAGGAAACTTTATTTCAACAATCACACAGAAAACAAGTTATGTCATATATTTTTCCCTAATGTTTTTAATAAAAAAATATATATATATTTTTTACAATAGTAAAAGAATGCATGTTATTTTTTAACTAATGACTGGTTTGTTATTTAGTGCCTGTCAAGATTTCATGAAACAATGGGACAAAACGCCAGCATCAGCGGATCAAGTGGAGTAAATCATGAACAATGGATCTGTCAGATGGAGGAATTTAACAGGAATCTTGATAATGCAGAACCATTAATTATCAGCATCATTGCAGCCATTGAGATTGCTATCATGATTTTAACTCTGTTTGCGTTGTGTGTTCTTATCAAATCTCAGCGCTCCACTCCAGTTTTTGTTATTCATTTGATTCTTTCAGATCTCATTCAGATCATTTGTAAATTAACGGAGACAATCACATGGTCACGGGATGCGCGTATGGCATATGAATATAGTTTGATTGTGGGTATGTATTTTATGGCATGTGTTGCTCTTGAACGATATCTTCTGGTTTCTCATCCTATCTGGTACAGAACTCATCATTCACTGAAAGTCTGCTGTGTTATTTCTGTGATCATCTGGTTTGTTCCTCTGATCTTTGCAGACCTTAACTCCTCCTATTATCTGTTTAGACCTATGTCCCGATCGATTGGCTGTTTAATCCCCTACCCGATAATCATTCTGTGTTTTGTTGGCACTTGTCGCGGTCTTTCACGCGCAATATCGCTTAATTCTGTAAAGCGCAAAAAAATTTTGGGCAGTTTGTTCCTGGTGCTTCTGACTTACACTTTTCTCATTCTCCCCTCTGTAATCCTGATTTTTTGGGGGAATTTTTTTTACATTGACTATTTATTGTTTTCTATATTTTGGTATTTTTCTGAATGTCTCCTGTTTCTGAACCCGCTGGCTGACTGTGTATTGTACTTGTTCCTTAGGCCTGATGTTGGAAGGTTAATGAAGTCTGTTCACTGCTGTTGTAGAACTGACACACATCAGGATTCGGCACACAGCCGGGACGAACACTCTCGAGACAGTAGTGCAGCGTTTGCCTGCTGTGTTTCAGTGCTAATGCCTGCGTCTCATTCACAGACCTGCAGTTCAGTTTAAACATCTGCACTCCATACATGAAGTCACTGTTCACTCACACACCCTTCCTTTCTATGACATTTAGCTTTATTAGAGACAACTCTTGATTCATAAACAGAGTTTTATTAAAGATGTGTTGATGTAGCGTTGATGCTTCTGCTGGCGTTCTGTATCAGCAGGACTTTATCATACGATGGAGAGGAGGGTTGTATAAAGCACGGTTTATTCTCACTTCATTCCCCCGATAGACTGACAGATCAACAACATCAAGTAGTTTCAGGTCGTAGTCTTGATTGTGTTCCTAATGCATGTACATTATACTCTTTTACCAAATATCTACTATTCACGCTATTACAAAGATACTTTACACAAAAACTGACAATGTACATATGCTCTCATGTCGATCAAAAGCTGAATAACTTTCTTTCTTCTGTGCAACATAAAAGACAATATTTTGTGATTTTTTTGTCCATACATTAGAAGTCAGTGGACAGTTTCGGGTGAACTATCCCTAAAAAGACTTGATTTAAAGTGCAGAAAGTATATTAGAAGAGTACTACGTTTATATTAAATATTAACCAGAGCTTGCATGGAAATCAGAAGAGAGATATTTGTAATATTGTTGTGTCTTTATAGAAGTGTTTCATGTCACATAACGAGTCAGAGACTGTCCTGTATTCTCTCTTTTCTATCATTAATATAATTAAAGATCTCTCAGTTCTCCTGTGTGTGTTTCTGTCTGTCCTTATTTGACTAATAACAGCTGAGTTGAACTAGAAGTGGAGAAGCTCAAAGCAAAACCAGAGAGAGAGACGTGTGTGTGAGTGAGAGAGAGAGAGGTGTGTGTGTGCGCGTGTGTGTGCGTGAGAGAGATGTGTGTGTGTGTGTGTGCGAGATGTGTGTGTGTGTGCGTGTGTGTGTGAGAGAGAGAGAGACAGGTGTGTGTGTGTGTGTGTGTGAGAGAGAGAGAGAGAGAGAGAGAGAGAGAGATGTGTGTGTGTGTGTGTGTGTGAGTGAGAGAGAGAGAGAGATGTGTGTGTGTGCGCGTTCAAAATTGTGTGAAAACAACTTTATAGAGAAATAAGTGATCAGAATCAAAAATCAACACATAATTTAATTGAATGTTAAACCATTATATGGGGCAAAATCATCTACCTAATCTGTAACAGCAGAGACACTAATCAATTAGAAATTGTTTGAATAATGAAACGTAAGGACAATGCAGATCTGCAACAATATGTTTTATCTGTGTACTAAATAAAATAAATATTCATGTGTATTTTTCTGTTTGCCTAGACATCATCCTGATCTCTGAAGATGAGGAAATCATTCATCCTGTGAGTACGCATTAATATTGTTTGTGTGTATGTGGATAGTAGTAACAGTAATTTTGAGAAATCAGAAAAGAGCCATGGTGTATAGCCATCATATATTCCCATCTCCTTCTAAGTGTGGGATTACAAATTTAAGAATCTGTTTAAAATCTGCTGATCGTATGTCCTTACATAACATAACATGAAAAACTCAAGTTTAGTAGACTGAATTTAGCATTTGAGGTATAAATGATGATTATATCAGATGATATCAGTTTCCAGCCAGAGATTCCTGCCAGTCCTGTTCTCTCTATTGTAAATTAAATGAGTCAGATTACTGAGACTCCAACCCGTTCTCATCTCAGGGCGTCATATAAGGCCGTTTTGTCATGTCCTTCAGTGTTTTCTGCCCACGCATATAGCACCCTTTTGCGTATAGATGACACGCACATGGCTTTCAACCAACTTCAATGTAAAACCATCCGCGATGTTATAATATACACGCTCAGGGCTTCGCCAGTCATCAATTCACCTCAACATTGACCGACTACACAGACTAAAGACGTTTTCAGAAAAAACGACTTATGTTAGCTCTATGATTAGGATTGCCTACACCTAACATAGGAGGTCATTGTTTTCCATTATTTATCTTTCAAGAGGAGTCTATTTGCCATTTTCAACACCCTTACCGTCTGTTGGCTTACCCACCTCCAATGCAACCCACCCGCGTTTTACAGGACGCAGTTGGACTTTGCTAGCCAATCCAAGAGCGTGAATTCAGACGCGTTCAGCAACAGTAGTGTGCGTAGGCTACAATTTCTTTTAGTTTTAAATTAGCCTGTGGTAGCCGCCTCAATTTAAACGTGAATGTGTGCTAGGTATCCTGACTAAAAACACAACAATATAGGTTCCATCATCCCTTAATTGCCCGCAGGAGTATATTGGCCGAACTCAACACACACCCTTTATCGTGTGTGAGAGACGCTCTTTCAACCATCAATGCAACCCACAGGCGTTTTACAGGACGCAGTTGGACTTTGCTAGCCAATCCAAGTGCGTGACATCAGACGCTTTCAACAACAGCAATGTGCAGAATTTTTCCATAGCCATTATCTTATTGGGCACATTCTGCCCTGTATCAAAAGTCTGCATGCTCTGTAAAGAAAAACAAATGTCGAGGTTATTTTCAGATAGTAAGGTACACATAGTTTCTTTTGTCTGCTGTGTTTTTTAAATGAATCGTAGTATAGCCTACTTTATATAAGCCTGGATATGATCTTGGTAGGCCTAATTAAACACGGCAATATGTTACATAGGCTACATCATCCCTTAATAGCCCGCAGAGGAGTATGTTCAACACGCAACCTTTATCGTGTGTGAGAGACACTCGTGGCTTTCAACCAACTTTACTGTAAAACCATTCGCGATGTTATTACACGCTCAGGGATTCCTTGGAAGTGCCTTCTGGACCTGAGAACGGACGGTGACTGATCATCCTGGACTAAGCAGTTCCAGCTCTACCTCGTAAGCTTTAGAGAGAGGGGCCGACCGCTATCAGGGCCGTGAGAAACTCCACTGGAATTGAATGAAAGCGAACCCGTGGCAACCCAAAACATCTCTGGTAAGAGACGGCTAAAATATTTTCTTTTGGGCTAAAATATTTTCCTTTTGGTATAAGAGTGAGTAAACTATACTGGCTGAGACTGTTTTCTATGGTGCGAGATCAAGAGATTTAAGGCATAACCTGAGGCAAGAGGTCCTCGACCAAGAAATTGAGACCCTTAAACAGGTCAAGAGATTTTCTAAACTGAGGCTGAGTCAAAAAGTTAATGACTGAGGGTTGAGCTCTCGCAAAAGTGGGAAATTGAGACCTACGAACAGGTCAAGAGGTTTTGCCACACCAAATGTTAATTAAGGCTAACTGAAATACTGATTTTGGGTAAACCATAATTAACGACCCATGGCCGATTTTAGGTTAAAAATCGGATCTGTCGGAGACGTCTGACAGATTATTAGACGAGCGTCGAACTAAAATCCACGGAGAACAGAAAACAGCCAGTATGGGGAAATCTCAAAATAAGCTTGCCAAAATTTGATATACCGGTTTTCTGTCAAATGCTGAAAGAATTACGGGGAGAAAATGCATGCAGGGTATTGAAAAGTTTAATCAAATATCATGATTTTCCAAGGTGAGGGAACATTGAGCACAACTAGACTGAGAGTTGTGCGAGAATCAGTGGAACAGGGCAGCGAGGCATACAGAGGTTGTTGTGGCTGCGTTCAACATGTGTGAAAAAAAAAGAAAACAAAAAAAAAATGTGAACAGACAGTGGCTTGGGGAGGCAGATAAAAGTTGAACTGCCAGGAGAAATAAAGTTTTTACTTCTACATCCAGTAAATGGATGCATGACATTAGATGTCTGAGAACTTAAATTTATATGATAAGGATTGAAGTAGCAAGCAGCAATAAGGCTGTCTGTGTGAAATAGAGGGAACTGTAAGTGAGAGACTTGATGGAAGAGGGAAGTGAAAAACAAAAAGGTTGGTGTTTGAGATATGTGTGTGGGGATTGTAAGCAAACAATCATGTACTGGTTAGATAATGAAGGAACTGGCATGTAGAGAAAAGAAAGAATTAGCATGTAGAACAGAGGATGCAGAAGGAACGGCATGTAGGGAAAGATGGAAGAAATATAGTAGAAAACTATATGTGATGAAAATAAAATGTCTGACAGAATTTATGGAAGTCAAATTAACTGTTTAAATGGTATGAAAAATGAGTTTCAGAATAAACATAAGGCATAGTGTTTCGGTTGAAAATCATAGACACAGATGTTAAAAGAAATCATTGCCATTCAGAGGGCAATTTGTATTTGTAAATGTTTTAAAAGTAAAACTGAATGACTTTAAAGAAGTCTTTAAATAATAATGCAGACCTTAAATGATACTAGTGATGTTTTGGATTAAGTTTATTTTAGGACCAGTAACTTCTTTGTCTCATTTTAGTCTCCACCATTCAGGACCAATGGCTCCGGCTACAGATGTAGATGTACACTGAATAGACGGTTGTGATAACTAAATTCACTGAGTATAATCTAAGCAATGCTTGGTTTCTGCTTTTAAGATGTTAAATGTAATTTAGAGATGAAATGCTGCTGTTATTAACCTGTCTCCCTGTGTTAACACTATTAGCACAGGTGTCAAACTCAGTTCCTGGAGGGCCACAGCCCTACACAGTTTTGTTCCAACCCTGCTGCAACACACACACACCTGCCGTTTTCAAATAAGCCTGAAGGACTTGATTAACTGATCAGGTGTGTTTAATTAGGGTTGAAGCTAAACTCTGCAGGGCTCTGGCCCTCCAGGAACTGAGTTTGACACCCTTGCTATTAGGCAGTCCAAATGGCTCTGGTGACTCTTGAATGTGCCTTTCCTAAGCTCCAGAAAACAACTGATATGTTGGAGAAAACTGATTTGGTAATGGGAAGAGCGGTCACCAGTGTGCACGAAGGTGATTTCTCAATGACGGGTAAGATCTTCTTTGGCCAGACAGAAGGCAACCTAAAGCAGGGGGTCACCGCAGACACTGGGCATCTCCTGATGGGGGGTGTTTATGTGAGATAAGTATGAGAGTCGAGCGGATTCTGTGAGGCCAGCAGATTGTTTACACCATGTAGGGGAGATGCGCTGTGAGAAGTTACGGCAGTCTGACCCAGAAATGTGAGTTCCTCTATACCACTCACCAGAAACCGCATTAATTGTATGGCTTGTTTTTCATTGTGACAAGTGTCTGTAACTGTGCCAGGGGACAACACCCTGATGAGAAGAAAATTAAAGATAAAGAGCTAAAGGGAGTGGGCTTTCAAAAGCCAGCTGATACCATGAGGGGATTGCCATTATTTGTTGTGGAGACAGTAGCAAAACTTTTTGTGATGTTGGTTGCCTTATGGTCAAGAAAAATGTATAGAAGAGTTAATTTTGAGCTAATATGTCTATAACATAGTTTTAACTCCTGAAGGTCGTTAGGCATGGTGGTGGCTAAAGATGAAGACAGCTTTGTAGATTTGAGAAGAGTCTGAATAACAAAGGTGAATGGTAAAAGGTTATTGTAATGAATTTAATATTACATTTTGTCTAAATTACAGTCTTAGGAGGCTGTGGAAAATAGTATTTGTTTATAGTGAGAGAGACTGCTGGAGTGGAGGAAGGGATGGTAACTGTGTCTGTCTTTCTGTTATCGGCCTGCTAGAGCAAGCTTAAACAAAAAAGTGATGAACCAAAACAACCCAGCTGACTTTTCTAAAATCAAATGAATAATGAACAGACATGCTTTGAAACTGGTCAAGAGACCATGTAAAATTAGGTAAAAACTACAGGAAAACGTGAAGTTTAAAATCGTACTTAAAATTTAAATATTTTTAGAGATGATATAATGAAAAGCGAACATTGAAGATGAACAGTTAAAATATGTGTCTAATATGAGTGTGTGTGATGGTGACTGCACTCTATGTCTTGTATGTGTTAGTTTGGGGTACTAATACTCCGTCTGAATAGTGTGTAAATTGTGTCATTAGCTACTAGAATGTGTTAAGGCAAATGACAAATTTTAAAGAAGCTGTTAATTCTGAGTCAATCTGATGAAAAGATGATGTAGAACATGTGACAAGCTTTAAATGGATTAGTTATCCAGCTCTGTCTGCTACTGGTAATTATGAATTAATCTATGGATTAAAAGGATTTATGTAAATTGGATTTGTGTAGTTGTAGATCGCCGTCCATCATGGGTTGAGATAAACTAAAATATTATAGATTTGACGGCAACAACAAAGTGACATATTGGCTAAGTCAATATCAAATTATCTAGAGAGTCCTTCAAATTTATGATTATTGTGAACAAAGGGGGAAAATGTTGTTTGACTGACATTGACCAAGTCTGTACAGCACGACCTAACCTGACAGAAACAATTGATGACTTTGAAAATGTTTGTAGATGACTGGCTTAAGAGACCAAACAACAGGCCTGAAAGGCAGGATACACTGTAAGACTGAGGGCCGTTGTGCTCCAAATACTCTGATAAGAAGATGTGATTGTGGCTTTAAGTAATATTTTTTTTCAGAGGCAGAGAAAGATGTCTGGAGGAAATTTGGCTTTAGGACAACGTTTGGGTTAGTGATGATGGCAAACTTTATCCAAACACCATTATGTTAGATTGATGCAAGAGTTGAATCATTGCATCAAAAGGGGTATGGTAACAATTGGCAAATATGGCCAAAATATGGTTTACTAGGGGACAATATATGTTGGGAAGACACTGAGCTTGACTGGGTAAAAGCCTGGCAAGAAGCCATTCTTCTCCCTAACAAAATTGCTGTCTGTAAGTGTATTTGCAGGACTGTTTCAACAGGAAATGCCAGGGCAGATGTGGCAGCGAAGGCCACGGCAACAAAGCAGACAAAAGAAACTATGTGTACCTTACTATCTGAAAATAACCTCGACATTTGTTTTTCTTTACAGAGCATGCAGACTTTTGATACAGGGCAGAATGTGCCCAATAAGATAATGGCTATGGATGAATTTGACTAACTATCCTGGGCCTGGGTTATAATTGTGGCAGAGAGAAACAGGGCCACACCTGGACAGCGCATAACTTAAAATTTTCCTTTTGCAGGATGTCAGGATGGATTGCAGCAAACAGAACTGATTCTGTTCCAAATGTATAAATATTCTGTTGTTGACATGAGCAAAGTGGGTTGAATGTTTTTCAGAGGCTATTAAGTGAGCAAGAAATTATTTAGTGATAAGATGATTTGTAAAATGAGAAGAAACAGAGTTGAATTGGACAATTGTTGAGAATAAACTTGAAATTCTTTATGCATATCATCAGCAAAATAAACAAATGGTGAAAATTCCACAGGTCACACCAAAAGGGATGACCAGCCAGACAACCAGTCACTAACAAAACCTTAAGGTCTTCATTCACAGGTCAAAGCAGGAAATGGTTCACTCCAGTGGCGGTGCGTCGTGATCTAAGGAGCAAATCTGGTAAAGATCAGAAAATGGTTGGAGAGTGGGACACCTGGGTCCTGGGACCTTAGACTACACCGACAGGCCTCAACCATCACATAGAGCACAAAGTGAGGGATCAAAGGCTCGTGCTACTAACAGCCTCCCTCACCGACGAGGGAAAGACCACGGCAACGACTCGCAAAGAGTCACCCTGGTGAAGACGGGATGTCCATGGGGCGAACGAGATGACCAACACACCTGGAGGAAGATGCACCAACTAATGGGTTGAGTTTAGCAAAAGAATCTGTTTTTGTGATGATTTTATTTGATTGAATCAAAATAGGGCTTAGATCAAATGATTTGATTGGTTAAGGATTCATTAGAAAATATTTCAGGTAAATTGTAGGGATTATTATTGAAGAAACTTGATGATTAGGCTTTCCATTAGGGGTAAGAAAGAAAATCTGGCCGATCATGGGAAAATCTTTATGGTAATAAGCTAAAAGATGGTCCGTAATGGAAATATTTGAGTTAATTTTGAACAACTACATTGGTTAAAAGAATGGATTAAAAAAAATACAAAACCTTTTCTGGTTAGATTTTTTTAAATACAGTGTTAAATAGAGCTTACTAAGTAAAACCATTGGCTGATTGAATTAAAAGTTAGGAAAATATGGTTAGGAAAATGGAGGGGATATATGGAAATGGGCGTGTATTGATGGTAAATGGATAAGATTGGTTAATCTTTGGGGGGTACTGATTGCAAACTGTACTACCAATTTCAGCCATAGGATTATCAATATTGTTATGTTTACCATGTATTATAATGTGTGTTTCCAGCTCAGTACAGAGACTGGTTCAAGCTGGGATGTCTGTTCAATAGGATGAACAAAATATGATGATACAAGTAGTGGGAGCTACTGTAACGTGTTAAATTGTATGGTTTCCTTTTCTTTTTCGATATGAAAAGAAGGTAAAAAACTGTGGTTATCCGCTATGAGATGACGTACAAGGAGAGGGGTCGAAATGAGGGATTTTATTCTACTTTTATTTCTTTGTATTTCTTAGCCTGTTGAAATGCCATGTGGGTTTCAAGATGTGTGATGATAACCAGGGTGTTAAATTTATGTGTTTTTCCTACTTAAACTATACACTATTTCTTGTTTATACTGAGGTGACTGAGGGTCCGACCCAGGTCGGGAGTGCAATAACAGTGCTTATTAATTTATCCCGGCCTCAGATAAAATCTTTACTTGCTTGCTAATAATTAAGGGACTATCCCCACGAAAACAGCCTAAGCTTTTTACTTTACCAAATGTTATTTCACAAATGTTTAATAGAGTCATCAGTTATGCGAAATCCAGAAATGAAGAGTATAAGTGTGATGATACAACTTAAAATTTGTTCTATTTTGGATTTATTATTATGATTGGGTAATCTGAATGATAAAAAGGGGGGAATTGTTGTAGAAATTTTAATAGTCATTGATCCCTAACATCTCTCTTATCATAAGAGAGAGAACCTATTCAATGTGTAAAATATATGTGTGTACGTACTTGTGCGTGACGTTTCAGGAACATATGGGACAGGACCTCTGACCTTAGGGACGGTCAGTTTTGGCCAGTTTATTTCAGTACCAGTTTGTGTCTTTAAGTAGAAACTGAACAGCAGTAAGGACCTTATCTGGGTGGGTGAAAGGTACAGCGGGTGAGGAGGAACCTTGAAAAGAGTATAAAGGCTGTCTCATATCTTCCTGTGGTGTGTCTCTCTCTTGCACAGCGTAACTTCTGTGTACTAGACTGAACCTATTCTTGCAGGAATAAATACTTTTCTTTTTATTAATTTGACTCTGAGTGTCTCTTACGCAGTGATGATGTTTAACAGAATTTTTGCCACAACACAAAGTGCAGACAATTTGCTTTTCTTTTAAATTATGCTGTACTAGCACTACTTAAACATGAATGTGTGCTTGGTAGGCCTAATTAAACTCTACCATATCATCCCTTATAGCCTATAGAGATGTTTCTTGGCCTTTATCGTGTGAGAGAGACGCTCATGGCTTTCAAACATCTCCAATACAACCCACAACCCCAATGCGTCTTAAAGAACGCAGGTGGACTTCACTAGCCAATGAATCCAAGTGCGGAGATACCAGACACTTTCAGCCACAGCAAGGTGCAGACAACTTGTTTTGTTTTATATTAACCTGTAGTATAGCCTACTTTATATAAGCCTGGATATGAGCTTGGTAGGCCTAATTAAACACGGATATATGTGTCATAGGCTCCATCATCCCTTAATAGCCCACAGATCAGTTTGTTTGGTGTTTTCAAAAACCCTTTGGCGTGTGCCAGAGGCGCACCTGACTTTCAAGCAACTCCAGTGCAAACCCTTCTGCGTATTACAAGGCGCTCTGAGCAACAACACTGTGTTGTAATTGGCTTTTATTTCAAAAGCCTTTAGCAGCGTCTGTCTGAGCCACATTCAACCAACTCCGATGTTAATCTAAACAATAAAAACTGAAAAAACATAAAAAAATATATATATATATATATATATATGTATAAATTTCTTGGTGATTCGCATATCATCATTTTCAATTGCTTTGATTTGAGGAATATAAGGCTTTCTCCAGTTTTTGAAAGCAGAATCCCATAATTCCAGAAGGTCACAGGTCACTTCTCTGACACAGTCCATACCGGAAGTCTTCTTCGACTCTCTAAATCTTCTGTTGACCTATTCTGATTCAGGTAAGTGAAAATGGGAATATAGACATAGGTCACTTTGCTATATATTGCTATATAATTTTTGCATAGTCTGCCTCCTGTTCCTAAATGGCATTTATGCACCTCTATACAGAATGCACCTCCAAATAGAATTTACATAACATTTAGGCTACCAGATAAATAAAAGGGTTTATTCTTGGGCCTTTTCAACACGCATATGGCACCCTTAGCGTTTGTTTGAAATGCTCACGCTTTCAACCAACTCAGAAGTAAACCCTTCTCGACTGTAATATTGGACGCTCATGGCTAACTTCGCTTGGCATCAGCGTCCGACTGTCGGGTAGCATTAAATACCTACAATGTCTACAATGAATAGGTTAAATATGCCTTGCTATTGTGTCATATTTGTCGTTCAGCCAACAAAGACTGTGTGAAACATGCGACGGAGCGGTGCTTCGGACAAGTGTTCTGTTCAAAACCTTGCGCATCGCACTGCATCCCGCTTTAAGCAGTAGCCTACAAGCAATACACTATAGGCCTAATAGGCCAAATATGAAATAAATTGGCCTAAAGCCATATTTCAATCTTCACTGGTGGGATGTTTACATATTTTTCTAAGGCATAGGCTACAGCTGCTTTGACTGTTTATTACTTCCATAATCCCATCTTCACATCTTGTAGCCTACCCTGCAGCAAAGATACTAGTGAACACTGATCTTATTCACATAATAATCCAAGATGAATTATAAAGATTAGATTGTATGTTTCTATTTATTTCACTGACATGGACTGTGAAAATTCTCTCCTTTTCAGTGTGTTTGAAAAATGGAGCAATTCGCTCTGTGCACAGGGTGATGCGACGACACGTTCGAAATCTGTGTGGTGGGCGGGGGGACTTCCGGTTTAGGTTACTACCGGTATTTCCGATGTAGATGTTGTTGAAGAGTGAGTGGCAAGCTATCAGTGAGTAATGTAAAATGTTACCAGTAAATAAGAAACAACTTAAATATCAGTATCAAATTGGCAACTGTACATTGTAGTGTTCCTCGATGTGCCGTTTCATC
Organism: Gila orcuttii; assembly: GCA_026230005.1. NCBI lineage: Eukaryota > Metazoa > Chordata > Actinopteri > Cypriniformes > Leuciscidae > Gila > Gila orcuttii. The sequence continues at coordinate 3,303,806 of JAPDVR010000003.1, read as the reverse complement.
GAGGTATAATTCTGAAGTAAGTTTTCATCGTTTTCCGCATCAGTCTGAGGTACGAGATGCGAGAACTTCACTCCTACCGATAACACCCGGGTCTGCAGTCGACATTTTAAGCTATAAGATTTCATCACAATAACCACAGGACGCCGAAAACTTGTTCAAGGAGCTGTGCCATGTCTTTTTGAGTGGAACAATTTTTGTTTACCAGCGCCAAGGTGCAGTGTTTGGTAGCGCTGCCCTAAACGCCCCTCTCCCCCGCCGGATCCCCTGTCAGAGACTGCTGGCTCTGATTGCGAGATGAAAGTAACGTTACCACTGGAGCATGACTCCTCTGTAACTCCGACGACATCGGTGACTCCATCTGAGTTAGCGGAAGAGAACGAAAAGTTGAAACAAAAAGTCCAGGAGCTGCAACAACAGATTGAAACTCTGCAACTGCAATCGAGATTTGGTGTAGAGCGTCTTGCAGGGTCTGATGAGGACATTCGGTTTTAAACAAGGTAGGTCCATGACCATGTCTATGAAAAATCTTTTTGAAATCATTATGTCTACCATTACATCTAATTTCATTTATAGTTAAATTAACCCAACATAATTGTTTCATTGGTAGATTTGCATCATACCAGCACTTCCAGGCCTTTTGGCAACTTGTGGAGTCAGCCGCGAATACCAAGATGGTGCGGGTCACCAGTGCCAGTGTAGCCGGTGCAACTCAACACAGATCAACAGTAAGCTATGTCATCAGGATTTCGTAGATTAATGCATATTTACTATACAACTCAACACAGATCAACAGTAAGCTATGTCATCACTGCGACTATTAATAATAATAATATTAATTTAACTTTATTGTTGTTGTTGCACTGCATTCGTTGAATTCTGAATTTTGCACACATAATTGAAAGCAATTTGTTTGTGGATAGTAGCCTAAAACATATCTGCAACATTTATCAAGTTCACGGATAATTGTGCATGCATTTATTAATCAATATGATACTAAAATCGTAATAAAGTATACTACAAAAATTGGATAAGTCCAGAATATGAACGCAAAGCGTTTAATTTGACGTTAAGCATTTTCCTCCCATAGAAACTCATTATAAGAACGCTAAATGTAGCTTTATGTATATTACAATGTCCCCTTATTATGTCGAAATAACGAGATATGTCGAAATAACGAGATATTATGTCGTAATAACGAGATATTATGTCGAAATAACGAGATATGTCGAAATTACCTGTTATGTCAAAATAACGAGATATTATGTAGAAATAATGAATTAAGTCTAAATAACGAGATAAGTTTTCTTTTTTTTTCTCACCTTGAGGTTCAGGGCTTTCATATGTAAATGATTGATTTTAATTTGTTTTTACAAATAACATTCATGTAAACTTGCATATTTAAGTGCACTTGTTAATTGTTATAAATGTTTGTTTTATATTAAATGTTTATATTACCATGTTAATTGTTAACAAAATGTTCATGTAGTGTTATTTGTTAATTTTGAATAAAGGCCCTTAATCTTTTTCAATTATTGATTTTGTGTTTCCCTGCTAAAATTATTACATCTAGCAGTTTTTGGGCCACATCTGGCCCGGGGACCAAGCCGACTCTCAGCCAGATCTGGCTTACGGTGACTGGGCCAGACCTGGGCCACATAAAATAATAAGAGTCACTATACAGTGTGCTGGCCAGATCTGGGCCACATCAATTGATAGTTGTCATTTTACAGGGTGTGGGCCGCATCTGGGCCGAAGGAAATTATTTGTATCCATTTTCAGTGTGTGGGCCGGTTTTGGGCCGAGGACCCAGCCAGAACTGGGCCAGAATTCAAGCAAGGACACGGCCAGACACATTTTGCTATCTGGGATGTCATCCATGGAATCTCGATATCAGCTTATGCTGATGATGTTACTGTTTTTATTTCAAATCAAAATTGTAATACTTTAACTGAAACAATGGGAAATTATGAAAAGGCATCATCAGCAAGGGTTAATTGGTGAGTGGTGACTTATTATTGGTCAGTGGAAAAGTGGGCAAGGACCTCCAAAATTACCTGGTGGATTGTTGTGGGAAAGAGATGGCATGGGCTGAAAATGCTATTTTTTTTTTTTTGTGGAAATAAACAATTTCAGAATATAAATTGGGAGGGAATGCTGGAAAAGGTGTCTGCCCGATTGTTTAAATGGAAATCGCTATTACCATTGATGTCATACAGAGGAAGAGTTCTGGTTGTGAATAATCTAGCTGCCTCAACTTTATGGCATAGACTCATTGTAATGGAACCACCTGAAGAATTGATTTGCAAAATACAGAGGACATTTGTGGAGTTTTTTTGGAGGTGAGAACATTGGATTCGAGGTGCAGCACTCTACCTTCCCGTTAACGAGAGAAGTCAAGGTCTGGTGGATGTGCGGAGTCAGATCTGTGCTTTTAGAATACAAGTAGCACAGAGATTCCTGTATATAATAAGGACGTAACTTGGACTGAGACTGCAAAAAGGATTCTAAAAAAAGCTGGTGGTCTTAAATTAGACAGACATCCGTTTTTAAATGGAACTGGATAAAGTGAATACACCTTTTTAGCAGTCAATGTTGCACTCTTGGAGAACTGTTTTTTAAGTGGAAAGAAATGTTGATGAATCTGGGAGTTTTGTTTGTTTTTCAACTCAATGATTCAGACAAGACTTTTGTCATCTGCAAGCGTGTGTGCATGTTTACAAAGACATGACATTGTGAAGCTGGGGCAACTTTTAAATAATGACCGATGGGAATCTGTGGAAACCTCGAAAGAAGTAACAGGATTAAAGTCCTTGCGCTTGATGGAAAAGCTGGTTTGAAGAAATTGTTAATGCATTACCAAGCAGCTAGAGGACAATTATTGGACACAAATTTTCATGAGACATAAGCAATGAGCTGGACTTTCCAAAAATAAGAGTTGCTGCTGTCGTCTACGAAAGACAAGAGGATGAATCAGCAGGTTCAATTTTGTCTTTTAAAACTCCACAGCTGAACTTGTTTGAAACGACATAAAAGAAAGCCATATATAACACTGCAGTTTAAGTTTTGCATCAAGTTTCACTCAGAGGACAAAAGATCTCAAGGTGGCCAGTTTTGTTGAAGCCAGAATTTCTTGTAAGAGACCGATGGAGAACTCTGTATAAACCTTCAGTAGAGAAAAGAACAGCGGGTCTTCAATGGAGAATTCTTCATGGTGCCGTAGCCACAGAGAAGCATGTGGCGCACCTGAACCCAGCAGTAGGGGTGGGATGTAGGTTTGGTGGAGAAGAAGAGCATTTAGAACATTTGTTTTTAAAATGTAAAAGATCTTTTTGATGGTCTTAATAGATTGTTTCAAGCTTTTGGTGAAGAATTCTCAGAGGAAGTTTGTATAGGGGGTGTGAAATATAATTTTTCAAAAATAAGGAAGATGTGAACTGCGAAATTGGCAATATAGAAAACCAGCAAAAATCAAGGGTTACAGCTCAATAGTATTAATGTTGAAGAGATGTTTATTAAATAAGTAGCTGGTAGACTAAAAATAGAATTTGAATACTATAGTCTTGTAAATATAGAGATGGGTGTCAATGATCTGTGGTGTGTTAATCATGTTTTATGTGTTGTTTTTGATGGACATCTGGTTTTGGAAATTACATTTTTTAAATTGTAATTATTTTTTTCATATATATATATATATAATGAGAATTGTTGAAGATTATTAAGTGTTGTTTTAAATGAAGTTGTGTAAACCTCTCTCTCTTGCTCTCTGTGTGTGCACATGCGTTGAGTGAGTGAGGTGCGTGGATGGAGAGTGTGTGACGGCGGTGTAAGGTACGAGTGTTTGAAAACTCTTTATACCCTTTTCTATCTTTGGTAATTGTTTTTAGTAATTTATATTGATATTAAGGTAATATTGGTGATGGAGGTGCATATTTTTGGGGAGTTTTCACTCCTAGTCGGTGTACTGAGAGGACGGCAGCTATAGGTGCGGAGAGTTTGGAGTTTCTAATGGGGCGTCATGGTGTGAAAATCAATGTTACTGCAAGTATAGAGGAGTGTAGTTTAGCGGTGAGTGCAGTAGTTGGTCATGAGAATGTTTTATCGGCATTGCGAATGAACAACCCGATTGTTTTGTTCGTTAAGACGACCGAACTGGCGAACTTGTTATTGGAGAGTGGTGTAGAGATTGGTGGTATTTTTACCTCAGTGTTACCTCTTTCTATGCCGTCTAAGAGAGTAACTTTATCTAATGTGTCGCAGTTTATCAAGAATGAAGTTCTAGTTGGAATGCTCTCTAGGTATGGAAAACTGCTCTTTTAAATTAAAATGATTCCAATTGGAAGGACACTGAACAAAATTATGAACGCAACACTTTTGTTTTTATCACACACAGAAGGCAGCGCAATACTGCTAATCTGCGTCCTATTCTCTCATCCTCACACCAAGGTTATTATAGTTTTGCATTTTTCATTAGTTTTTATTTTTATTTGGTTTTGACTTTTTGTTTTCAAATTCAGTTTAGTTTTATTTCGTTTTTAAAGTGGGTTTGAAAGTGTAGTTTATTTTTCATTTTTGGAAATGCTTTTTTGTAATTTGGGTTATTTGTCAGGGGCAAGATTCAAAAAGACTAGAAAAAAGTACTGTGTAATAATAAATCAACAAAAACATCATAGAATTTTAGAAATATGTATTCAACAATAACACCAGTACATAAAATGTACATATGAGCACAAATATGTAAACAGTCTACACAAGACTCCGCAGTAATTGCAAAATGTGTAAGTGATGTGTGCCAGGAAAAAACCTAAATAGCCAACAGACTAAAGAAGACACACATGAACAGCATGTACTCAACCCATTTCTGAGCCACACAAGACATTGCTGTCAGAGTATCAGAGAGCTCAATCTGAGAAAGGAACATGAAACATTAAACTTAAAATAAACTGTCCAACATGGTAAACAAAATAATGTCCCTTGCATTAATGAATCAAATACAGCTTTTCAATTTTTTGTGTGTGTGTGTGTGTGCGTGAGTGTGCAAGGGTGAGAAAGAGAGAGATGGGTTTACTTCAGTCAAGCAATAATTTCTTATTGATCTTGAGAAACATGTTGCTCCAGAGATGTTTCTCAGTCCAGATGACAGCAGTCCACACAAAGAGAAGATGCGTTCCACAAAGGCTTGTGAGGCAGGGGCACTAACGAGATCCAATGCGCAAGTTTTGGATACACAGCTTCTCTAGATCTCCAGAACTGCAATGGTGTTTCATTAAACACTCCCTGTTTGACTTCGCAGAAATACTTCTCCATTTCGATCAACTGACTATCGGTCAGATTAGGCTGATTTGTGGAGGACACGTTGACCTCTATACGGGATGCAAGGAAGCGGTATTTCTGAAGGACAGCAAAAGGGGCTTTGAGTAGCGCCATCATACTGAGAAGCAGCTGGGTGATACTGAGCTGCCAGGTTCTGCAAAAGGACTGTGCTGCCCTCTTCAGTGACACTGAGTCTGGTGATTGAAGAACCAGCGGAACACTTGGATCCATTAGGCAGGCTCCTGCTGGTGTTGCATCAAACTGTGTGGGCTAAGAATGCCAGCGTAACGTTCTCGCAAGGACTTTAGCAGTACTTGAGCTAATTGCTTTCCAACAGCAGTCATCAGCAAGTGTGCCTCAAGGTTGAGCAGGCATTGCACTACTTGTGAGAGTGACTGACTGTCACTCTGAAGCTGGTCTGTGTGAACAGCAAAGGGCTCAAGCAGCTCGACAAGGTTCTCTAGCTTAGCCCAATCGCTTGTGAGAAGAGTGTCCATGCCAAAATTCTCAAGTAGTTGGTTTAGTTCTGTTCTGGGGTCTCATTTATAACCGTTGTGTACGCACAAAACAGGCCCTGAAAGAGGCGCATGCCACTTCCGACGAATAAGTTGTGATTTATAAAAACAAACTTGACGGGAAAATGTGCGCACCTGCACGCAAACTCTGACCCATGCGTACGAACATTTTGGAGATGGAGCAGTTTGGCGACACCGATGGTGAGCTGGAGTTAAATGTGTTTTTGGTCACTTTTAGACTGAAAATTGAAAGAAAATGATACATATACAGAAAGATAATAAAAATATAATTTCATTCACCAAGCCTGTCACTTTGAAGCAAATATCCATCCCTTCTTAAATGTCCGCGCCAGTGAGCCCGTTGGGCCGTTTAGTGAAACTGACGCATATAGGCTATCTAATGGCAGATTAAGTAAAACCATAAATCTTCATTATGAGTCCTAATCACAAATACAGTGCATGTTCACAATAAAAATTTAAATAAATAAAATAATGATTTAAACTAAGTTTTACTCCTGATATAAACATTTAGATTAAATATCCCATTCTCATTAATGGAGTTAAACACTTAAATTACATGAAATCATTACTGAGAAGTTACAACATTTTTTTTAAATTCAATAAATAGAAATATTTGTTGTGGATGCAATGCTTTCGAACACTTTTCCTCTGGTATGCTGTGTTTTAATGTTTTAACTAAAGAGATAATTGCTTAATCATGATAATAGCAGATTGTCTAAAAAAATATTTTCGTGGAAATAATGCACAACAAAGGCCTATCTGTTTCCATTAAAAATATAAATCAATTAAAAATACTCTTTGGCCAGTGGAAAAGATTGAGAAAAACTTTCTCTGAAATTTATTTTATACTATTTGATTTATTTGTTAAAAAGTAAGGCAAGGATAGGCTACTAAATGATTTTTGTTCTCTGTTGTTCTCCTCTACCTTGTTGAGGTAAGCTAGGTTAGCCTCCTTGTGCGCGCTTCTCAAATGTACTTTCAAATTCGTGGGATTTTTCCCTTTAAAGGGATCATATAATGGCATTTTTATACAAGTTAATATGATTCTTTAGGGTCTAAATAAAAGGTTTGTAATATACTTTAATTAAAAATTCTTATTAGTATGTAATAAAACACTCATTTTACCTGGTCAAAAACAGCTCTGTTTTCAGCACGCCATTTAAGTGCATGTGTCTTTAACCCTCTGGGGACCAAGGGGTTTTTGGGGCCCTTGGGATGTTTTGACATGCACTGACATTTTCAGTTATTTATAAACATGTTAATGGCAAAGGTGTAAATTCACTCTATATAGCACAAACGGGGCTACCATAATATGTGAGCAACATGTATGTACATGTTTGTATTTTTGAGAGAATATTATTTATGCATGGTTATTGAAAAAACTAAAACTAAAAGTTTCTGAAATAAGGCCACAAAACACATATTGATTATTTCTTCACAAGACTTTTGAAAATTGTATCACATAGTCTAGAATATTTGCTCCAAAACTATGTGAGAATCATCCTGACTACTCATTCAGATAAGTCAATAAAGTCTTTTAAAAAAGAATGGCTTTTAGATTGTTTGGATTTATTTACAACACACACACACACACACACACACACACACACACACACACACACACACACACACACACACACTGCTTAGAATAAATGAACACACTCATGCTAAAGTTGACTAAAAAGAGGAATAAAAAATCTTAAAATACAGGGTACATACGTCTGGACACTTCTATCTGTGTCTATACTTCCCTTCACCATATAGACATGGTTTTATTTCAGTTCAAAGTTCAAAGTTATAGTTGGAAACATCTTGAAAAGAAAATTGTCTTTTTCCATAAATGTCTTAGTTTGATCATACATATTTCAAAGTTGAGGATTCATTATTTTGATATAGTTTGCATTGGAACAAACACTATAACATCTTAGTTGATTAGTTTATTGACAAAACATACTATATATTTAACATATGAGCAGAAACTCCTAACAAAAGCTTATTTGATGTCTATTTTAGACTAGTCAACGAAATGTTGTCTTTTGTTTCGTCTGTAACAGTGCGTATCTGTGTGTTCATTCATTCATTCATTCACACATTCATTCACACACACACTCTCACACACACACACACACACACACACACACACAGAAACATGATTCACATTTAAACCGTATGCTATTTTTCCATTTACAGACACTAACGTTATTCTATATCGCGATTAGAACAAAGCACAAGCATAAAACACTTACTTCTCAGCTGAATCTGTTGCTCCTCCTCGTGGTGAAAATAAACCAGCACTAGTTCTGAGGTAGGTAAATGTCCCAGGATTGTTCCTCATATAGCCGCGCAAGACGACAGTAGATTAATCTGACTAAAAAATATAGTGTGTTTTCAGAGTTTATGGGCGTTAACGCGTCTCAATGTTTTGCTTCACATATTTGCGTTTGAATTGCGCGTGCTCTCCGTGGGCGTGTCACATTACCAGAATAATGAGCTGAGAGGAAGATAATTAGACCGGCTGACACGTCTCTCTTTTTATATAGATGACATAAACTGAGAACATTTATTTTAGTTTTGAATCGGATCATTTAAAAGTACAAACTCAAATGATTTAAAAGATATATTGCTTATGGCTGGGTGAATAGTATTTGCTGAGTTTTGTTGAAGATTAGAGACGTGCTCCAGAAAAAAAGTTCACGGTGACTGAGAGGCAGAACGCACACCCTGTTTATTTTCTTTATTTTACAAAAGCACAATATTTTATTTCGATTGTATGTGGGCACATAAAAAAGTAGACATTTAACAGATTATTTTCTCATATTTCTTAACTCTATATGAACAGAAATGATAGTACTTTAAGTCTATTTTTCTGCTATGTGAAAAAAAACAAGCAAAACGCGCCGACGCGTTTCTGGTCCCCAGAGGGTTAAATGATAATGAGGTTTGCTCACTCCGCCTCTGTTCAATGAGGCGTTTTGACACAACACAGGTGGAGTGTTGCCTTGACAACAGTTGAGGGTATATTTTGGAGAAAGAATGGCGGCGTGAGTCTCTGAGGACACATCTGTGCAACCGAATCAGTTTGACCCCAAGGAAGTTCAACCATTAAGGCTCGAACAGGACGTTTCTGAATGGTTGGTTAACGTAATGTCACTTTGATCTATCTTTGTATGTACTGGCAGGGTAGAGTAGTGAGATACGAACACTGTGTTTACTGATGTATACGTTAGTTCATTGACAGATTGATGTTACAGCTGATGGTCATGAAAAACTGTTTTTCGCGATTTGCAAAGATTAATATAAAGGTTAATAAAACTTTACATTCACTCACTTCTTCTGGTGATGCAGCAGGAACACAATAGTTGGTACCGATTATTTTTTCAGGAGCAGCTTCTTAGCAAAACCAGCTTTATACTGACTTATAAAGCAGTCTGGGGAGAAATGATTCGCGCAAACATAAAAGCATTGACGTTGATTGTGGGGAATATTCCCTTCGAAAACAAAACTCAGCCACTGCGTCTAAAGCGGTTCGGATTTAGGAACATCAAAATGACTGCTGTGTTCATTATTACACCCAAGAACAGAACACCACAATCGCTTAGATGCCATTCTACTCCAGCGTATCAACAATAGCGGACTATGATGACAGCTCGCTCAGGGCGGGGATGTGTTGAAACGCTGCTGTCAATCAACAATCGTGGGAGGTCAGACGGCTCGATTTGAGACAGGGGAAAACATATATGGAGATTTAAAAAAAAACACTGGATGGATTTTTATCATTACCCACTGCGCAACGTGACGTCGGCGTGACGTCTTTTTCATGTAATTTTTAGACGTCCAATTTCGGTCCACTGAAGGGGTTGTTTTGTAAATGCATGAGTAAATCATTTACAAAACATTCTATATCCCCAAAACTAAAGTATAAACTATTCATCACTTGTAAATGTGTTACACCATTCGTAGATAAGATTCGTAGATCTTATGCCTTATTGATTCTTGAAGAGGTAGTCTACGAATGAAGTGTAAGACATTTACAAGTGATGAATAGTTTACACTTCAGATTAGGGGATGCAGGAAGTGTTGTAAATGATTAATTCATGCGTGAGAGGAGAATAATATTTTGAGAGAATTGTGACTATCATTTACCATCTTTTACTTTCAACTTTGCTGTCTTTTGTTTCTTTCTTAATGCTGTAACACCTCTTGTGGATTAATAAAGTCTATCTATCCATCAAGATAGATAATTGGCATTGCTTTTTTTATAGTCAGAAGGGAAGGAAATGTTTTTTTATAGACTGGTCAAATTGCAAACTGGTTTATTGCTCTATAAACCTTTGTTCCATCTAAAGGGAGTTTCCCCCTTTTCCCCTTGCCCTTCAAATTAAATTTGGCCATGAGGCTGTTGGTGAAGAGCCTAAAGAAAAATAAATTTCAATAAATTAATGTCAAGGATATATATAGGAACAACATTTCAAATGCAATAAACCATTTACACTAGCTGATCAGTGTCCCCTAGGGTGGTCCTTTTATCCTACCTATCTCCTTGTTGAGCACAGCTGGTCTATCTCACAATGCATTTGGTTGTGAACTTGTATTTTTCATTAAATGTATCTATTCCGACATTTTTTGAAAGAAGGCAAAAGAGAACATGCAAAACATGTTGTAGATACCTGTCCAACACTTTGTGGACACAGTCCTTGGTGTTCCGCCCACCAATTCTTGAAATTTGCAGCACCTGTTGGAATAAGTCCATAATAAACTTGACTGACACTCCCCAGAAGAATCTAACAGTGTGCAAGAGCACTGTATTAATTTATTCTAGGCTATCCATTACTTCCAGACTTGTAAAACCTACCAGGATATCAAAGGCCTGTGCATCAGAGAGGTGTTGCTCCTGTATCTCAAAGTCCTCCATGATGTCAATCCTCTCTATATGGACAGCTGAAGAGGCAGGCTGCGTTTCCTTCAGGCGATGGTGGATGTCGACCAGTAAGCTCAGGACCTTTTTCTGGAACACTGAAATAAACACATTTGTTGATTACAATGCTCCAATTAGAATAGCAAGCTCAGCTAGCTCACAATTGTTTTTGTAATCAGCTTCAGTGTTTGTTATTAGTACAGCAGTGTTGGAGAAAGAAACAAAAGTCCAAAAGAAATGTCATCATCTGACATGATAGAAACCAAGCCACGGCTATAACTGAAAAGCAGTTTCTGTGGACAGAGAGAACAGTGCAGGAAGAGAGAAGGTGGTACTATTAAAAGAGTCTTCTCCACTGCCAATAGATCAATACTTACCACCCCATGGCAATGGGAAGGGCCATCTCCCAGTCGCAGTCACTGCATCTGCACCACAAAAAATCAATTTGAGAAGATATCAAATTATGTAACTTAACAGATTTATTAGAAGATAAGTATTAAATCTGCAATATTATAACAATTAGAGGTACATCTACAAAACTTGCTGAACTGCAAAGTGCTTAGATGAAAACTGCGGTCTTATTGTAAAAAACAAACTTTAAATTACTTGATTTCTTGTTCAAAGCAATGTGTGCACTGTGTAACAGGCAGCCAGGGTGATAGGGTCACCACCTGAACAACAGAATAATCCTAATTGAGCGCAGTGTGAACCCAGCTAACTACTCACCATGCCTGTCATAGGGGGGGCTGCGGAGATCACGTCGCTGTGCTCTTTGATCATGTCTGGACCTGGCTGGGGGACTGGGGGCATCACTACGGGATCGGGCATCACTACCGGACCGGGCATCACTACGGGATCGGGCATCACATCGCTGTGCTCTTTGATCATGTCTGGACCTGGCCGGGGGACTGGGGGCATCACTACGGGATCGGGCATCACTACGGGACCGGGCATCACTACGGGATCGGGCATCACATCGCTGTGCTCTTTGATCATGTCTGGACCTGGCCGGGGGACTGGGGGCATCACTACGGGATCGGGCATCACATGGCTGTGGTCTTTGATCATGTCTGGACCTGGCCGGGGGACTGGGGGCATCACTACGGGATCGGGCATCACTACGGGATCGGGCTTCACATCGGGATCGGGCATCACTACGGGATCGGGCATCACATCTGGATCGGGCATCACATCGCTGTGCTCTTTGATCATGTCTGGACCTGGCCGGGGGATTGGGGGCATCACTATGGGATCGGTCATCACTACAGGATCAGGCATCACTACGGGATCGGGCATCACATCGCTGTGCTCTTTGATCATGTCTGGACCTGGCCGGGGGACTGGGGGCATCACTACGGGATCGGGCATCACTACGGGATCGGGCATCACATCGCTGTGGTCTTTGATCATGTCTGGACCTGGCCGGGGGACTGGGGGCATCACTACGGGATCGGGCATCACATCGGGATCGGGCATCACATCGCTGTGCTCTTTGATCATGTCTGGACCTGGCCGGGGGATTGGGGGCATCACTATGGTGTAGAGATTCCAAGGACCATCATTAATTCTCTTTTATTAAATCATTAACTCGCAACCAAAAGGGGGACAAAGAGCCCTAACTAACCCACATTCCTACGGCCATGTGGTCCAGTGATAAGGTCTCCCCCCTTTCGAATTGGCGCCTAGAAGTCTGGGGAGCAAATGGACTTTTGGGCATTTATGCTGATAGATGTTCACGAATGTCTTACAAGCAGCGTGTTCTCTCTCTTGAGACAACAACAAGGCCTCCTGGGACTCCCTCCTGGCGGAAATCGGGCGGGAGAAGAGAAGAACAGATGTTCCCTTCTTCTCCCACACGCGCGCAATACACATCCACAACGCACACACATGCGTCCATGCACGTACACATACGCAGGAAACCTAATCTTCCATCTAAAAGTCGTTGCTAAAACAGATTCGGTATGTTGAAACACATGTAAAAGAACTGTAATGTGCAGACTGTCCTAAAAATGTATTCTAATAAGTGTAAGGGACGTATAAATGCCTGAATGTATGCATCTAGATGTAACTCTGCAACATTATGTCTGTAAAGTGTGATGTTTGATATGGTTACAATCCTCTTAATCTGATCTATCTATTAAGCTGTATATCAATATCGTGAAATGTATAACCACATGTATATGCCGTTACCAAAGTAAGCTTAATTTTACCCTTGATCATAAAATGCAAACTACCGCCGAACCCCACCCAACCAGGGGCGTACGCGCTCCTCAAGATGGGCCATTGCCATTGGCCGGCACGCCTCACCAGGGCGTGCTTAGTTCATCCTTAAAAACCCCAAAATAGAGACATTCGCTCTCTGATCCTTCTCCTTTCTTCGTATCCTGTTCCCCGATGTAATCTTCGTGTTTTATTTTGTTTTGTCTTCATTTCATTTCGCTGATAGCCAGTCCGTTCTTAGTGCGTTTCGCTAGCCTTCCAGCATTTCGGTGTAAGACTACCTTCACGCATACAGAACTGCTTTAGGACGCTTTGAATCTCCTGCGAATCAACCACGAGTGGAGGAACCAAAGAAGTCCGCCTCCCACTTCCAGGACGCCGCGAGCTCTCTCCTACACCACACTAACAGGTCTGAATGCAAGTTGTTCCATCAAAATTTAGACGCTTTCAATTGTGTAACTGCGACTGTCTCTGAGGGTCTGATTGTGCTAGCGATTGTGTTTCCTTGTGTTTCTACTTTTTCTTTCCTTATTGTTTCCATTTCATTTTGTTTCTTTTATATCCTTGTTTTACATGTAGTGTAGTTCATTTATTAAACTTCATTTATACTTCATTGCCTCTGTTGTTGTTGACCACATAACAAAGCCTCTTTAATATAAGATCCCAAAGCTACAATTCTGATATTGTTGAGTGCACAAAACATTGTCAGTAAAATTTAAGCTAGATAGACCAAAAGCAATCGATAACCTCCGACAACGCTGCACGGCGGACGAGCGGACTGAGAAGGAGGCTTCAATTGCTTTGGTCATTTCTGAAGATCAGCTATATCCCTCTGTGTAGGATGTATATTCCTAATTGATCATAATTCGTTGTGTTTAATTGTTATATACATGCCCTGGCAGACGAGTATGCTGTACAACCCCTCGTTGGGCAATTTATTTACGTAAGGACTCGGCTCAAATTATATTCGATAGATTGTTGATCAGAGATTAATAACTGTTGAATATTTTTCCCCAAAATTAAAATTGACCAAAGAGCTGGTGAGCCCCGATCTAATTCCTTACAATGGGATCGGTCATCACTACAGGATCAGGCATCACTACGGGATCGGGCATCACATCGCTGTGCTCTTTGATCATGTCTGGACCTGGCCGGGGGACTGGGGGCATCACTACGGGATCGGTCACCATGTCTGGCCCTGACTGTACAAGATCAATTTATTAGTCACATACGGTTATACAAAGTAATACAGCAGTGATATGAAGACTGTGTGCCTCGCACCATCACTGTGCCGTGACCCATCATGTCTGGACCTGAAGGTTGGCCTTGAATAATCACTGTTCCAGGACCTGATGAAATGATTATTGAAATGAAACAAAAAGGTAAGAACTGGCACACTCCGCTCCTCTAAGCCAGACAAGTCTGAAACATGTCATTAAGCCAATAAAAGAAATCATTACCAAACTTGATTCTCAAGCAGTGAGTAAAAATAAATTTATAGTTCTGCGTCGACCTCCCGCCATAGCTACGTCGTAGGCTGTGTGTAGCGTACCCTTTGGCACACCCTGACATGCACCTCTCCAAAAATGTAACAACGCATCAATTCTACGCGGACGCAATTGCTGTGATTGGTCTGCTAGAACCCCTCCCTCGGGTTTCACATGCTCCCTTCTGCATGTGTAATTGCATGTCAACGAGGAGAACAACGCAAAAGTATAAATGAAAACAGTGTAGTCTATAGCGTGGAGGCTCGGGCGTAGGTCTGACGCAGAAGTATAAATCAGTCTTAACACTTTGTCCTGAATAGACTTTAGGTTGGTGCAACAGATAAATTGAATACTCACTGGAAATTTCCTTGCGCCGAGATCTGGCTGCACATTTCTCCGGGCCAGAGAAGGCTTCCACAAGGACATCCAAGGTTTGACTTACAGAGTCTGAAACGCATGAGTCAGCCTATAAGTACGGTCATGTTGCATATATTAAATTAATAATGAAATACTTGAGTCATTACTACGCTTAATTAAGAGTGAAAACCAACTCGTCTTGAATGGACTACGACTTTGTGCAATGTGATGGTTGGTGCGAGGGGAAAAGTAAATACTCACTGGGAGTTGACATTTTACTGCCCCGGGGACTATCTGCACACTCCACTTGGCCAGACATGGCTCCATCTTCATGGGCTAAAACACATGAATGAGCCTGTAACTACTTACATGATGTATATTTAAAAGAGATTACCTTACTTCATTCACAAGCAGTGAGAAACTCATCTTGAATGGACTATGACTTTGTGCAGTGCAATGTTTTGTGCAAGGGGAAAAGTAAATACTTACTAGGAGTGGACATTTCACTGTCCGCACGCTCCACTTGGCCAGACATGGCACCATCTTCATGGGCTAAAACACATGAATGAGCCTGTGACTCATGTTGTACACAACACATTATTTATGGTTCTCAAGTTGTCATCAGTACTCACAAGTATTGTGCATCATGCTGGTGTCCTCAATGGGCTGCAGCTTCCTTGGTGCAGTAGGGAAGGGGGGTAGCTTCTTGACACCTATACAGAGGTAATGTAAAACTAAGCATATCCATCTCAAATAGAGTTCTCAACGACGGGACCCGCGGGTTCGGGTCGAAAATATAAGCAAATGACTCGGGGTCGGGTCGGACCTTGGGCTTAATCTGTTCCGCTCAGTGAAAAAAAAAAAAAACATTTATTAATCATCGCTGCTGTTCACCGTAAAGAAAGTCTGGCTGCTGCGTGCAACGTGCATAGCGGGGGCAGACCTGACGCCGCTGCGTGCACGCCTTTAGCCTGGAGAAGAAGATGGAGTTGGTGAAAAGTAAACTTGCCGCAGGTGAATTCACCGTCGCTACTACAGGAGTGGGAAAATCAGAGGTCTGGAAAGTGTTTGGAGTGGTGCTGGATTCTGATGGAAATTCTACAGGTTATGTGCAATGCTCAAAATGCAAGGTGCTGATGAAATATAACAGCAAAAAAACAGGGTCGTCCAGAAGATTTTTATTTGAGGCATATTTAGTAGCCTATATAGCCTATTTATATATTTAAAGTGTGTTTCAGTTGTTTGTATTGTTTGTAGGCTATTGTTAAAAGACGTGAACATTAAAGGTTGATTTGAATTGCCGTCTGCTGGTCATGATAATACGTGTATGAGAAAAAAAGGGAAAAAAAAAAGAAAATCGGCGTTGGGCCGCGGGCCAGGTTCGGGCAGATAATCCATGTTGATGTGTCGGGTTACATCGGGTCCGGGCTTTAAAAGCCACGGGCCGGGTCGGGTCGGGTTGTAATTTTCAGGCCCGTTGAGAACTCTAATCTCAAAATATAGAATCTTAAAGAATTTGATTCATTTTGAAACTGCAATTATAAATTCATTGAGAAAACCATTACCCCTGACACTCTCATCCGAATCCGATAATTCTGCTCATCCGAATCCGATAATTCTGCAAAAAAATAAATACATTTCTCAAATAAAAAAAAATTAAATTAAAAAAAGTCTCAAATTTCAGGCCCAATTTGTATCAACCGATTTTATATTTCAAATCTATAAAGTATCTGAGAATGAGAAACATACCATTTCTAACAAAACCCTCCGGAATTCCTTTTTTAGTGCGCTTCCTCGTCGATCTAACCACCTCATCGTCGTCCTCCTCTGCCTGGCTGGTCAGGTTGTATGTGTCACATTCACGACGCTCATCTATACAATTCACCTTAAAACAAAAAGAATCCAACAATATTTTGACATGGTAATGCATTTAATTTTCTATTAATCTATTTGATGAATAGAATTTTTTTTTACAAAACTTGCCTGAACTCATTTTTATCTTGATTAATGAGAATGTCATCCAATCATCCTGGGGGATAATTTTGTCCTTTATAGCTTTTTTTTTGTTTTTGTAACGCTCATTTTACGTGGCCATCTGACGGTTTTCATTTCTCTGTCAATCCAACTGTCAGGAACTACACCCTTCTCCTCTTGGGTACCCTCCCTCCAAACTGCCCTCGTGTACATGACCTGGAAAGGATACGTTTTTAACATTTTAGGTCAAAGTTTAGAGGTTGAGAGGGTTTGGACATGAATGTAAGGGCTATGAGGGTTACATTGGGAGTGGGATATTGTGGCAAGAGGACAGAGAGAGGCCCGGGGAGTTTTATGGATGCAGTAAGAAAGGACATGCAGGAGTCACCGAGGAAGATACAGAAAACAAACGGATGGAAACGGGTGATCAGCTATGATGATCGAAGCTATCAGCTATGATGGCGAAGGGGTATGAGGACAAAACCACCAGCTTCTTGTGGGAGGCAGGCCACCTTCCGGAACAGATCTCTTTCTTGCAGTAATGCATTTTTCATCCTGACATGACCATTTCCTATGCACACTATGTTCAGAAGTCCAGAGCTACACGGTTGGTGAAATAATGGTGAAGTGTGACGCTGGCGCAGAATTTCACAAGCAAAAGTCCCATCTGCATTTTTCTGTCGAACAAAAGCAAAGCTGTTGTCCCTCAAAAGAAAACAACTGTCCTTTTCTTTAACAGAGACAAACACTTTAGGGTGTCTTTGGCTATTGTCCACTTCTGATTGCTCGATTTCAGACGCCTAGTCACTTGTTCCAAGGGACTTCTCCCGCTCCTCACATGTTTCTTGACTTGTTGTAGGTAGTTTTCAAATGGAAAACAGGAAATGTCATTTAAAGGGACACCAGGCAAGCATGAGTATTTTTTTCTCTACGAAGTAGGGCTGGGGTGGTATGGATTTTTTCTAACCGCGGTTGAAAAGCAAGATATTCCCGCGGTATAGCGGTAAACCGCTTTAAATACAAAGAAACCCCCCCCCCCCCGACAGACTTTCGCACACACACCAGAAGTCGTTTTTGCTAGAGAGACTTTGTTAAATATTGTCACCTACATCCGAAAAAAAAACGAGCACAATTTGAAATAGTCAAATTTTCATCAAGCAGTAATTTGGCATGAACCAATCACTGAATAGATTTCCTTATTTAAGAATATTCTCAGATACATTCGCATTGAATTAATCATTTTCAGGAGAATACATTATAATGTTCACATTGGAAATGAAAGATGAACACCTTTTCCAACGTCTTAATTACAAAAATGTAAAGTTTACATAATATAATGTTATTTTTCATTTAATTCGATTATATGAAAAGTGAACAGCATGAGTAGGATCATAAGATGGGTCAGACATGATTTTGACCACTTTATTAAGTTTTGTTTTGTAGAAAGCCTTTCTTTAAATTAAATTTCGTTTTGTATAAATTGTATCTAAATTTTAATCACTGTTTCATTAACTAATTGCCTGGAATTAATAAATAAGAAGCAAATATATAGCAGACATATAATCAGGAGGACGTGGAGGCGCGGGCGCGATCTCTTGCGCGTGAACTGGAGCTCGTCTCATAAATGAACTTGCCTCACAGACATGAGAAATAAATAGAAAGCTTAATGTCTACTTTAAAACAAAATTCAAAACGAAATGATAACATTTTAGGCTACAGTAGCCTAGTCAGGTAAGGTCAGGTTTGCCGATGTGCATTATAGGATATTTATTTTTATCCCTGTGCGCCGATCGGAGAATGAGTTCACTGCTGATATTCTGGGGATACAACATAGCCAATAGGCTATACTAGGGACTTTAGCCTTTAAATATCTTTGCTGCATTGGATCAGTCTGCTTTCTAGAACAGCCAAGAGCTTTCTAGCCTCGCGGCAGCAGCGCCTTGCATCGCTCATAGACCTGAAAACTTTCGAAAATTGATCAAAAAACGTTGGTGCGGACAGATGAGTTTTGTGATGCGGTTGTGGATGAAATAATAATAGCCCATCCGCGCATCTCTAATACAAATGGAATGTTATTGTGTCATGGAACATTGCGCTCCCCAACTTGCGAAAGATCGGATTTGCTCCATCTTTTGATAAGTTTTGTTTAGAAAACCTTAAATCCATGCAAGACACAATGTCATTAGATTCAATGAATCCATGTCATTAGACACAACGTGCACATGTGCAGACCAATGTTTTTCTTTTTCTTTTTTTTTTGCAGTGATGACGGTGACGAGCTTAGACCCGCGGTTGGAGTCACGTGACCGCGGTATTGTGGTAATGCGGTAACCGTCCCAGCCCTACTACGAAGCCTACTACGAACTTTCAAACACACTGTCTAAAAATGAACTGTTGTTCCTCCCCCCTCGCCATGAGCAACCCAGCTGATCAGCTGTCAACCCTGCTGAGCATGAACCGGCTATTTCAAAACCAGTTATGTCTACCGAGGTAAGTAAAGCAATATTTTCTTTCCAACTGATGGCGATTTTTTTTTTTTATTGTGTTGTCATGCATACCAGTATTTTTACCGGGAACGAACGATATGAACGAGGCGAACCATTGCTGTAGTGTTTTTTTTTTTTTTTGGGGGGGGGGGGGGGGGGGGGTGGGGGTAGGGGGGCGTAGAGTGGGCATGAGCATAAAAAAATATATATATATACAGGTCCTTCTCAAAAAATTAGCATATTGTGATAAAGTTAATTATTTTCCATAATGTAATTATAAAAATTAAACTTTCATATATTTTAGATTCATTGCACACCAACTGAAATATTTCAGGTCTTTTATTGTTTTAATCCTGATGATTTTGGCATACAGCTCATGAAAACCCAAAATTCCTATCTCAAAAAATTAGCATATCATGAAAAGGTTCTCTAAACGAGCTATTAACCTAATCATCTGAATCAACTAATTAACTCTAAACACCTGCAAAAGATTCCTGAGGCTTTTAAAAACTCCCAGCCTGTTTCATTACTCAAAACCGCAATCATGGGTAAGACTGCCGACCTGACTGCTGTCCAGAAGGCCATCATTGACACCCTCAAGCAAGAGGGTAAGACACAGAAAGAAATTTCTGAACAAATAGGCTGTTCCCAGAGTGCTGTATCAAGGCACCTCAGTGGGAAGTCTGTGGGAAGGAAACAACGAGAAGAGGTGACCGGACCCTGAGGAAGATTGTGGAGAAGGACAGATTCCAGACCTTGGGGGACCTGCGGAAGCAGTGGACTGAGTCTGGAGTAGAAACATCCAGAGCCACCGTGCACAGGCGTGTGCAGGAAATGGGCTACAGGTGCCGCATTCCCCAGGTCAAGCCACTTTTGAACCAGAAACAGCGGCAGAAGCGCCTGACCTGGGCTACAGAGAAGCAGCACTGGACTGTTGCTCAGTGGTCCAAAGTACTTTTTTCGGATGAAAGCAAATTTTGCATGTCATTCGGAAATCAAGGTGCCAGAGTCTGGAGGAAGACTGGGAAGAAGGAAATGCCAAAATGCCTGAAGTCCAGTGTCAAGTACCCACAGTCAGTGATGGTCTGGGGTGCCATGTCAGCTGCTGGTGTTGGTCCACTGTGTTTTATCAAGGGCAGGGTCAATGCAGCTAGCTATCAGGAGATTTTGGAGCACTTCATGCTTCCATCTGATTTCATTTTTCAGCACGACCTGGCACCTGCTCACAGTGCCAAAACCACTGGTAAATGGTTTACTGACCATGGTATTACTGTGCTCAATTGGCCTGCCAACTCTCCTGACCTGAACCCCATAGAGAATCTGTGGGATATTGTGAAGAGAAAGTTGAGAGACGCAAGACCCAACACTCTGGATGAGCTTAAGGCCACTATCGAAGCATCCTGGGCCTCCATAACACCTGAGCAGTGCCACAGGCTGATTGCCTCCATGCCACGCCGCATTGAAGCAGTCATTTCTGCAAAAGGATTCCCGACCAAGTATTGAGTGCATAACTGAACATAATTATTTGAAGGTTGACACTTTTTTTTTATTAAAAACACTTCTTTTATTGGTCGGATGAAATATGCAAATTTTTTGAGATAGGAATTTTGGGTTTTCATGAGCTGTATGCCAAAATCATCAGTATTAAAACAATAAAAGACCTGAAATATTTTAGTTGGTGTGCAATGAATCTAAAATATATGAAAGTTTAATTTTTATCGTTACATTATGGAAAATAATGAACTTTATCACAATATGCTAATTTTTTGAGAAGGACCTGTATATATATATATATATATATATATATATATATATATATATATATATATATATATATCGGAGGCTAATTTGTCCAAAGTTATATTAGCAAGGTCTATAAGTTAATCTGGTAAAATGACTTGGTTAAAATGGTTTACCTTTGCTTGTCTAAGAAAACATCAGAATGTTTTTTTCTAGCTTGCTCATGATATGTGCAACATGTTTATTGCCTATTATCAGACGCGTTGACTTAGGCCATCGTAATTCAACTCATATCTGTAAAGTACGTCAGGGGTGGACATCAGGCCAAGGGAAGGGGTGAGGGGATAAATTGTGTGTGTATGTGTGTGTTGTTTGGAGGGTGGGAGGGGGTTGGGGTGTCACTAACAGTAACTTGATAAGCCCACGTAACTTCTATATTTGCAAACAAGACGGTCACGGAAAATATTTTGAGTCTGGGCTTTGTTGTAGTTGAGAGGATTTGTAGCATATTATGGATCAATACAATACAGAATGCGATCGGTGAGCCATCGGCTTCTACACTATGTAGCACTAAAAAGCTACACCGGCTCCAAATAAAAGCAAAGTAACACTTGGATGCAACATGCAAGCTAAATTAGACACATAGAAGGGCAGCATCCATCTAGCTAGATCAAGCCAAAATCTCCGCTAGCCATTAGACGCGGGTAGGATACACCAGTGTCTTGATTTGAAGAATTTGATATCTATTTATTTGCGAACTAAGTTACACAAATAAAACCGACAGAGGAACGGCCAAACAACTACAGAAACCAAACGTGTTTGCTAATGACAATGCTAACATCAAAGTTATAGTATCTAGCGTACTAGTAAGCCCGTAACAGACAGCGATCATAATAAAAACCTTTACAGACAATAGCAAACATCCTGAGGTCACAATTACTTGAAATTTAAATATTAAACAGTTTATTTCAAAGATACTTACAAGTGCAACAGCAAGAAGGCCAGGTCAGCATCCGTTTTGCAGGCTTCTGTTTCTCTCAGTTCTCGCCATTCTGAAAAAGCCGGTCCGATATTTACTCGAGTCTGACTTCTAGCTCAGTCAGTCTCCCGTTTCCTCTTTCGTTGGTCCTCCGACAAAGATTTCCTAGCTTTCTGCTTCTTTTTTACAGGCTCAGCCATAACTCTATCTATCGTTGCCCTTTGCTTATAGCTAGCCGGTGCTTGAATGGGGGGGGGGCGTGTACGTGTGCAGTGCCGTCAAGCAATTCGTTACATCGCAAGACCTGATATCACGCGATACTTCCTGACCGCGAGGCCGGCGGCCTGCAGACCCAAAGTTGCAAGTGAGTTTTTTACGCTCTCAGGCACCAGGGGGGTGCGAAACCACCACCATTCAACCCGAAATAAGTAATATAATCATTCCACTGACTCCGAAGCTGTTCAGTTAAGGTAAAAAAGTTGCCTGGTGTCCCTTTAAAGGGGTCATATAATGGTACATGCACTTTTACAAGTTGATTGTACTGCAATGTGTGTTGGCAGTGCCTGTACACAACCATCATATAATGATACAAATCCATCCAGTGTTTTTGTTTTAATCTCCTTATATGTGTTCCCCTGTCTCAAATCGAGCTGTTTCACCGTGTGACGTCACACGGCGCATGACGCCCCTCCCACGGTTGTTGATTGACAGCAGTGTTTCAACACAGCCCCGCCCTGAGCGAGCTGTCATCATAGTCCGTCATTGTTAATACACTGGAGCAGAATGGCGTCTAAGCGATTGTGTTGTTCTGTTCTTGGGTGCAATAACAAACACAGAAATCATTTTGATGTTCCTAAATTTGAACCGCCGAAGACGCAGTGACTGAGTTTTGTTTACGATGGGAATATTCCCCACGATCAACATAAATGCGTTCATGTTTGCGCAAATCATTTCTCACCAGACTGCTTTTTAAACGAGGGTCAGTATAAAGCTGGTTTTGCTAAGAAGCTGCTCCTGAAAAAGGAATTGGTACCAACTATTCGTGTTCCTGCTGCACCTCCTGAAGAAGTGAGTTTTATTAACCTTTTACGATACATATTAATCTTTGCAATTCGCTTGCACGCTTCACGATGAATGCGGCTAATGTTTACACTCAGGGTACATTACAGCATGTATTCTATGTATTCTCAATATAATTCATAATCCCACGTTTATAATTGTAAGGAACCTAGCTATATGAAATATTAATAATCAATAATAACTTGTTATGATTAATTATGAATATTTGGGTCAGTTAATTGGATTAACTTGACATGGCTAAATCAATATTACAATCAATTAATCAGTTCGTCCAACGAACTCTTTTGATTATTAATTTATTCTAAGAAAAGGGTATCTTCCCTGGCCACAGAAGAATAATTATTTCTTAGCATGTACAGCGTTTTGAGCATGTAGCAAGAGCAAACCGTAAAGGGACTTCGTATTGCAAGCGAATCAGAACCAAACACATAAAGTGCATAAGTTTTATTAACTAAATCATAAACATAAATAAACTAAACACACATACAGAAATACAGTAATAGGTTAGTGATGGGATTAAATTGGAAACCGGAAAAAGGGACTATGAGAAGAACCATCAGAATTTCATTTTCACATTTCATTGAATTGAATACTTGCATTTGTAGTGGGAACAATTCTTGAAGTTGTTGAAAATTTAAGTCGTTGATGGTTCCGGCAGTGTCAAGTGGAAGTTGGTTGAGAGTTCTCTTTCTCCAGGAACGCATGGCTGGTTTGTTCAAGGCCTGAGGCCCTGTTGAGGCCACGCCGAGCACCCAGGAGAAGTGAGGAAGTCGGAAGAGTGGGTGATTGGAGTCGTTGTTGGTTGGAGTCTTTGTTCCAAAACTCCTGAGATTGTCCTTGGTTCTTTGTGAGAGAGTCCTCTCTCTCCTGCCTAAGCCCATATCTGGTTGGATTGAGGCCTGCTGGGCCCTGGGGCCTCAGTGGAGGGGGAGGGGGTTCCTCAGTATCACCAGAACAGTGTTGCGGCTGGATGAAAGAACTAAGAGAGGGAGATCACATGTGGACTGTCTCTAATAAAGGCTGGAAAGGATCCACCCCCAAGGGTTGAACTCGACCAATAAGAACGGTGACATGTCTGAGAGGGAAAGTGGCTCTTAGTTGATTTACGAGTCTTTGTCCGAAGCGTGGTTATACCTTAATTAATGCTCAGATAGCTATAACACCACACTGCATTCTAGAAGAAGGTGATGTAGATCAAAGTGTGAGTCATTAAATGAGTATTAATTAGGTAAGAGGCATGATACAGGTGAGGTTTACATTGATTGTTAGTTGGTGGTATATCAGGGTACATACCATACATAATAGTCACACAGACCCATAATAGTCACAATAGTCATCACAGTTTTATGCATGTTCATTTATAGATCAGTTAGTCTATGATTAATGCAGCAAAGTCTGTTTTAAAGAGGGTTTCTGTCTTCCCATTGTATCTCTCTCTTGTGCATGTGGCCACATTCCTCGGAGGTCGTAAAATCTCCTTATCATGCCCTGTAACATGACACTGTTTCTACCCTTGTGTTCGTTCATTTGGGCTGTTAGTTTTGGAGTTTCATAAACCTTTGTATATAATGAATAATTAGTGTGTGTCTGAGTGGTCCATACCCTACATAATGAACAACGCGTTATGGTTATTGTGTTATTAAAAACTGTGTACGCAGGTGTTACAGTTAACGTGCTAACACTAAGTAAAACATAAAACATTTTTGTACTGCACTAAACATAAACATACAACAAATTCTAAGGTATCCTTCAACTACTGCTAGAATCATTAGTGACATGACAGGACATGTTTCAGTCACGATAGTTGTACCGAACACTGAGATAACGTTACGCATAACTGACAAGCCTACATTTACCAAAAAAAAGTTTTTCAACATAAATCTGTCAACGAACTAACCTATACAGTAAACACATAGCGTTTGTATCCCACTACTCTACCCTGACAGTACATACAAAAATAGATCAAAGTGACATTACGTTAACCAACCATTCAGAAACGTCCTGTTCGAGCCTTAATGGTCGAACTTCTTCGGGGCCGTCATCTTGTTCCGGGTCCGACTCCGGTTCAAATTGGTATGGCAACACTACAGATGTGTTCTCAGAGACTCCCGCTGCCATTTTTTCGCCAAAATATACCATCAACTGTTGTCAAGGCAACACTCCACGTGTGTTGTGTCAAAAACGCCCCAAAGAACAGAGGGGCGGAGTCAGCAAGCTCATTATCATTTAAAGGCATATACACTGAAACGGCGTGCTGAAAACAGAGCTGTTTTTGAGCAGGTAAAATTAGTGTTTTCTTAAAATACTAATGAGAATTTTTAATAAAAGTATATTACAAAGTTTTCATTTAGACCCTAAAGATTCATATTAACTTGTACAAAAATGGCATTATATGACCCCTTTAAGGAACAGTTGAAGTGGCTGGCATCCTCTTGGAGATGAATTAGTGCATATACATTGTATACAGGAAAGGTCTTGCCATACAGGTCAGCACAGCACATTACAAAATGTTTGATAAGGTCCTGAGAATATTGAAGATTGACAGTATCCATGACGATAATGCTGGAGTCAGATGAGCGGATTCGAAATGCCTATGACAAGAAATGTTGGTATTTTTCAGGGGACAACACAGTTTTCAAAACCACAGGACCTGTGTACAGCAAAAACTGCCTTAGTTCAGTGGCTTTCCACCTATCAATTTCATGCAAACCCCGCGGTTGTCGAGCAAATTCACTTGGCATCTTCCCTCTCAGTGCAATTAGTTTTTGTGATATTGCATCCTTTTGCCTCAAAGATAAACGACAGACCTTTGGGCCACGAGTCAAGTAAATTAACAGGCGTCTAACTACTCCCAAGCAGACGACATGCATATAAGCTAGGACAAAGGAGCTGATGCAAGGAATTCCTACTGCAATGAAGGGGCTGATACCAGTTTGGTGGTTACTGTATTCCACTCTGGCAAAGCCGTCATCTGTTCGAGAAGTGCATTCCTGTTCACAGAGAACTACTCTTCTCTCAAAACAAGTACTTCTGATTAAGCATCTTTCACAACTCTCATAGGCAGTATGACCCTTAATACATTTCAGATATGCCCTTGCTGGGGCATCACATATCAGATCATCAATATTGACAGTGTAAGTCTGGCCTTTAAAAATTATTCCATTGTCCTTGAGATGTTTGTATTCAGTCACAAAGTCTTTTAAGTACTCCTCAAGAGGACTTGGCTTACTTTGTCCACTAAACATGGCTACAATGAATGGATCAAAATGACCACACTTCACCAGTATTGGCCAGAATTGGACACCACTACTTCTGAAAAGTGGGATGCCATCAATGTTTACGCTGAGGTGCACATCATTACTCTCCATCTGACTTAAATAACGACAGATACCCTTTTCTAAGCCGTAGTACTTGTACTGGCCACCACATTTAGGCTCTGTTGTGTTATGCCGTGGTGTAGCAAGGAGTGTCCGGCAATCCACAGGCAATAGGTGCCCTTGCTTTCTTAATATGGGCAATAGACCATTAAGTGATCTGTGTGTCAATCTGTGCTCTAAGGCCCACTGTCTCAGTTCGTCCTCATAGCTGGTCACTTCAGCTTCCTTTGGTTCCTGTTCCGAGTCAGTAGAGCAATAGTCCACATCAGTGTCAAAATCAAAATCATCTGATGTCCCAAGAACACCGTCACTCATTAAACTATCTGGGGTCCTAGGCACACTGTCACTGCTACAACTACTTGGAGTACCAGGCACACTGTTGCAATTATTTTCAACGCCCTCTTCATCACTGTCAGAATAACGGAGCAGTTGATCCAGTTCTCTTTGGCGTTTACGCCACTGTCTTACTCTGAAACGCATCTGTAAACACAGTCGTTAATCATAATTTGTTAAGTTTTACTGTTTATTTGAGAAGGGCCTGTACAAAAGGAAAGAGGATGAGATCACAACATGTACCTTGTTTAGGTGGTTTATCTCCTAACAGGGAAGGACACCTCACTCCTTAGAGCACATGAGACAAAAAAATGGGTTAAACACCTTAAAGTTTTCATTCTCCATCACACAAAAGTTAAAGGATTAGTTCACTTTCAAGAAAAAAAAATCCTTATAATTGACTCACCCCCCACGTCAACCAAGATGTTCATGTATGTCTTTCTTCAGTCAAAAAAGAAATTAACTTTTTAACCACAAATGCCCATCTTGTACATCTCTGAGATGCGCCGCGCATTGCGTCATCACGTTAGAAAGGTAAGGCGTCACATCATCCAAGTTATTTGTCTGAAAAATTCCAACTCATTTTCTTCTCCAACTTCAAAATTGTCCAACATCTTTGTTTTAATTTATTATTTTATTTTTTCACAACCTTTCCAACGTGATGACGCAATGAGTGTCGCATCTCAGAGATGGTACAAGACGGGCATTTGTGTTTAAAAAGTATAAATATATAATTTTTTTACAAAATGGCATAGTTTTGCTAGGTAAGACCCTTATTTCTCGACTGGGATTGTGTAGGGACTTTGAAGCTGCATTGAGGGACATTTGAACCTTCTTTGAATATTTGAATTGTTGGCTACCAATCAAGTCCATTATATGGAGAAAAATCCTGGAATGTTTTCCTCAAAAACCTTAATTTATTTTCGACTGAAGACAGACAGACATGGACATTTTGGATGACATGGGGGTGAGTAAATTATCAGGACATTTTTATTTGAAAGAGAACTAATCCATTAAGTGTTGCAGTGTTACAAACCAATATAGGCTAGAGCACACAAGCACATTATGCGCTTTGAGTTTGTATGACCCTGATACAATTTTTTTTTCATAATTTCTGACAATATTCAGAGTGAATGTTTTGGAAAAGCCCCTAAAAGAGCCAAAACGAGTTAGCTTGATTTTAACAAAGAATGGTAACTAGCTAGCAGCCAGATAACAACGTGCAACCTACGTAGTGTTCGTTTCTTATACCAGTGGGGTGGTATCAGAGACAAAACACCTTTAATGGTTTAAATAAAATGTATAAATGTTGATTTCATGAACGATGAAAGTGACTAAGGGACGGTAACATCATCTGTAAACCCCGTATACGGACGCAAGCTAGTTAGCAAAGAGCTAGTCAGTCAGAACTCCATGCCATGCTGCTATCGGTATACGTGCAGTTTAGTATCCCAAATTGACATGTTCTCTCGTGTACAGTTAAAATAACATTGAAACTGAACATGAACCATGAGCAGCAAACTAACGTAAAACAAAAAAATGTGTGCCGTGAATGCTAACGCCCATGACCATTCGCGGCTGTATTGTGAAGTTTAAGACAATAACGCCAAACTACCTAAGACGTACACATGGAAATTGACTTCATTAGGCTGACCGAACTTACCTTCAATTTAGAGGAAACGATATTTCACCAGCGATGTAACGTCCGAAAAGCTGTGCCGTCATTTAGCAATGTTTGAACACTAGCTCTGACTCGCGCCAAATGCCTGTCGTGTTGCCTCGGGCCATTTAGAGTGGCGTTTATTGGTTGGGTTATGATGATGTGCTCGTGCTGCCTCGGCCAATCAGAGTGATGTTGGCTGGTTTTTGACTCTTTGGTTGAAATCCAAAGTCCTTGATCAAAGAACTTATTGTCTTCTATATTCTTTGCCTTGATAGAGAGCTGTCATTGTCTGTCCTTGACTTTGTTGCTGCTGTTGGTTCTTTTTTTAGGAATAAGGTGGATAGGCCTAATATAGGCTACCATGAAATTATTTTCTGAAGTATAATTTCCCACAAATTGCATTTCCAAATAAATAAATAGATACATGCAAAAATACATGTATGCATGAATAAATAACTTGATTAGGCAACTTAAATAAAAACTGTTAAAGAAAAACAGGAAAGTGTAAAAAAACATGAATAAATAGTCATACAGATAATAAATCATGTTTGTTTATCAATAATCTGTATTCATATGTATTAATCATGTTGATATGCCCTATTTGTAAATAAAACAAATATTACATATTAATCATGTACATTTCCTGCAACTGTCATAGACGTCCAAATGACGTCCAAAAAAGTTACCCAGTTCAAAGGTCAAATGTTGAACGTCAAGATGACGTCCAAGTTGGGTCAAGGTTGGACGTCCAAATAGTGGACCTAGTTTGGACGTCGAAAAGATGTCCAGAATTGGTCATGGACCGACGGACCCAATATAGACATGATCTGCACGTCTAGCCGACGTCCAATGTTTAGTGGGTATATGATGGTTGTGTACAAGCACTGCCAACACACATTTCAGTACAATCAACTTGTAAAAGTGCATGTACCATTATATGACCCCTTTAAACACGATCCAGAGTCCACTAAATAGACACTACTTTATTATAGAGAAAAAAAACACAAATTAATAAAAACATCATCATAAGCTATGGCAAATTCATTTATTTTTAGAGTAGAATTGAGCAGCACAAATTAATTCTTGAAAAGTCTTTGGTGCACAGTAATTTGATCAAATCTAAAATGTTAATAAAAATTACTATTTTTTATTCTTATAAAATACATTCATAAAAAAAATTCAATTCAATTCAAATTTATTTGTATAGGGCTTTTCACAATACATATTGTTTCAAAGCAGCTTTACAGAAAGTGCATTTCAGAAATGTACGTAAAAAATACAGTTAGTTAATCATCATGTATTAATTTAGGGCATAACATATCGCCGGCGTTGAGTCGTCTCTTCACAGGCGTCGAGTCGTCTCATTGCAGGCGTTTAGTCGTCTCATCGCAGGTGTTGGGGACTCTGAAGTCTCCGTGAGAAGCTGGATACAGACTGTAGCTGAAGAACGCTATTTACCTCGGGACTGGCGTCCCGAGATAACAGCAGAAAAGCAGATGGGAAATAATTAGCGTAGCTGCTGTTCATAATATTAATGCATTCGATCTGATTCAACAGTGGTATAAAAGGTAAGCATTATGTGAATGCTTGTCTGAAGAGATGCGTCTTTAATCTAGTTTTGAACTGGGAGAGCGAGTCTGAGCAACGAACAGTATCAGGAAGGCTATTCCAGAGTTTAGGAGCTAAATGTGAGAACGCCCTCCCTCCTTTAGTGGACTTAGATATCCTAGGAATGACCAGAAGCCTCGAATTTAGGGATCTTAAAGAACGCGATGGATTGTAGGGCGATAGAAGGTCCATTAAATATACAGGAGCTAGACCATTTAGGGCTTTATAGGTCAGTAATAGTACTTTGTAATTGATACGGAACTTAATAGGTAACCAGTGTAGAGATGATAAAATTGGTGTTATATGATCATATTTTCTTGACCTAGTAAGAACTCTAGCAGCTGCATTTTGCACTAACTGTAGCTTGTTTATTGAGGATGCAGGACAACCAGCTAATAAAGCGTTACAGTAATCTAGTCTTGAGGTCATGAATGCATGAACTAACTTTTCTGCATCAGAAACAGATAGCATGTTACGTAGCTTAGCAATATTTCTAAGGTGGAAAAAGGCTGTTCTTGTAACATATGATATATGATTTTCGAAAGACAAGTTGCGGTCTAGTATAACACCCAGGTCTTTTACTGTAGTGGATAAAGTAACTGGACATCCTTCTAAATTAAAGTTGTATTGTACGAGGTTTTGTGGGTAGTTTTTTGGACCAATAAGTAATACCTCCGTTTTATCTGAATTTAATAGCAGGAAATTACACGTCATCCAGCATTCTATATCTTTAAGACACTCTGTCAATTTAGATAAGTTAGTGTTTTCATCTGGTCTTGATGAAATATATAATTGAGTGTCATCAGCATAACAGTGGAAATTAATTCCATGTTTTCTTATAATATTTCCAAGTGGCAGCATATATATTGAGAATAGCAGAGGGCCTAACACCGATCCTTGCGGCACTCCATACTCTACTGACGTTATCTTTGATTTTTCACCATTTAAACAGACAAAATGGTAACGGTCTGATAAGTACGATCTAAACCAGCTTAATGCCTGTCCCTGAACACCAGTGTAGTTTTGTAGTCGATCCAAGAGGATTTTATGATCTATAGTGTCGAACGCAGCGCTAAGATCGAGTAGAACTAGTATTGAGATACAGCCTTGGTCAGAAGCTAAAAGTAAATCATTTGTAATTTTAACTAGCGCAGTTTCTGTGCTATGATGCGGTCTGAATCCTGACTGAAATTTTTCATAGATATCATTTTCTTGCAAGAAAGAGCACAATTGAGCGGACACAATTTTTTCTAGTATTTTAGATATAAATGGAAGATTTGAAATGGGTCTGTAATTTGCTAAGTTATTTTGATCTAATTGCGGTTTCTTAATAATAGGTTTTATTACTGCCAGCTTAAATATTTTTGGAACATGACCTAAAGATAAAGACGAGTCAATAATATTGAGAAGAGGCTCTTCCACTACAGGTAACACTTCTTTCAGTAGTTTAGTGGGTATTGGATCTAATAAACATGTTGTTGGTTTCGCTGTAAAGATAAGTTTATTTAGCTCTTCCTGTCCTATAGTTGTAAAGCGGTGTAGTTGTTCTTGAGGGGCGATAATTGAGGCTGAATCATAAGACACCATAGAGGATTGTACATTTACAATTGTATTTCGGATGCTTTCTATTTTCTCATTGAAGTAATTCATAAAATCATTACAACTATACTGTAACGGAATATTTTGCTCTGGTCTGTTTATTTGTTAGTCTAGCCACGGTGTTAAATAAAAACCTTGGATTATTTTGGTTATTTTCTATTAGTTTGCGGAGATGCTCAGCCCTGGCTGCTTTTAGAGCCTTTTTATAACGTGACATACTGTCTTTCCACGCGATTCTAAAGACCTCTAAATTAGTTTGTTTCCATTTACGCTCTAAGTTACGAGTTTCTCTCTTGATAACATGTGTAGTACTATTGTACCATGGTGCTTTAGTTTTCTCTCTAACCTTTTTTAATCTAATTGGTGCAACAATATCTAATGTACTAGAGAAAATGGTGCTCAAACTGCTAGTCATTTCCTCTAGTTCATCTGTTTGTTGGGGTTCACTGAGCAGCTGAGATAGATCAGGTAAGCTATTTGTGAATCTATCTATAGTGGTTGGAACGATTGTTCTGCCTGGTCGATAACGTGGCGCAACATGGCAAATTTCAGCAGTACGTAATATGCACGTTACCATACAATGATCAGTGAGATCGTCACTTTGCGGTATAATATCTATATCGGTTGGATTGGTTCCATATGATATAATTAAATCTAGTGTATGATTTAGACGATGAGTGAACAACTTAAAAAAACAACTTAGTATTAGTATGGTGTTCATAATAATCCTTTAGGTGAGTGTATAATAATATGTGTTTGACCCTCTTTCGCCTTCAGAACTGCCTTAATTCTACGTGGCACTGATTCAACAAGGTGCTGAAAGCATTCTTTAGAAATGTTGGCCCATATTGACAGGATAGCATCTTGCAGTTGATGGAGATTTGTGGGATGCACATCCAGGGCACGAAGCTCCCGTTCCACCACATCCCAAAGATGCTCTATTGAGTTTAGATCTGGTGACTGTGGGGGCCATTTTAGTACAGTGAACTCATTGTCATGTTCAAGAAACCAATTTGAAATGATTCGAGCTTTGTGACATGGTGCATTATCCTGCTGGAAAAAATACTTGGGGCCCAAACTATCGCTCAGCATGTGAACCGTATTTTGAATTCAGAGTTTGCCAATAACACTGGGATACTGCCTTTTGAGTGTTGCCATGTCAAATCACTGTCTTTTTGTAAACAAGTTGCCAACCTCAATGTTGCACTGACAGAGAACAGTCTCTCTCAGCTGGTGCAGCAGAAGTGGTTTGGTGAGGCAAGGAAAGCCCAGCTGTTAAAGTTGCAGCAAGAGGCAAATACTGCAGAGAGACCTTTGTCTTTTCATGTCTCTGTTGGAGGTCCATCAACAAAGCATTTAATTTCTGTATTTGAACCAACAGTGTCCTATTTACCCGGTGGGGTCTTCTGCTGTTGTAGCCCATCCGCCTCAAGGTTGTGCGTGGTGCCGCTTCACAAATGCTTTGCTGCATACCTCAGTTGTAACGAGTGGTTATTTCAGTCAAAGTTGCTCTTCTATCAGCTTGAATCAGTCGGCCCATTCTCCTCTGACCTCTAGCATCAACAAGGCATTTTTGCCCACAGGACTGCCGCATACTGGATGTTTTTCCCTTTTCACACCATTCTTTGTAAACCCTAGAAATGGTTGTGCGTGAAAATCCCAGTAACTGAGCAGATTGTGAAATACTCAGACCGGCCCATCTGGCACCAACAACCATGCCACGCTCAAAATTGCTTAAATCACCTTTCTTTCCCATTCTGACATTCAGTTTGGAGTTCAGGAGATTGTCTTGACCAGGACCACACCCCTAAATGCATTGAAGCAACTGCCATGTGATTGGTTGATTAGATAATTGCATTAATGAGAAATTGAACAGGTGTTCCTAATAATCCTTTAGGTGAGTGAATATAAATGTAACGATTTAAACACACACACACACATATATATATATAATATAAAATTAAAAGATGTTTATTTTTAAAAGTATTGTGCAGCTTTTTAATGGGGCAACGGTATATGATAGATACAACAGAACAAGATAGGCTTTGAATAATCTTTCAGTGCGCAAAACTATGATTATATGAAACGCTTCAAAACAGAGTGGCAAACACACAGCCCCGGGAGCAGAATGATGTGCTTAAAACAACATGGAGTCACTGTGCGCAGCGCAAGTGCGTGTTTAAAAGTTCCATAGACAGTAAAAGAAATGGACACAGCGACCCCATACACTTCAACAGAGAAAAGTGAAGTCAATTAGAAGCACTCACTTCCTGATGGCTGAGCGTACTGCGCAGGCTCAAACTAAGCTTGACGACGTAGATCTTCCTCCTCTGTCCAGCAGCCTCAGTCTTCCTCCTCTGTCCAGCAGCCCCAGTCTTCCTCCTCTGTCCAGCAGCCTCAGTCTTCCTCCTCTGTCCAGCAGCCTCAGTCTTCCTCCTCTGTCCAGCAGCCTCAGTCTTCCTCCTCTGTCCAGCAGCCTCAGTCTTCCTCCTCTGTCCAGCAGCCCCAGTCTTCTTCCTCTGTCCAGCAGCCTCAGTCTTCCTCCTCTGTCCAGCAACCTCAGTCTTCCTCCTCTGTCCAGCCGCATCAGTCTTCCTCCTGTCCAGCAGCATCAGTCTTCCTCCTCTGTCCAGCAGCCCCAGTCTTCCTCCTCTGTCCAGCAGTCTCAGTCTTCCTCCTCTGTCCAGCAGCATCAGTCTTCCTCCTCTGTCCAGCAGCCCCAGTCTTCCTCCTCTGTCCAGCAGCCTCAGTCTTCCTCCTCTGTCCAGCAGCCTCAGTCTTCCTCCTCTGTCCAGCAGCCCCAGTCTTCCTCCTCTGTCCAGCAGTCTCAGTCTTCCTCCTCTGTCCAGCAGCCTCAGTCTTCCTCCTCTGTCCAGCAGCCTCAGTCTTCCTCCTCTGTCCAGCAGCCCCAGTCTTCCTCCTCTGTCCAGCAGCCCCAGTCTTCTTCCTCTGTCCAGCAGCCTCAGTCTTCCTCCTCTGTCCAGCAGCCTCAGTCTTCCTCCTCTGTCCAGCAGCATCAGTCTTCCTACTCTGTCCAGCAGCCTCAGTCTTCCTCCTCTGTTCAGCAGCATCAGTCTTCCTCCTCTGTCCAGCAGCCCCAGTCTTCCTCCTCTGTCCAGCAGCCCCAGTCTTCCTCCTCTGTCCAGCAGTCTCAGTCTCCCTCCTCTGTCCAGCAGCCCATCTTCCTCCTCTGTCCAGCAGCCTCAGTCTTCCTCCTCTGTTCAGCAGCCCCAGTCTTCCTCCTCTGTCCAGCAGCATCAGTCTTCCTACTCTGTCCAGCAGCCTCAGTCTTCCTCCTCTGTCCAGCAGCCTAAGTCTTCCTCCTCTGTCCAGCAGCCTCAGTCTTCCTCCTCTGTCCAGCAGCATCAGTCTTCCTCCTCTGTCCAGCAGTCTCAATCTTCCTCCTCTGTCCAGCAGCCCATTTTCCTCCTCTGTCCAGCAGCCTCAGTCTTCCTCCTCTGTCCAGCAGCCTGTCTTCCTCCTCTGTCCAGCAGCCTCAGTCTTCCTCCTCTGTCCAGCAGTCTCAGTCTTCCTCCTCTGTCCAGCAGCATCAGTCTTCCTCCTCTGTCGAGCAGTCTCAGTCTTCCTCCTCTGTCCAGCAGCATCAGTCTTCCTCCTCTGTCCAGCAGTCTCAGTCTTCCTCCTCTGTCCAGCAGCCTCAGTCTTCCTCCTCTGTCCAACCCATTTTATAGACAACTATAAAATGGTTCTATTAGTTCTATCACACCACATAAAGCCACTTACACGTATGCCTACTTGGCAAATGTAACTTTTTAGGTATTTACAGCACTATATGATAAAGTGTGAAAATTAATCATGAGTAGAAATTTATATTAGTTTAAGTTTGCTCTTTTTTCAGATGAATTGGTCTGTTCCAGTGATGTTCCGTGATCGCTGGGCCCTACCACCTTGGAGAGAACTTGCTGGGACCCGAGGGGTACATATCCTTGAGCATTGGTAGGAGGCTTTTCCTTGCTAAGATGATTCACCAGATGCCATTGGGGGAACAGGCTTTGACCCCATAAGGCGATATCTTTTCCCTTCAAGGTTGAATCACAGAACATCACTGGAACAGAACAATTCATCTGAAAAAAGAGCAAACTTGAACTATAAACTTCTACTCATGATTAATTTTCACACTTTTGTCATTTAGTGACCAGTGGTGCTGTAAATACCTAAAAAGTTACATTTGCCAAGTAGGCATACATGTAAGTGGCTATATGTGGTGTGATAGAGCTAAAAGACCCTAGACATAGTTGTCTATAAAACGGATCGCTGTGCCCTACAACCTTGGAGAGAAGATGTTGGGATCCGAGGAGCACATATGCCTTGAGCAGTGGCAGGAGGCTTTTGCTTGCTAAGGCTTCAGCAGATGCCATTGGGGAATAGGTTTTGACCCCAACAGGTGATATAGTTTCCCTTCAAGGTTGAGTCACAGGACAGGCATATGTACTTCCAGTCTTCCTCCTCTGTCCAGCAGCCTCAGTCTTTCTCCTCTGTCCAGCAGTCGAAGCCACCTGCCATCCTCCCAAAATGCTCAGTAAAGAGGACTGTAACTTGCAGCCAATGTGATTTAACCTTGCTTGCCAAAAATCTACGAATTCACATTAGAAGGCATCACATTGAAAAGGAAAAAATGTAATAACTCCTGAGAGGCACTTTCAATCTCAGTGCATTAATAAAAAAAATGGAATATTTTCAATTGAAAAGCCGTTTTGCCGTTGAAAAAGCTTTTCGTGGTCAAGCAACACCCATACACGTAATAAAGTAGTGATACTTTACTAGATAAAAGTAGTTGAGTAGTGATGCTTCATTACAATTCTGACAGTGCCAATCATCCATGCCAAAAAATGGCATTTGAGGGTATGTTTAAACAGGTGGGATGATACCAGCCATGGCACAATGAACACTGCACCATGATTTCTTTATTGTGTGCCGTCCTGCTCACACAATGGACACTGACAGTGGTCTGTCTGAACTTCGGTTTGCACAATGTTGGCTGTATTTTGAATTCTTCCCTGTTCTGAAACACTTGATGAAATCTGGCCTCATCTGACCCTCACGAAACTGATAGTTCTCAGGTCTAATGTTGCTGCATAGTGCATATGCAAATCCAATTGCAAGCAAACCACAGTTAGTGCTATTGGTCTGCTGCTGAACAGTAGGAAACATGACCGTAAATTGGTCTTCCTTTGGCCTTAACATCCATGATAAGGTCTGTTCAGTACTGGTGTATAAAATTGTTGAGAGGCTGTCATAAATGCAAACCTCTTTTTTTACCAGCAAAGAGGTTGCTTGCTGTCACCCAGTGATTTCCCCCTGTGTGTAACATTTGAACAAATGGCCTGGTCGGAGTGCCCACAATCCCTCCTCCTTAGGATTCTTAGTTAAAAAAAGAAGAACATCTATTTATAATATAAATATTTTGTACCAATATACACTACCGTTCAAAAGTTTGGGGTCAGTAATTTTCTTTCTTTCTTTCTTTTAAAGAAATTAATAATTTTATTTAGCAAGGATGTGCTAAATTGATAAAAAAGTGACAGTAAAGACTTATAAAATAATTTCTATTTTAATTTAATGTTGTTCTATTTAACTTTTTATTCATCAATGAATCCTGAAAAAAGTATTAAAAAAAAACATTAAAATAGAAGTGTCCAAATATTTGACCAGTAGTACTGCACTATTACACTATTGCTGCATAGCCTATCTATGCAAGCATAATTATGTTTACTGCATAATAAACAGTGTATCAATTTACATAGACAAAATACAAGTGACTTGAATAGGCTACTAGTACTACTTACCATTAATGCTACTTTTGGTGCTGGTTTTTTGCAGTGCTTTGTAGTCAATTAACATCCATTGATTCAACGACGCAGATTTAGATCGCTTCATAAATGTAAACTCGTCTGTCCATGTAATTTTCAAACAATTTATGAATGACCTGAAAATTACCGCTCCCCTTCACATTGTCCAATGAAATTTGAACTTTTTGTGCCAGATGACGATTGGTCGGTGTATTATACATGACAAACAGGCTTCAATTAATTATGTAATATTTACAAATATGTGATATGTTGATTTTTAATTGAATCGACACACTAACGTTACCTTTTATTATTGAAAAAAACAAGTTAAAAAAAAAATTTGCCGTCGAGCATTAAGGCCTAACGTTACACACTGAAAGAACCAAATGTGGATCGAGAGCATCGG
Organism: Gila orcuttii; assembly: GCA_026230005.1. NCBI lineage: Eukaryota > Metazoa > Chordata > Actinopteri > Cypriniformes > Leuciscidae > Gila > Gila orcuttii. The sequence continues at coordinate 3,265,926 of JAPDVR010000003.1, read as the reverse complement.
TTCACGAGCAGACTGTGGAATACCTGAGTTATACATTTACACCAGTGCATTTTCATTTTAAAACGCATAACTTTCGCTACGGTTGCGCTTGCCGTCCACAGAGTTGTCGACCCTCGAAAACGCAGACTGACCTCTTCAGTGAGTCAAGTCCGAAGCAAGACAGTCACACGCACGTGACGCAACCCACAGCAACGCGTTATGGCAACGACACCTCAGACTGACAGAAACGTAAAAATAAACGTGAATTTAGGCTACTTTGGTCTTGTATGCATTGTCATGTTAATTATAATCAAATGCATTTTGTTTTATTGACCACAATATTATCATTGATATTTGTTGTTTTGATTAATTTTGAAATAGGGCAGGGGCTCGAGCACCCAAAGCCCTTGTTTGAAGTTCACTTAAATTAAATTTTAATTAAAAGTTGTTATATTTTTTAAAGCCTAATACATTTTTAAAAAGATAGCTTTCAATTATACTGTAGTGGCGATAATTAATTATTCAAATTTAAGTAGCAGTATTGGTATCAGTGTACTGGCCTTCATTCATAAAAAGATGCCATTAAACAATTATTTGAAATATACTGTATTTATGTTGTTTCTACATTAATTTGGATATTAACTGAAATTATTACATTGTAAAATATATAAAAATAACAAAATGATCCCAATATAAAAACACAAATACACTGAGTGAGCAAACATTTAGGTGAGATTTGCAATGGTAATAGAGCAAAGTTTATATATGAATAAAAGACTTAATTAAATATGTCATGTAAAGTGATCTCTTCAGAAGAAATTAATGATTTCCTAGACTTAAAATGGATGGACAAAAAATATATATAATATTAAAAATATCTATATGACCAGGCCTATATATGGCTGTTCTTCCCTGTGATATTGAAAATCGATACATTTCAAGGTATAGTATCAAAGTAGTATCGTGACAACATAGTGTAGGGTGCCACAAAAAAAAAATATTTTCAAAGGGTGCCTTGAAAAAAGGTTGGAAAACACTGATCTAAATGATCGAACCGTAAGTTCTAGCACTCGGTCATGAATTTACTCTCTGTGAAATGCCCGAACGTTTGTTTATCCAGTGTGTGTTCGCTCACATGAGCGAGAAAACGTTTTGACGTTATAGACCTTTTACAGTTTAAAAAGATGATATCTTATCTGTATGACCAAACATTACGGAGTAGCCTATTAAGTTCTTTTAGCTGTTATGAGAAAAAATAAATTCAAGTGAAAGCGCCGCCGCGTTTGTCGAACTCTAATTCAATGCTAGAATAAAACCCAATTTTAGAATAATGCATATGGCCACTCGGCGTGGTGTGCCAAAACACTTAATTATAAACTTCAATATTTCGTTCAAAACCACCTCAAAACGCTTTGTGACATTTTAAAAAGCCGTGAATAAATGTATTAAGGCCACTGGAACCAGGATCGTAACTGAAACGCGCTGCATGTTATCTCTCACTACAGGAGCAGAAGCGCTGGTTCAGATTTTATTGTTTGTTGTTTAAACGTGCGGGTTGCATATTAAAAAAAAATATATATATATATTTGATATGGTCTATAGGGCTTAGGCGTCGTGACGTCATTACTTGGCGTGGCCGCCATATTGACAGCTTCCTTTACTGCTACTCGGATTATTGAGCACTGCTTATAGACGTACTTCCTCTCAGTCGTGTGTCTTAATTTGATTTAAGTTACTATTTCAACCATGGTGAACCGCTGCTGTATTGTGGGGTGTAACGGCGCAACACATAATCAGCATGGGGAAAAGATAAAAAATGTATTAACTTTCCACCACTTTCCTGCTTGGAGGCGCACCCACGGAGACCAAGTATCCGAGATAACGAGCGCGTCAGTGATAAGCACATAACTGATAACTGTGGGATTCTGGACAAACTGTTACCAGGGGATTTGGTGTTGGCTGATCGCAGCTTTGACATACAGGACAGTGTAGTCAAGTAGTGCAACCTGAGAACACAGAACAGTGCAGTGCAGTTGGAATGCTTCAAGATAAAAGGTTACAAATAAAAAATGGACACAGATTTCTTATTTTATAATTTCTTATATAACAATAATAAATACACATTTTTTATAAATTCTTTCAATACTATAAATAATGGGGAATCTATAAAATAACAACAATGGACACAGAAAATGGAGGTAGTGCAAATTATAAATATAGTAAACAAAAACAATGCAATAACGGATTCAAATAAAAATGGAGGTAGTGCAATTTCTTATGTAATAATAATAAATATAACATATTAACAATTAACATATTTCTTTTCTTTTCTTTCTCTCAACTCTGCTTCTCGTTCGACTTGCTGTATGTTTACATTTGTATAGCTGTCAACATGGCCGCCACGTCCCAGAATGCAACCCGGCGCCCAAGCCCTATTGGTGAATTAGGCTATAGCATTGATTACTGTGGAGGGGGGGAAATCCCCCTCTGGCGAATCACACCTTGCTTAGGTTACAACATGTGTTTAAAAATTCTTTCTGTAGCCTATATGGAACCGCCATGCAGTTTTATTTTCTATTTTTTTACAGAACTGCTTTTGAAATTCCGATTGGAATTATTATATAGATGTAAATTCAGTCAGTCTGTTGGATGAGATTTGTTCCTTTGTGTAAAATGGAAATGCATGGAAATGGTATTCTATAAATACCATGTTTATTCGGGATTTGAACCCGTCATCTAAATTATAGAAACCTAAGTTCTACCACTCGACCACAACTTTCCTCACTGAGAAATGCCCAGAAGTTCTGTTGTTCAGCAGTCAGTGTGTGTGTGTGTGTGTGTGTGTGTGCACACGAGAGAAGCGCTCTTCAATCTCTCATTCCTCAATAGTTTAGCTTCATTGCACATAATTTATTTTCACTGACTGCGAGATAGGCCTATTTTAACTTTTGATTCATAAAATGTTCTGCTCTAAAAGTTTGTTATATTCTGATTAAAATGTTGGGTACTTTTACTTATTTACGTTTTGCTTTCGTTAAATTTAACGGAATCTGTTGTAGCCTATATGCTAAAAAGTTGTATTTTTTTAAAAGTTTGTTCTATTCTGTTTTGTTTGCTTATTTTTTATTATGTTTAACATATGCAATCAGTCTCATTCTTGTTTTTTTTTTACAAGACCTTGTGCTGTGTTTTTTAATAAACAGATACAAACAATGTTCGTAGTTGATCAGCATACAATTTGACAAGCATTTAAACCATTGTTAAATTTTTCCCTTACCAGTACATGTATGTGAAAACAAAAACAGTAGTTTTACCTTTATTATGAGATTTTGCATTGGTTAATGCAGTTTCACTGATCCATTTTGTCTTATTAATATTTACGAGGGACACTTCTTTTTTTTTTGTATATACCCAATGAGCAAGGCAAAGGGCAATGGTAAAGAAAACCCTTGTAGATGTATAAGGAAGAAGCCTTACGAGGAAACAATATACAAATGTTAATTTGATTCATATTACCTCAAAATTTAATCCCATTTACTTTCCAGAGAATTGATTAAACTTTAAAACCATCTTTAAATATATATTTTTTAAAAAATGACAATTTAATGTAGTAACTGCTGAGAGCATAAAGGTGAATATAGTCACAAATAAGGTCCCGTAACGACGCTGACTTTCGCTGATGACCTGGTGCTGATTGGAGGATCTTGGACACTGGTTATGGACTGCATATTTATTATTTTATTGCATATTTTAAAATTTAATGAAAACATTGATGGCCAGGTGGGTGTGGGAATGAAGGTGGACTAGAGGTAGATCTGTGCATCTTAGGATGAACCATCTCCAAAGCTTAGTTACTGTGGGTTAAAATACTTATTTCTCACAAACAATATTGGGCAGTGAACAACATGTAAAATGTAGAAACATGAACAATACTGTCAACAACCTCCTTAATAGATACTACACAGCTGTCGCATTGAAATCTGATTGAACGTGCACAAAAAAAAATGAAATATGGCTGTTGTTGATCCAAAGAATGTAACTGTTCAAATTAAATGCTTTTATGTTTGTGCATTAAAACTAAAATAGCTGTGTTGACAGAATTAGAAAAAGTAATTTCTCAAATTTACACAACTCACTCAAGTTAAATGAACGAAATGCAGTTGTGTTACGTCTGCAGTACCGCACTTTGGTCAACAGGTGGAGCTAGAATTGCACATGCGCAAATATTTCAAAGAACGTTCAACACGCGTCGCTTAGCTTTTAGCACTCGTTCTCCATTTTGTCGGAATCAAACCATGCTCAAAAGGAGGATGCAATATTTATCTGGACAAATAGGCGAGTTATTTTACTTCCTATATTTAAAGAGCATATTGCAGGTAAAAAAAAAAGATCTAAGTTAATATATAACCTTGTATGAAAATACCATATGAAAAGGTAATGCAGGATTTAAAATGTTTTAAAACGACATAAGGGCACCAATTTAGTAGATAAAGTGAGCGTTTCTTTGACTGCTCGTAAAAAAACGCTTTTTTTTTTCAACATCGCGTCATTTTACGTCACGACAGGGAGTCTCAGCAGTGCAGAGTAGGTTGTTATTCAGTAATGCCTGGTTCAGATTACACGATTTTTTTTGTCTGTTACGATAGTCACGGTGTCAGATTACGCGATTTTGACTCCTTAAATCTTGTCGTGTCCTGGACAAGAAACATGTCAGACTACACGTTGCTTCCTGACCAGTCATCGCGTGCCGTCTTTAACGACGCGCGTGATGTCATCGAGAAGCGAAACTAGTAGCGAGTGACTTCCGGAAACGAACGTAAACAAACAATGGATGAAGCACTGTAAGTGCTTTCCTTCATGTTTTCAACCTCGATTTGTCTATTGACCGAAAAACCTCGCTCCACTGTTGCATTTCCATGCGAGAGCATTAGGAGGAGTGCCACAACATTCCACAGTTTTTCGAACACTTTTTCTCCTGCCATTGTTTCATAGAGTAGTGTATCTACCCGACCTGTGACAGGATTGAAGTCAGTGAAATCTGCCATTCTCTTGGGCACAGTCTCATTGATGAACTTCCTGTACTGTTTGAGAATATCATCGCAATCATTCTCATCTACTCGTTTGGTCTCAGTGAGCAGTTTAAGGATGCTTTTCATCTTGTTGCTGCATGATGAATCTTTATTGCTTGCCATCCTCCTTGGATCTAGGCAATCCATGTTGCGCACAAGAGTGTACTTTAGTGGAGATTTTTCTTGTAATTTCCCTGCAAGCGTCATTAAGCACTTTCTGCAATCCATCCTGAACTCCAACTCTCTCTTCTCACTAATCTTCTGTGAAGACACCAGTTCCTTCAGCATTTTGTCTTCAGAGAACCCCACATCAACTTTATTTGCATGAATGAGATTGGTTTTGTCTGTGACAACTATTGACATCAGTTTTGATACTGTGTTTGCATTAGCCATCACATCATGCTTGATAAAACGATCCATAACTGACCTGATAACATTAGAAAGATCAGCAGCCAGAAAAGGAACCATAGGTCTGTCTGTTTGATATAGATTCAAGAAAGGTGCAACCTCTTTTGAAAATGACAAGTGAAAGGCCAACTTTGCAGGCAACAGTGGGTCTCTGCAACCTTCTTTGACAGTAGTATAGGATTTAGTTCCAGGGTGGTGGAATTTGCCTGCCTCTACCTCATTCACATATTTCTTCAAGTCTGTCAATATGTTGATCATTCTCTCTGTAACTGGGACATTCTCTACCCATCTTGTTTTACAGAATTTGAGTGGCATAAGAGGAGATATTTGTCCAACAGCTTTAGCATAATCCTCTCTTCGGGCAGGGCAATCTTTCAGTAGCCAATAAGCATTACTTAAGAACTGGTCTACATTCCAATTTGAGGAATGTAGACCAAAATATGTAGGCCACAGCTACCCACATTTAGTAACACGGTATTGACATCTCGTTCAAGTTCAGTTTGTATAAGGTCTTGGAATTTAAAATTGACATTAGGTCCATCCATCGAAAGCTGTACAAGACCTTTGTAATTCAAACCCTCTGTCGACTTCTGGAAGACCTCCACCATATCCTCTGCTGTGGCATGGCCCATGAATTCAGAAGTGAAGTAGCGTGTAACTACAGCATTATTGTCCCAAAATCTTAAATGAATGTCCATCTGCTTTGTTTGGGTCTTCCGATTCAAGCTTTCATCAAAAAGAAAAACATATCCATCCTTAAGAGACCTTATTCTGTCCATCAGAAGTGACTTGCAATATGGTGCTATGCCAAAAACAGTCAAATAAGATGATTTAGTCTCTCCACATTGAAAGCTGCTGGCAATGTCACTATCTGGGAACATTCTTTTGAACAAAGACCCTATAAAAGAAAAAAAAAGTGCAACACTGTAATTTACCATATATGCCCCAAATATAGCCTACTCATAATATGAATTTAAAACCACAACCCTATGAATAAATTCAAATGTAATATTGAACCATTATAATCCTAATTGTTTACTAGGTCTAAAGTTAGTGCAGCTTAATACACAGTATTATACTACACCACGACTAGAATACCGCTAACTAAGCTGCCTTTTCACATGACAAACGATGTCCGATAGATCAGAAGTCCTTCATTTCCTATGGAGAGTCACAAGGGGGCTGCGTGAGGTGCCAACCATCTGCAGATGTGGAATTTTCAGATCCGATTTGAGCCGTGGATACATTAATATTTGAACTTGAATGACTACACCGTATGCAACCAACCGACTGGATGTGATGTATTAAGATCAAAGCTATGAGTGTAAAATTGAAAAAACTGATGTTTTCATTAAAATGTTGTCCTTACTAGGCTATTTCTGTAAAATGGTTATGATGATTATTTAAACTACCAGTCAAAAGTTTTGGACAGTAAGATTTTTTTGTTTTTTAAAAAGACACTCCCCAAGCCTGCATTTATTTGATCCAAAGTACAGCAAAAACAGTACAATTTTGAAATATTTTTACTATTTAAAATAACTGTTTCTGTTTGAATATACAGTAGTCAACATTTGAAGTGGATCAAAAAAGTGCATCAAAGTTGTTCTAAGACAAGAACTATTAAAGATTAAAAATCTTACTGTCCGAAAACTTTTGACTGGTAGTGTAGGTCTGAAATAATTATTTGATAAATATTAATTATTTAAGTCCTGGAAAACCCATAATATTTGTCCTTCAGAAGTAATGTTGGTAGTTTATCTAATGTGCATATATTGATTTATTAATTCTAAGATGGTAAATTAATGAAGGTAAGGCCTGCGCATGATAAATTTTAAAATGATGTGCTACTGCCACTAGGGGGCGAAATGCGACAATCGTATCCTAATGTCGTGTGCAGTGAAAAGGCTGCTTACCGTGACCCTTTTATAATTATTATTATTTTTTAGCTTACCTTGTCCTAACCTGACGTGACAAAGCTACAAGACGACAAAATTAATCATAAATCACAGCCAATCATAACCGTGCGTGGGCTCTGTTCGCAGCTAAACACGAAAACTAAACGAATTAAACAAAATTAAACCATTAAACATTATTCAAAATACATAATCAGTGACTGATACAATCTTTGTAATGAAATACACTTGTTTGAGCTTAAAATGGTCTGAGCTTGAATATCATTTTGTGAGACTTTGATTGCCACTATGAGAGCAACAATGGATAATTTACCTCAGATTTTGAAAAGAAATTAAAGGAAACAAGAACGTTCAAACTGAAATGCACAATGACAAGTATTTGTTGCTTAATGTCCTTGTTCCCTCTGTATGGGCTGAACTATCAGCTGCAAAATCCCAGAAATAAAGAAACCATTTCAAAAATATAATCTTTTGTCATGCCGCGGCAGGTTAGGACAAATGATTAACATGTAAAATGTATTTTATCGCGTGTCACGTCGCATCTGTTTAGGACACGGTGCTAAATTCCCAAACAAAGCTGGACTGGAAGCTAGATTGAATTGCCTCATTTAATTTCAATGGCCTGTTGTATCATTAATACAACATTGATTAAAACATTAAATAACGATTCATTTACACAAATATATGAGTTTACATACATGGCTAAATACCGGTTGCATAGGCTAAGAATTTGTCAAGAGTTAACAGTAATTAGCTTGCAAACTAATTAGCAACATTTTGTCAGCGATCACTTATGCTGCCTAACTTAGGCTAAACGTTACACTTACACAAAAATACATGTTACACAAAAATAATCTTTAATTATAACTAACAGTTAGCTAGCTAACATTATAGCTACATACCACTTTGTTCTGATGACTTGTATGACCCGTGGGACTCAGTAAGCTTAAGGCACCACAAGATTTCAGCCTCCAGGGTCTTTGCTGGTGTTAAGCCGAGACGTGCTGCACTGTGTCTCACACTGCCGTCACTGCTGGGGGTGGGAGCGGCTTCATTAGCTGATTGCGGTCCTCTTGGAGCTAACGTTATATGGGGAGGCAGCAGTAGAGCAGTGATGGGCACTTGGGCCGAAGATGATGCTCCTGTCGGCTTCATACGAGTAGCGTGCTTCTTGCTGTTTGCGTGGCTGCGAAGTGCACCCTCACCCATATTTGATAGCTCAATAGTAGTTTTACAAACTTTACATTTAGCTTTTCTGTCGTCTACTTTTAACATCCAGTCTTTAAATTGTTTATTTTGTAGCCAAAGCTCTTGAAATTTACATTTTCCTGGCATGTTTGCCTTAGTCGAATGCAGTCACCCGTACCTGTAAACTAAGTGATTTCCAATTGAGCGGGAAGGGAATAAATATGGCACTCAAAATAGCCTAAGCACAACAATACAGAAAGATGTGTGAAACAGCGCGATAAAAAAAAAAATCGGTATAGAAAAATTACATTTTGATAAATGGAAACTAAAATTTAAAGCAAAAAACTAAATTCTCTGATATTCCATGACTTGGACAAAAAATATATAAAATTCCCTGACTTTCAATGTCTGGAATAGACCTTTTAAAATGACATTCCAGAAATTCCATGACCCGTGGGAACCCTGAATTTATCATCGTCATGGTAAATTGTGTTTGTGGAGGTTGCAAAAACTCCCGCCTGTCAGGACATCGAGTCCACAGGTTTCCTAACAAGAAAAGGACGGTGCTATCTATCTTTCGTGCCTGTGTGCGGTTTGTGCAGGTGAAGAGACGGGATTTCTCTTCCGCATCGGCTTCGAAAAACGCGGTCGTGTGTGTAGCGTTCACTTCAGATCGGAGGAACAAAAACGTGTATCAGGAATAAAAATATCTCTGTCTCTCGATGAGAAACCGCTAAGTTATATAACATAACGTTAAGGAAAAGGATCTACCGCCAGCAGTTGATTTAGATATTCTAGGTGTTATCAACTGGTCGGACCTTTGAGATCGCAATAGACGTGAAGGACTATAATGCGTTAAGAGCTCGCTCAAGTACTGGGGAGCTAAACATTTTCAGATGCGGAAGTAAAATTCTCACAAAAAAAATGTAGCGTATTTATAAAATATTTTAAAGAAAATCTAGTTTCTACATTGTTTTTCTATACATTGACTCGTTGGGTCCTCTAACCCAGGGGTTTTCAAACTGTGGGTCGCGACCCATTTGTGGGTCGCAGATTGGGAAGAGGTGGGTCGCGCAATCACTATTGGCTGCAGCTGAATTTACGTTTCATGAGTGACACATACAAACAGGTTGCACGATGAACCAACGTTAAATAGAAATCTCTATTGCTTAGAACGATTTAAAGTTAGATAAATATGTCAGTATTGTGTTTCATGAAGCGCGCGCGTGCGACTTGTTGTGATAACAATTTTCACCGTCTCAGAGCGGCTTCAGTTCATTAAGCGGTTTGGTGCGCATTATTAACGAGAAGAAACTCGTTTACTCCAATCACTGCATGATCTCATTCTGCATTACACCAGAGAATTCAAATGTCACGAAAGGCTGATTCAGGTTTGTGCTGCGTTTCCCAGAAGCATCGTGAGCTAAGTTGTTTGTAGAGACCATTGGTGGCAATGGTTCTGCGATCTACATTGGCATACGATGCTTTTGGGGGACGCATTAATCTCTGTCGTCTGTTCAACACAGCGCTGTTGTCTTTCAGAGATATGGTCGTCGTAAGAGTGCATTGTTTTGTGTTCCCTCGCATGCATTTTGATACCTACCAACGCATAAGGAAAATATATAGGCTATGTAAAGTAAAGTATTTAAAATTTATACACACGAGCACGAAAGCGTTTTCTGCGCTGAACAACGCAATGAGTTTAACAACACTCGCAGCATAAATATTCGTATTGAAATTCTATAAAATTATTAGTCTATTATTTTTTTTATATTCTGATTTTTTGTCATATCAAACCTTTGGTTAAGATTAAGCTTACTTAATCTTTTTCATTTCTTTAAATTTGTTTTGCCATATGTTTGGGTAAATCAGTTGAGGCAGCAGACAAAAACTACTCAGTATTCTTCACATTATTTCAACAGCCATTAGGCTACTATTTTAATTCTCAAACTTTTTGATAATGTACCATAAGTTTGTATTGCAATTAAACTTATATGACATAGGCTACTATGACAAGGAAAAAAAACTGCTCTAAAGAGAACTAACGCCTCCCACCCCACATTCATGCTTTAAAATTATTTTGGTGGGTCTTGTCTACGTGGGTCCTGGAATGGAAAAGTTTGGGAACCCCTGCTCTAACCTGCAATATGCCCTTTAATATTGAGGCTGTCAGTAAATTAGAAAAGTCAATCGCTGTTTTTGTTGGTATTTTATTGAAGTAGCTTTATTCCTCAAGTGGTTCTGACCTTGTTGTCTTTACAGAGTACATATTTTGTACATGTTCACGTTGGAAATGTTTGTAAAAATGTAAACAAAATAGTAAAAAAGAAAAAGTGATTGTGTTAATTGAATAAACTCATAATGAAACTGGATTATTTGTTTTGGTTGAATGTAAAAATATTAATTTTAGTCTTAATTTTGTCCAAAAAGTTAAATTATCCTGTTAACCTCATTCAACTAAACGGCATTGGATTAACCTTATGTAATTAACATACGTTTATTGAAATAAATAATGTTACATAAATCTCACGCAAGTGTATTCTGTTGACAAAGTTAATTAAAGCCAACATATCTGATTTATCAAAACGATTCCATTTACACCTGGTCATATAAATGTGTTTTTGCAGATATAAATCCGATCTTCAGTTCCCGTGTTATATGCAGATTTAATGGAGTGCACGTCACCAAAAGCAACATATATGATTGTGTTAAGCGTCTGCGACTGACTTTCACTTTGATTTGCGATAGTTTGCACGTTGGCTTGATGAATAGATGCTCAGCTGCGGTGATGCGTGTTGCAATAGCGTCGTCATATCTGGCTATAGATATATATAGATTTTTAGCATTTTGGGGAGGAGTAAAATTTACATATGTGGTTTCAACAACCAGATGCATTTACACTTGTCCAGTTTCGTCTGGAATGCGACCCAGACCTCCTGAAGTGGTTTGAGCGATCGGATTCAAATCAGTCTCGGATGTGTTTCGGGGGGCATTTACACCTGGTCTTTTCACGATCGCTATCCGATCACAGAAAATGCATGAAGTGGCCAGGTGTAACAGCCCCTTAGTAGTGAAACAATGTAATCTATAAATGTGTTATTTTAAACTGATTTACTCTATTTTGATCGCTATCGTAGACATCAGTGTTAATATTTCAACTTTAAACTTTTATCCCAGAACTTCTATGATAATTTGAATTATTGTCTCACATAAATAATGATACTATGAGGTTGAAAAGGCTTTTAAATGCATTCAATCTCACTTCGCTTTTACGCGTCCACTTGAAAGGGATATTACGTCACTCAAAACTAAATTTCATCCTCTGTTGGCTAACTTCTGTCAACCTCATCTATAAGCAAGGACAAAAATAAAACAATTTATTTTAATTCTCTACTAAGCAATACATTAAAATGTAGCAAAATTAATAAACACTCTCTAATCATGAGCACATTGGATTCTCTGTATCTAGCTCAGAAAAAATAATTAAATTAAATAAACTGAATCAATGTCACTTGACCTTAGGCTATACACGATGACCGTTATTATTTCCTCAACCTACCGTACCCTCAACATTTTTATCAATTATCCAACATTAATAACCTGTAACTAGCAATTAACTGTATATATTTTGTACCGGTTCATTTGTTATACGTGTTTTTACTACTGTTGTTTTATTCATTCATTATATTAGCCGGTGTTACGGATCAACTGGGGATCATGTTAACTGGGGAAGTGCGCGTGCACGCAGACAGTTTTACCTGGATTTCCAGCAGATGTTAAACGGTGACAGATTCGTCACAGCTAATTTTTCACTGAGCAGATTTAAAAGCTTTCCATGTTATTGTTAAATGTTTGTATCATATTAGGGTTCTGTTGTTTACTCTATCGCTGCTCCGCTGTATGTTTCAGACGCCTTTAAGGGAAGTTTTAATGTGCTTTAAGTTCGCGACACACAGACCACGCCGTTCGTTTCATTCGTTTCAATAAAATTTGTATCTGATGACAACTGTAAATATATTAAATAAATTATACTATTGACATTGTGTATTTGCAGTGCGTGTGTATTCGCAGATTATTGTTATGATGCCAATTTGTGGCTTAATTTAAATTGAACAGCAAAACTGCTGTGGTTAAAGGGACATGTCAAGCATTTATTTATTTGTTATTTATGTATTTTAATGTTGCTGAGGAATGAGTTAAAGCATAAAGCATACAGTACACTCCATAAATGTTCATAAAGAGTGGTGAAAATTGATAAGCCATAGCTTATGGATCCAGTGATTTACCCACAGCATTTATATAGGGGAATGTTCAACAAACATATTAATTAGCTATCAGGTATAAAGCAACAAAAGAAAAAAAAATAGGCAAATGTGCATGCATGTAGGACAGCTGTATTTGCCAACTGTGAAGGTCTGACCACACAGTCTCACCTTCTGAACATTCAATCTAAGGAAGGACGAACAAACTATAGAATAAGTTAGAATATAAGTTACATGCTAATGAAGAACAGTTACTTGTTTTGCAATGTGTATACATTTTTCATACCCATTGGCCAGTTTGGCCTTCATACCTACTGCTCTCCATCTAATGTAATCATGTTATATTAGAAAATAAATGTCACAGTTGTATTACCTTTTTATAGTAAGAGCAATTTAACACACAATCACCCTTCATTGTAAAATTTTCACATCTCCTCTTAATATAAGTTATCCTACAAAGTTTTTGATTTGTCTAACTTTAATTGCATCAATTTGCTGTGGTAGTCTATGGCCGAACAACAATGACACCAGTAACAATAATGACACTTAATTTGTAGACCTTTTTTTAATCTGTTCCTAACAGATAGCAGATGACAACAATGAATACACATGATGTGATGAATAACAAGTAAAGAGAATATGTTCAAGGATTAGTGCACTTTCAAAACATTTTTGCTGATAATTTACTCACCCCCATGTCATCCAAGATATCCATGTCTTTCTTTCTTCAGTCGAAAATAACTTAAGGTTTTTGAGGAAAACATTCCTGAGTGAGTAGATTATTAGCAAAAAATTGTTTGAAAGTGAACTAATCATTTAATGAGTTTCATGGTACCAGTCAAATGAAGAGAACTGGCATAATTTATATTACATAAAAAGAGGCCCAAACATTACATTTTATTTTTAAAACTCATAGACCATTGTGTAATATTTATTTTGTTAAAGAGTTCAGCAAAAAAGTAAACAAAGCATTTCCTATTGTTTTAGAGAGGGTCATGTTATACATGTGAGGGGACAAATGATTAAGAGGTTAGTGATGTAGGTGAAAATTAGACGGAGAATATCAGTAGGCCTATATATTTGTAATAATTCATCATCACTATATCATATGTTCTGCTTATTTCAGTAATACAATTTGTGGTTGCACTTTCCACTCTGTGTTTTTCACAGGACTTTAATCACTGAAGACAAAGTGTTCTCTAAATGTCCAATACAAGACATTAGATACACAACATTCAAGTTCATGCCACTGAGCATAATGTACAATGTTTGAGGGACTAACATTGCATTTCAAGGTACACATTTTAAAGTCTTATCAGTTCTTGCTTTCCCTGGGAATCGAACCCATGACTTTGGCGTTGCAAGCACAACACTCTACTGTTTGAGCTACAGGAATGCTTGATACAATGATTTGATCACTTGGTTGATCAAATGATTATATGCTTATAAGAAGATGCAGTAGTAAATACAGAATTGTTCTGAAAGAAAAAAAGAAATTCTTTTTTATTTTATAAATCTTTTGGAAATGTTACAAGTTCATGAGATAATTAACTTCATGACCCTATAAGCATTGCTGCTTTATATCCAGGGAAAATGATACGGACGCGTCACAGCTGGTTGTTCAATAAGCTGATAAGAGTTACAACTGTACAACAAGAGTAAAATAAGCTGATAAGTATTTTTATATAAAAAATAATTGATCCATTATAAAATTAGGCTATATGCAGATCAATAAATGCAACTTGTTGAAAAAATGTAAATGACTTCTTTTAGGTAGCCTACTTTAACTTAATCTACATCTGTTGTTATTTGTGATTAGAACTCATGACAACACAAGTGCGCTGACAAGTCTGTTCATCCAATGAAACCGAATGACCCTTGTTAACATGGGCGTGGTTTCTGAGCTTGACACTAAAGTACGTTAAACTTCTTTGAAAATGCGTCAAATACGAAGGAATGTCATACACTGCAAAAACAAAGCGCTTTATTCGCATACTGTGTATACAACTGGTGAAATATTCGTTTTTAATCGTTGATCCGTATAAAATAGGGCATGAATCTGTCGCTGTTAACATCTGCTGGAAATCCAGGTAAAACTGTCTGCGTGCACGCGCACTTCCCCAGTTAACATGATCCCCAGTTGATCCGTAACACCGGCTTTAAATTTGTTTGTCGTCAGTTTCGTCAAGTTGTTGGCAAGTATGAATTAAGCAGCCTTTTGATATCTTGAAGTTTATTATAAAGAATTATTATACATATAACACACAGACACAATAAACCACAAATACAAACACAAACCGGAAAAAACACCGGAAAAGATTAGGGTGCGTTTTCCTTTCTTCACGAAACAGCTGTGAGTGACGACAACACGGAGCGGGAAAAAAAGCTGCTCTGATTGGTTTAGACCAGGGCGTCCAAACTCGGTCCTGAAAAGCCCCTGTCCCGTAGAGTTTAGCTCCAACTTGCTTCAACACACCTAATAAAAGCTTGATAAGCTGGTTCAGGTGTTTAATTGGGGCTGGAGCTGATTTCTTCAGGACAGTGGCTCAACAGGAGCAAGATTGGACGCCCCTGATTAGACGATGCGAAAAGTTAACGTACAAATGTGAAGCGCTGTTCTACTTAACACTGGTTTCCGAAACCTTAGTGGACGTTATCGAGTGTAAAATCACTACCATTTTGCACACTCAACGGCTGTCTGAAATTGCTAACTCGTTTTCCTTCACTCCTCCGAATTAACTATGAATTAAGTGAGCCATACTGTACCATGCAGTGGAAAAGCACCATTAGTAGCCCAATGTAGGGACGATATGTGCACGAGGGGGAGAGTGGCCTGGATAACACTAGCGTGCATGGTTACACAAGCACTAAACATGATGGTCATTATGCAAAACACACTATTTGTTAACATGCATGATTAACACGTCGTGTTAAACACGATTAAGTTACCTTAATGACGATGACACTCATCAACGTCTTCCGTCGTCGACTCGGACTCCTGTGTCAGTGTCACATGATTCTTTTGGAAATCATTCTAATATGATTTAATGCCCAAGTAACATTTCTTATTATCAAATGATTATCACCATCATCCTGGAATAAATAACATTTTTATATATTTACATAAAATTATTTTGTAAAAAAAATTACAATTGTGTTTATTTTGATAAAATAAATGTAGCCTTTCTGAGCATAAGAGACTTATTTCAAAACCGATACATATCCATACCAGTCTTAAACTTTTGTGCCTGTGTAGACTTGATATGCAAAAGCCTCTAAGGGCCATCTGACCAATTCTTATAAAAAGAGCATTTTTATCAGACATTTCTTAGGTTCAGTAATTTCACTTTAATGGAGAGTTATAGGTCCTGACCTGTTCATTTACATTAAAAACATAGGAGCCTGCTAAAAAACTCACCTTCAGAAAATTTCATACGGAACTTAGAGGCGTTTGCATCTGAAGTCTTCATCCTCTGAGTGCAATTGATGATGATTTGAAGTGTATGTACATCAATTGTGTTAATGCAGTTTAGTAGTCTAGTCTTGGTAGGCCAGTAAACAAACAACAAAAAAGGGTTTGTTTCTGTTAAGGTCTTAAAACTATGGCTTGCAATGAACCATCCTATTGGACACTGAGAAGAAGAGCAAAGGACAAGGTGGATCAACAACTGCAGACAATACAAACTACAACTTGGGGAGAGGAGTTGCATGGCTGCATGCAGTGACAATACCTGTCAATGTCAACTTGACGATGAAGACACATTTATGGACTGTGTCTCTCAAATTGATGAGACTGAAGGTGTTCTTGACGACAGTGAATCAGACACGGAGTCCGAATCTGATCCAACTTCCCTGGAAGACGATTTGGCAACTTGGGCAACTGAACAAAAAAAATAAAATCACACACGTGGCATTGAATTCGTTACTAGATATACTGCGTCAGCATAGTTTAAATCTGCCAAAAGACTCAAGGACATTGCTACAAACAATGCGTTTGAACCCTGAAATACAAGACAAGGCTGGTGGCCAATATTACCATTTGGGATTGCTGAAATCCATTACAGAGCTGCTACATCAGAACATCGACATCCTGAGCAACATTCACACGCTGGAGCTTCAGGTCAACATTGATGGTTTGCCCCTCTTCAAGAGTTCAGCAACACAGTTCTGGCCCATTCTAGGAACACTGCAAAATATCAGTCAAGAGGAACCAGTGACAATAGGCTTATTTTGTGGCACATGTAAACCTACCTCGCTAACTGAGTATCTTGAAGACTTCATCGGTGAAGTAAATTAATTGGCCAATGGATTTGAATTTGAAGGAGTGCAATTAACTTTACATCTGTCATCAATGGTTTGCTCGTGTATTCCTGAAAAATGTTAAAGGTCACACAGGCTATCATGGATGCGAAAAATGCACAGATGATGGCATGTACCTGGAAAACAGGATGACATTTCCAAGAAGTGACTTGCCTCGAAGAACCAACGAGAGCTTCAGAAACAAGACCGATTCTGATCATCACCGAGGTATCTCACCGCTGGAAGAAACGTCTCTGGATATGTTCTCTGGCTTCCCCCTCGACTACATGCACCTCGTGTGCCTCGGAGTCATGAGACGGCTTCTCCACTTGTGGCTGAAGATGGGTCCTCTCGCTTGTAGGCTATCAGGATTTCAGATAAACAAATTAACAGAAAGGTTGGTGAATGCACGGAGAAATGTGCCCATGGAGTTTGCACGGAAACCAAGGGCACTGAGGGAAATTGATAGGTGGAAGGCAACAGAGTTCAGGCAGTTTTTACTGTATACCGGGCCGGTCATGATGAAGGATCTCCTCAGCACAGAGGTGTACAAAAACTTCATGCTGCTTTTTGTGGGAATCTTCATCCTGTGCAACAACAGTTTCATTGAGGATTACGGTGATTACGCAAATGAAATGCTAGTTCTTTTTGTCACTCACTTTGGGCAACTGTACGGTCCACAATTCCTGTCCTATAATGCACACTCCCTCGTACATCTTGCAGATGATGCAAAAAAGCATGGCATTCTTGACAACTTCAGTGCTTTTAAGTATGAGAATCACCTGAACAAACTCAAAAGACTTCTGAAGAAACCAACATGCCCTCTGAGTCAAATAATAAAAAGATTCTCAGAGATGCAAAGAAGCTGCAAAACACCTCAGAAAACCAGGCCACATTTGCTCAAAAAACAGCATGTGAATGGTCCTCTACCTGCATCCTTTCATGAGGCGACACAATATAAAGAGTTGAGGACAAGCCCTTACACTCTTAAACTGGACCAGGCAAACAGTCACGTTTACATCGGCGGCAAAGTTTCTAAGCTCCAGAACATCATTTACTTCAAGGATGAAATTTATGTTGCTTACAGTACCTTCAACAACCAGGAATCTTTCTTTGACTATCCTCTACCATCTTCTACACTCGGCATCCATTTAGTAGGCGACCTCTCAACAACCGTTGATTTCTGCAAGTTTCAGGAAATAGAGAACAAAATTTTTCTTGTCCCATTACAACATA
The DNA here is from genome assembly GCA_026230005.1 of Gila orcuttii. Lineage (NCBI taxonomy): Eukaryota > Metazoa > Chordata > Actinopteri > Cypriniformes > Leuciscidae > Gila > Gila orcuttii. Next base: position 3,247,572 of record JAPDVR010000003.1, on the reverse strand, counting down.
ATTTTGTTGCAATTCCTCTTTTACATACAGAATAAAATCTTTATCAGGACTTTTTGTTACATAGTTTATGCATTTGAATTACATAGTTGACAATTTTATCCAAGTAAATAAACAATATGGGTTTCAGGCTTGAAAGAAAAAATAAAATAAAAAAAAATTGGAGTTTGAGGGAGAAGGGACAACTGGACCAATTGGAGGAACCACAGCCAGAGAAAGGGTGGACCCGACACAGAACCAGAATCCTGCATGAGTCAGGTAAGAGTAAATTATACTGTAAATTAAACATGATCTTGCCCAGCATACCTGTATTTCATTGTTCAGAATATTACTAATATATATTTTTCTGTACTTTAAAATGTGATCTCACATAGCTCTAATAAACAAAATTTAAAAGCTCCAAACCTGCATTTCATTTTTCAGCATCTTTTCAAAATGTGGCCAAAAATTGGAAGGCGGCAGCAACACATCTGACATAAATTCAGAACCTGAAATTGCCAGAAAAAGGATTCCCAAGTAAGTCACAAAAGACAAAAGAAATGGTTTAACATGAAAATGCAATAATTAAGATATTTTTTATGAAATCTGAGCCTTCTGACCATTCAGCATATTTACGTAGCTTTGCCTTTAAACAGTGTAGCGCATCCAATTGTACTTTTTCTTTGTTTTCTTAGAAAGAAAACATGCCCAGATAACATCTACTCATCAGATGATGAGGCACCAGAACCACCAACCCTTAAAAAAAGAAAAACTGCAGTCAAAGAAAGTGTTCCTCCAGCACCGACACCTCCAGCACTTCCAAAACGCACCAAAAAAAAGGGTAATGTAAAATAACTTGAATTAAAAAAAAATGCTATGAATAATAATACACTTTCCATGTCAACTCAACCAAAGGTAAAAAAAAAACGATATATATATATATATATATATACACACGATTCTGCAGAGGGTTAAAATGGGGGTTAAAATTACGATTTTGACCTGAGATTTGGAGCCAAAATACAGGGGGTTTAGAAAGATAGCAGCATCGTTATTAGTAAAATCTGCTGACTTGTGTCAATGATGAATAAAAAAAAAAAAATAATAATTCATCCATAACATTCAATATTTGTTATTTTCTGAAATGTAGTTGATTTGATTATTGATTAAATAAGTAAGATTAAAAGTGCATAACAGCCAGATAACAAACAACTAAATTTCCTTATTATTAGGTCCTGTTTTTCAAACTCAGGTTTTCCAGAGCAGAGCTGTAAACCCTTTAAGCAACTGTAAGTCTTAAGTTTCTCTTTTATCTTAAATCATTTAAAAAAATTTTTTATCCAAATCTACAATGATTACTCAAAGCTACAACAGTCTGAACGATGTAATTGTTGAAACATAATTTGCTGCAAAAATATAGCTTTCAAAATTTATATTGCTAAAGACCCTCCAACTGTCAACAGTATTTGTCAATCAGCAACAAAGCGAAACGGAAGACCTGGTGTGAGAGTCTCCCCAGCTTTCAAGGTAAATTATTAGTTGTATCTGGCTTAAATGAAAATGCTTTTTTGAAGTTAGTAAGTTATGGGGTAATGCCCTATCAATGGAGGAACAGTAACCTCGCATTTACACATATTACAAGTGCAACCTCCCCACTCCACCTTTGGCAGCTCCAGGGTGTGTGTCTGAGGCAGAACATTACGGAGACGGTTGGAGGGTTGATCCACCTAACACACAAGCTACAGGAGCATAATCAGGGATGAGGAAATCAGAAACAAATTCACAGCATTTAAATGCAATCTAAAACTTTTGTTCAATCCATAGAGCACACATTTTCTGTCCTGAGAACCTCAGGGGACCACCAAGGAATAACACAGAGTAAGATTACTGCACATAAATTCACTTAAGTAAATTGTACACTAGGGCTGACACATTTGCAACGAGCGGAACCGATAAGCAGAATTGTTAAGCAGGCATGCTAACGGTTCCAAGGAATTGATTCACTGGGTACCGGTTCTGAAGAAGAACCGGTTCTCGGTTCCCATCCCTATTGTACACCACTCACCCAAATAGAGTCAGTTAACAGAACACCGTTCAAATTGCAATTAAAATGCACTTTAAAATAACTGCAAAATGATTGTTGGACAAATGTAGCCTGACTAAAGGCACTGGGATGACTCAAAATTATCCACCATTGTATAGATGATGAAATGAGTGTGTCCCACTGAGTGTGAAGCAGGGCTTAGTGTGTTAAAGGAACACTCCACATTTTTGGAAATAGGCTCATTTTCCAACTCCCCCAGAGTTAAACAGTTATCGAATCCATTAACCCGATCTCCGGGTCTGGCGGTAGCATTTTTAGCATAGATCATTGAATCTGATTAGACTGTTAGCATCTCTCTCAAATAAATTACCAAAGAGTTTCGATATTTCTCCTAGTTACATCGTGCACTAGGACCAACAGAAAATGAAAAGTTGAGATTTTCTAGGACAATATGGCTAGGAACTATACTCTCATTCCTGTGTGATAATCAAGGAACTTTGCTGCCGTACCATGTGTGCAGCAGACGCAATGATAGTCCCCAGCTAGGTAACTTCCAACGTGACCGGCACTAAGTTTCAGGTGCTGCGTAATATCGTTGCGCCTGCTGCATACATGGTACGGCCGCAAAGTTCTTTGATTATTACGCAGGAATGAGAGTACAGTTCCTAGTCGCAACTTTTTATTTTCCGTCGGTCTTAGTACAGGATGTAACTACAGAAGAGTCAAGTTTTAAATAGGAAAAATATTTAAACACTTTGGTCATTTTTTTGAGAGAGATGCTAACGGTATAATCCGATTCAATTACCTATGCTAAGCTATGCTAAAAGTGGTACCGCAAGACCCGGAGATCGGCTGAATGGATTCTAAAACGGTGTGAAAAGTGGAGTGTTCCTTTAATTTGCAAATTTAACAAGCAAATCTTCCCTACTCCACCTTTCTCAGCTCCAGTGGGCGTCTCTCAGGAAGACCATCATGGAGTCGGCTGGGGGTATTGTACAAAGTACTATTACTGACCTATAAAGCCCTAAATGGTCTAGCTCCTGTATATTTAATGGACCTTCTATCGCCCTACAATCCATCGCGTTCTTTAAGATCCCTAAATTCAAGGCTTCTGGTCATTCCTAGGATATCCAGATCCACTAAAGGAGGGAGGGCGTTCTCGCATTTCGCTCCTAAACTCTGGAATAGCCTTCCTGATACTGTTCGTTGCTCAGACTCGCTCTCCCAGTTCAAAACTAGATTAAAGACGCATCTCTTCAGCCAAGCATTCACATAATGCTTGCCTCTTATACTACTGTTGAATCAGATCGAATGCATTAATATTATGAACAGCAGCTACGCTAATTATTTCCCATCTGCTTTTCTGCTGTTATCTCGGGACGCTAGTCCCGAGGTAAATAGCGTTCTTCAGCTCCAGTCTGTATCCAGCCTCTCACGGAGACTTCAGAGTCCCCAACACCTGCGATGAGACGACTCGACGCCTGTGAAGAGACGACTCAACGCCGGCGATATGTTATGCCCTAAATTAATACATGATGATTAACTAACTGTATTTTTTACGTACATTTCTGAAATGCACTTTCTGTAAAGCTGCTTTGAAACAATATGTATTGTGAAAAGCGCTATACAAATAAATTTGAATTGAATTGAATTGAATATTGATCCAACTAACACACAAGGAAAAAGGGCATTAAATACAATAGAAAAGGGAGAAAAAAACTTGTTGAAGCATTTAAACAAAATCTAAAACTGTATTTTTCATGATCTTTTCCAATCCATAGAGCACACACTTTCTGTCCTGAGACCCTCAGATGATTGTGACCACCAAGGAAGATCACAGAGTAAGATAAGAAATAATTAAAATAAATAAAAACAACAAAAAACTAACAGTGTCCTTACCAGACACAGGCTGCGTTTACATATGCCATCAGAGTGATCCGATCAAGCAGATTGGATTATTAGCCAATCAGGACATGGCACATTTACATTTGTTCACATTATGTGGCCTCTGTATCTGGATAACCGACTGGATTTCTAAATCATATAATTTCATATGAGTGTAAACTTATTTTTAAGGAGGCTTTAACTAGGCTTCTGTATATGTTTGATTTATGCTGTGGTTGGGACAAAGCTTTTAATGAATAGCATTTTGTTTTTGTAATTAGGCTCTCTAAGTATATACAATTTTCGATTTAGATTTATCAGCCAATATATCGTTATCGGCTGTCAGATATAAAGAATTAATGGTTATCGGTTTCGGACAAAATCTTCATATCGATGTATCCCTATTTTGGAGAGCAACTACTCCGTCATTTGATAGAATCATGTGACCAGACCAATGCTGCAGGGGTGCCAGAAATAATCACTCAAATTTGGAAACATTCCCAATGTGAAAACCACATTAGAGTCCTAACTGTACTCAAAAGAACACTGATGTACTGACCTGAGATTGTCGGTAATGCAAGTGTAATAGCGAATAAATTAACCGTTAACCGTTCTTATAAGAAGTGAACAAAAATCAGTTTTATGCTTTTCGGTTTTATATTTTAGTGCGTTAACTTGTTGGTAACAAGTGAATCTTCCCTACTCCACCTTTCTTAGCTCCAGTGGGCGTCTCTCAGGTAGAGCATCATGGAGCCGGCTGGGGTGTTGATCCAACTAACACACACGGTAAAAGAGCATTAATTAGACATGAGGAAATCAAACACATTCACAACAATTAAAGACAATCTAATACATATATATATATATATATATATATATATATATATATATATATATATATATATATATTACATTATCTGTTCAATCAATAGTGCAAACCTTTTCTGTCCTGAGACCTTCAGGTAGCCACCAAGGAAGAGAGTAGAGTATGTACAAATTATATCCTACAAATTATATTTTTACATTGTTTTATGCTGCTATGAAAATAAGCAACATTTAAGTTTTTACTTACCAAAATCCAGTCTCGAGTATTGTACCACGCAAGTCATTTATCAATTTAAATGATCTTCTGTATTGCAGCTGTAGAAAGGGCAATACTGGAAACCCTACAAAAAATGGACATAGTGGGACATAGTTCTCTAGTGGGAAACAGGCGCTTTCTACCGCAGATGCAGAATGACGAAGAGGATGACGTCTTTCCACTCGCATCTATTGAAGACCTAGACCGGCTGGAACAAAGTTTATTAGACAGAGGGGTTATGCAGACAATGGTAAGCATCAACTGAATTTTAAACCTGCAACTACTCATAAAATGTAGTGTGCATGTTTACATGCTTGTCAAAAGTCTGAAATTATCAAGGATTTTGTAAAAAAAAGAAGTTTCTTCTGCTAGGCAAGGCTGCATTTATTTGATCAGAAATACAGTGAAAAAAGTAACAGTTAAATATGATTAAACCTTTCCATTTTAATATATTGTCAAATGTATTTTTTTTTCTGATCAAAGCTGAATTTTCAGCATCATAACTCTTCAGTGTCACATTACATTCTAATATTCTGTTTTTCTGATTGGTTAATAGCAATTATTATTGGTGCTCAATTTTTGATACTGGTTCTTATTATTATCAATGTTAAATTCGTTTTTGCTGCTTCATATTTTTGCGGAAACAGTGATCTTGTTTTAAGGATTATTTGATGAACAGTAAGTTCAAATGAACAGAATTTATTTGAAATGTGAATCTTCTGAAATGTGATAAATGTGTTTGTCATTTTTTAACTTTGCTGATTAAAATGGTTACTTACCCTAAACTTTTGAATGGTAGTTTATTGCAGTTTCCACAAAACTATGAAGCAGCACAACTTTTTTCAACATTGATAATAATCAGAAAAGTTTATTGAGCACTGAATCAGCATATTATGATTTCTGAAGGATCATGTGCTGCTGAAAATTCAGCTTAGCAAAGCAGGACTTGCTTTTCACAATAGAAAACAGTTCTTATAAATAATATTACTGTTTTACTACATTATTCGATCAAGTCAATGAACAGACTTTCAAAAGCATTACAAAATATGAATTATTCTAAACTTTTGTCATGTTTAGAACAGTACAGAAGAGGTCCATCTGTATGCTAAAATATTACTTAAAATGTACCTGTTGAAGGTGAGCAGATTATCCATCAGTGGCGGGCCAACAATGAAGAAGACCGAATGGAGAATCTGCTTCAAGGTCCTCACCACTAACGTCGCCCGGGAACTGAACTGGTGCGGGAGAGGAGACAAGCGGGGAATAAGGAAATCCAACATCGGCTCCCTCTTAATAGGCAAGTTCAAATGTTGTAGACCTACAGATATGCATTAGATTTGATAAAGGGAAGTTAGTCAGCCAGGTACGTTACAAGTACTAAGCTAACATGTTCATATATGAGGTAATCAAACATGTGGTAATACCAACAGCAAAGTAACGTTACCGTTTTTGAAAATAGTTGGCAAATATAAAAGCTTGTTAAGAACTTAAATGAGGTTTAAACGTTCAGTTAAATTGCCCAACCACAGAAACGTGCACGAAACAACGTGCTCACTATAGTTAACTAACAGTCATCTTACCCAATTAACATAACGTAATTTCAAAGTTACATAACCGATCACAAACGCAATTAATTAAAAAAAAACAATATATTTGATTTATACAAACTTTAAGCAAATATTTTCCTCACGACTCGTCAGGACACATTCTCCACTCAGCATCAGCAGCACATTTGGTTTTACCAGAGAATGTTTAATATGGGGAGAAGTTTCACTCGCAGTAAACTTCCGGAACTGGTTGCAGTTTCACTCTGGCTCCATATGAGGGCGCTCACAGGACGAGTGCAGAATGAATGGAGGTCTATGGAGATATACCCCTAAAAATCCACTTTTCTCAGGATATAATTTTTTGTCTAGTAATTTGAATGTTGTTTTCGAAAGGAGATGCAAAAAAATTACTGGGTGTTAGATTTTTTAGAGTCACTTATTTGCTTTAAAAAGTCTTTTAAAATGTCAAGGACGTCATACACATCGTACGACCAGAGAACTGCTTTACGGCAATCCTTCAGTCGCTTTGGTGCTTTCGCGCTCTGCACTTTCTTTTCTCTCGAGGCATCAACAACACAGCTGACACAGGTAAATACACGTGCTAGAAGAGTTAAGTCCGCCTTAACATTCTGGTCCCGCTTCGGATGCCACGATGCCATCAAGCACAATCACTGGTCGTAATCAGTCCTTCACTGACCAATCAGCGTCCATTGGCAGAATGCTAGCGTGTTATGGGCAACAACAACTCATCCTGTAAGAAATCAAAAGGACATAAGTACTCGTTCATTCAACTTTCGACCTATAACCCATGTTGAACTTGCAAAACCTACATTCAAATCTGAGATTTCTCAACGGCAATAAGGTGAAAGAGACAAATTTAGCCGTCTAGCCCCATAGACTCCCATTCATTTTGCACTCGGACGATCGCCCCCCAGTGGAACTCTGGTGGAACTACAACCAAAATTCGGTACAATAGGGCTTAATAGGGAGTGGCCAGGCTTTCCGTAGACGGGCTTTGGTTTTACGTAGACTCACCCAGGAAGAGCTGAACTCAACACACTGTCCTGAACTTGCTGCAACGTTTCATATCTTTGACCGATTTATTCTTATTAATTTTATTTTATTTTATGCAGCTTCAGCCATGAGGAATCCCGTCCTGCTGTCTCCAACGAAAGCAGAGGCAGAGAAATTCATCAAAGATTTCCTACGCTTGGCCCCAGGGAGGGTGTAATTCATGTTATTTATTTGTGTGTGTGTTATAAATATAAAGTGTATTGTTTTGTTTGAATAGCCTTTATTTATTTATTAGTATATGTATGAATTATTTTGTCTATTAATAAATGTAATTCTAAAAACGACAGCAAATGCGTGTTTTATTCTTGGTTTATTCTAGGTACAGAAAAGTGTGGTTTACTTCAGGTGATTATCATATCTAACCCAATCAACATAACGTAATTTTAAAGTTATTATATAACCGATAACAAACGTCACACAATTAAAAATATATTTGTTTTTATACATACCTCAAGCAAATCTTTCCTCACAACTCGTCAGCACACAAGTCTTCTCCAGGAGCACATGGTTTAACGTAGACTCACGCAGGAAGAGTAACTATTGGCCAAAGCCAGCCTAGCCATAGGGCCTATTTACCGTGTTTGCAAGTACTTTAAGAAGTAGTCGAGCAAAAGAAGAGGACAGCAGATTGTAAGTGTTATGTTTTATTTTCTCATTAGATTTTAGCGCGTTTTGCCGTTGCTAGGAAACAATGTTTTGTTTACAGTGTTTGCCGTGGTAAACGCGTGCTGAAGTCGCGCTCGTACAGCGTGAAGATTTGTATACAAATAGTGGCTACGTTTTATGAGAATTGATTTTGTTAATGGGATGAATTATATCTTAAAACGATGTCTGAGCTACATCAATCAGATGTCTTAGAGATGTATGAACATCTGATGAACATCTTTAAAAGAGCGGATTGGCGACGTTCTAAAATATTTACTTATGTACATACGGTATGTATGTATGACGTTAGTTCTAACGTCTAGACGTCGTTCTAACAGCTGGCAAGGACGTCTTGGCGACGTAATCCATATGAGCACACGCCATAATATAAACGTCTTCCAGATGAAAACGACGACGTCACACAGATGTCTGCGCGATGTGCGTGTGCTATCTGGGGCCATACCGATGTATTTAATTACACAACGTTCGGAACTAACGTTACGCTGCGCGCGCCATTCACATATAGCACCTAAAAACGCATAGAAAACGCTAGGCGCGCCGCGTTCTCCTTTTTCCAAAGCGCTAGGGCCGTTGCGCTCCGGAGGCGTCTGTCGTTGCTAAGCAACCATCAGCTGCGGTCTCCATTGGTTCTTGTCACGTGACCTACGGTGCGCTTGCAGCCACGGGCGTAATTTCCTATGGGGACAGGGGGGACATGTCCCCCCCACTTTTCAAAATCCTGTTTGTGTCCCCCCCACTTTCAAGTTCGTTTATGATTTTTTTTTTACCGCACGCCGGCATCGACATGGAGGATTAGGGCTGGGCACCGAACGTCAATACTTTTATGGTATCGAACGAAAAACTCCGATACTATGAGTATCGAAAAATGATTTATCTTTCGGTGCCAAATTTCGGTTCCAAAAGCCAAGCGGCTGTGTCTGTGTGAGCCTGTACCATACTTGCATGTAAGGATCTAAAGTCGCCGCACGCGCCGGCGATTGGCTTTCCACCACCACGTGGCGGGGAGGATTTCTGAAGATACTCGCGCAGTCACACAACACAAGTGTAGTTGTTTTTTCTCATGTGTTCTACCGCATCATTTTTTACAATGCCAAAGAGGTCTAAAGTGTGGCTACACTTTATAAAAGTGGATGCCGAGTCAGCAAAGTGCAACATATGCGATAAGAGTATTACAACCAAAGGCGGCAATACCACCAATTTAATAAAGCACTTGACCATGCACGGGATCAATATTAAGGCAGAAAGTTGCATGGTATTCGACTGTAAAAAGATGGAACCAGAGGAGCCTTTCACCTCCTCGCAGTCAAACCAGCCCCCTTCAACGTCATCTGCCATTTTTGGGATTGTAGCAGGTAAGAAAGATAACATTTTTTAGCGAACAGAAGTTAAATTAATTGTTTACGCTAACGCGAGTGGTTTGAATGTGTATGCAACTATGCATTGGGATGTAACGTTAACGTTACCAAGGAGCTATTACGTTATTCTTTGACCAGGCAACATCTTTGTTTTTCCAACGTAACGTTAAGGTTACACATTTTAGAAATACTAGACAGATAAGTGTAATGTCACTACTTAAACTGAATGCATCCCCATAACGTTGACTACCACTTTATGTATGTAAGCTTGTGCTGCCTGCTAGTCGGTTGCTGTAGTGTTAGCGCTGTCTATTTCCCCCTTCACATTAGCCTTTGCACCAGTCCACCCTGATGTTAGGAATAGGAAGACAATACCAGAAAGTGTCAATCCCTTCACACTGGCAGCAAGAGGGAAAATGTCCACGCAAATACGAGATCAGTGCCACAGAGCAGTCACAGGGTTTATTGTTAAAGGTTTGCTACCTTTTTCAACAGTGGAGGCCCCATGGTGGAGGTGAGCAAGCTATCGATATAATGCCATGGGAGTTTGTCAATATAGCCTCTTTTAGCCTGGATGACATATTTTACTGTTATTGTCAGTAAAAAAAAATGAAACCATTATATTGTTAATGTTTTGTGCTCTAATGTCAATTATAGGGAGATGATAAGAACCCTAAACCCCCAGTATCAGTCCCCCAGCAGAGAACTTCTGTCAAATACACTTATTCCTGCATGGTATGCAGTAGAAAAAGGAAATCTGAAGAGAAAGTTGCAAGTTGTGGCTGATGTGGCGGTGACTGCTGATGGCTGGACCAGTGTGGCTCAAGAGCACTATTTGACCGTTACAGTCCACTATGTGAAAGAAGGTTTCATGAAGGAGAACGTACTCCATACAAGGGCAGTCTACACGTCCCAGACAGGGGAAGTCAAAGCAGAGGAAATAGGAGGCATTCTGGATAAATTTGAAATAAAGCACAAAGTTGTAGCCATCACTGTTGACAATGCAGCAAACATGGATGTGGCAGTGAAAAAGATGAGCATAATAAAGATTGGCAGCTTTGCTCACACACTAAACATTGCTGCTCAAAAACTGTACAATGTGCCCTCCGTTTCAAGGTGGGCAGGAAGGATCCGTGCAATGGTGGTCTGGTTGAAGAGGTCTAGCCTGGCTAAACCTGTCTTAAAGGAAAAGCAGAAACTTCTCGGTAAGTAGAAATCAAAATACGCTAAACTTAACTTGTCTTGATTAAATTGTTTATTAAACTGTTTCCCCAAATGGATAACCAGTTTGACCCATCTGTCTCTCTCTGTAGGCTTTCCAGAACATGCAGTCATCTTGGATGTTAAGAACAGGTGGAATAGCCTCTTTCTAATGGTGGAGAGGTTCCTCGAGCAGTTCCCTGCCATCCAGGCAGCTGCAATGGACGCTCGGTTAAAGAGGGCATTGGAGAAGGACAGGTATTTGAATTGGCTTGTTCTAGTATCAGGCTAAATATCTTTTGTTAAGAAGTTTAATCTTGTTAATAAAACTATGTGGACATTTTTCAGACTGGAGCGAGTTACTGATGATGACTTCAGAAAAGCAGAGGAGTTTGTTAAAGTCATGAAGCTACTGTATACTTCAACACTTTGCATGTCCGCTGAAAGGATTCCAACATTGGGTCAGATTCTGCCCATCTTGGGGAAACTTGAACACCACTTCACCATAAGTGCAGAGGACTCCACGTTTACTCAGTGCATCAAAGAAAAAATCTGGGGTGATCTTTTAAAAAGATACCAAGTGAGTATCATAATCCTATTGATTTGTCAATTATTTTCATAAGGTATACTCAGAAACCTAACTTCTATTCTATGTTCTTGTCTTGCAGGAGGAGTGCATTCAGCAGTTTTTGGAGGAAAGCACAGCCTTAGACCCAAGATTTATGTCAAGAGTGGCAGCCGCAGATGCAGTGTGGGACAGAGTAGAGAAGGAGCTGATTAGTAGGGCCACACATCAGGTGTGTTTAATATTCTTATTACTGGTGATCTTTCTCCTCTTCCATTGTAAATCAAATCAATGTACATGATACCTGTGCTTCCATCAAATATAGAATAAAGGTGAAAGGACCCAGGCCCAGCAGCCCAAAGAAGACAATGAAGAGACAGTAAGTGATGATGACTTATCTGATGAAGCTCGTGCAGCGCCAGCTACACAGGTAAATATATACGGACATCCGGTTTCTTCCGGTTTCATTTTCAGAAGAAAATTAGTATGTTTGAGTCCGGCTACCCAGTAATGTTGCTTTATTTTGTTTTTATCTTTTCTGTTTGTAGAAGCGGGCAAAGCTTTCTGCCCTTGAGGCGATTTTTGCAGAGGAAGACATGGCGATAGAAGTAAGAGCCAATAAGAGCATGACCAGCACCTCAGAGAAGATTCAGGAGGAGATACAGCTCTACAGAGGTTTGCCGTGTACACTCTCCACAGTGAATCCAGCGACTTGGTGGTGGAGTATGAAGGACACACTGCCAATGCTATCCAGCTTGGCAGCCAGGTACCTCTGTGTACAAGCCTCATCGACGCCCTCAGAGCGTACATTTTCGACTGCTGGGGACACCATTAGTCAGGAGCGGGCCTGTCTGTTGCCAGAAAAAGCCGACATGTTAATCTTTCTGAAGAAAAACTGCTGAGCGGTTAATCACAAATGCAGTTTGATTTTGCACTAAAAAGTTTTTTTTACATTCCTTTGCATTTTAGTTGGTTCAGTATTAGCCTGTACACAATGTCATTTGTTTATTTATTTATTATTTATATAATATGTTCATGTTGTGGCAAAAAGGTTTCTCTTTTTTTTGTTAATTTTGGCCAAGTTAGGATTGATACCAATCCTGAGTGTCTGCTGGCACACCCTTAACCAAAAAGCACAAGCAGTTTTATTAACAATGTTACCCTGAGTGAGAAGTGTTACCAGAATTTGTTTTAATTAAGGTGAAAAATAAAAGTTTTTCTACTTGTTAAAAAATAAAACTAGGCTACTTGTTTATTAAACTTTAAATTCAATGTAACATTTGCAATCGTGATATTATAGAACAGTCCAGTCGTGTTATGTTACTTAACTATATAATATATTATTAATAAAAAAAAACCTCAACATTTCTACCTCAGTATGTTTCTTCTGTGAGTTTTTGTGAGCTGTTAGGCTCATTTGTTTTGATTTCTCCACTAATGTCTCTCTCACAAATAGACAGGTAGCGCAGCTTCCAGAAACTATCCATTACCAATCTCTGTTTACACTGACTGTATAAGATCAAAACCATCTCGCGTTTCGATCGGTCGGGCAAGTAAAACTCTCCTTCACTTGAAACTTAAAAATCCCCTTTTCCCGGACAAGCAGACAAGTGTTAATGTCGCTCCCTGAGTTCATTCTCGATTTGTTTTGTGCTGTAAAGCGGAACAAGATTATCAGGTCATGTGCGCGCGCGCTGCCGTTGGCGCTACAGTGATCGAGCAGAAAGAGATCGCGACAGCTCGAGAGACGTCTATGGTCTCACTCCAGTCTATATTAAATTAGCCAATTGTTATTGTGCTTGCAATTTATGACTGTATAGGCTGAGAGAGTTTATGGCTTCGGGAGAGGCGGATGTGCCCGTGCGCGAGTCATTCAGAACACAAGACAAAATAGCAAAACGGAACATGGCAAAATAATCGTTTTTACTCGATTGTACTATTTTGGAGATCGTTGGGAGCCAAAATCGAAATTGAAATCAAAATTCGATTAATTGCACAGCCCTATACTCCGGTTATCTCTTTATGTATATTTTAGGCAACAATAAAACGAAATATGCTATAAATCTGCCTCTTTTCATTTAAAAAAATCTTACACATATTAGCCTAATGGCCACACAAATATGGTTCAGGCAACGCATACATTGATTATCTTCACTGCATATATTTTTAACAACATGAAATATAAAACACAACCCTGCTTCTTTTTGATTTCATTTAAAAAATATGAAACATAATTGATTTTTATTGACATTTAACAAACAGAGACAGGGTTGTGTCATTTTATTTTATTGTACATGAAGAGAATGTTAAAATAAATAACAAATATATTTATTTTAAAGTAGGCCTATATAAAATAAAATTACACAACCCTGTCTCTTTTTGTCAAATGTAAGTTTTAATGATCAGTAATATCCAGTATAAAAGTATAAGTAGCCTAATAGGTATAAGAAGCTACAATGAGAAATAAAGCAAACAATTCAGTCAAACATAAGTAAGCTCTCTAATAGGCTACAAAGTTAAAGTTAAATAGCCGAAGTAGCCTATATAAAGTTATGAAACTTTACTTTGCCCTCAGCCAGAACGATTTGCCATGGAACAAACTATAGATTAATGAGACAAATTATAGTCTATCTCATGTTTATCCACTACACTAGATACATCAAAGCCAGCGGCAAACATCAGAAGGACTAGCCGAGGGAAAGCTGTTCCAGTCGGGATTAATGAGCGCTGAACTCCCGGTGATCGACAGGATCTCACAACTCCGAAAACGTCAGATACATTTTTCAAATAGGCGCTATCTTTATAAATAAACCACAGATTTGAGCTTTAAACAACTACATTCTCGCCTGAAACACTATTAAAATTACATTTCGTGACACAATAACAGTAGTATTTTGATATTACGCGGGGTTTCTCCTCCGCTGCTTGATGCAAATGCATTCCTATTCACAAAATGAGAGGCTTTTATTGTCACCCATCAATGCAAATGTCTCTGTGTACAGAAGGATCATAAACATGCTGGTACAGACATACCAGTTCGGCCAGATTCGGCTCGAAGTCGTTCATCTTCGGATGCGGCGCCGAGCCCGATGTTACAAAAAGTGCCGTGCACACCACCAGGCGAAATGGGGTCTTGCGCACCCAAGCTACCGCCCACACCGCAATGATGTCATTTTTGCCGCGTGCACCTTCGCGCTCTTGCGGACGCGTCGAGTATAAACCAGGCTTAAGTTGCTGGCTCAATGCAAAAGAGTAGGCAAAATGTTGTGGTAAAATATGTTACATTCTCCTTGTGTTATTCACACTGCAAAGGCTGCTGACATATTTGGTGCATAAAAAAAATGTTTTTGCTTGGATTAAGTTCTAACCATTTTGATGATCTTGTTAGTTTAAACTTACACTTTGTTTAATTATATTGTTGGTGGATATGAAGAAATTGCTTTTGGCTTATTGCCTTACTTTATAAGATGATTCAGGAGTTCTGATCAAATTCAACTTACACTTACTTTGTTTTATAATGTTGCACTTTATGGGAATTACCCATACTAGTTTCCAGGAGGGACTGTCTACAGTTCATAAGATAATTGTAATAAAATGTTCTGTTTAAAATATACTTCATTGTGTAAATGTATCATTTTGTAGCGTATAAGTATTGATAACAAGCTTTGGGAAAAAATGTGATTAATTGCGATTAATCACAGCAAGTTGTGCGATTAATTAGTTGATTTTTTTCTAATAAATTCCCAGCCCTAATATATATATATATATTTTAACGTGCAAAATGCCACCCCTGCAGGTGATAGTGGGACAAAGTGGCACTTAGTTTAAGAATTTAACACAACCTCTTTATTTTATTTGAAAACATTCTTGCAATATTTTTTATACCATCACTTTGCTTTTGATTTTATTTGTTATATATATATATATATATATATATATATATATATATATATATAATATTGCATTCATAGTGTAACTTAAGTGTCAAACTACTTTTCAGACATGCATTAAGAAAATCACATTTTAACAATTTAAAATGTTATTTGTTTATATTTTTTTAAAGGTGGAAAGTATTAAGGAGACACACAAGTTTTGGGCGAGGGGGTGTCGATGAGGAAGAGGGGGTGTGTAGGGGGGGGGGGAATGTAAATGTAGGTGTGCCACAGTGCAGATGTTTTGGTGCTGCTGTGTTTCTGTCTAACTGTCAGTTGTTCTCCCCTAACTGCAGTCTTCAATGACACAATCAGTTTTATGTTTGTGTAATTTGTGAATGGGACTTAAAGTAAAATAAACCTGTATCAGATTATGTGTATCATGTGTTTTGTGTCTTAAGATATTGTACAGCTTATCTAGTTTTGCGATTACATACTGTCATTGTATAGAGACATTGTTTCACTTGTAATTTGTGAACAAGTCTATTCACAACTGAAACACTTATTAAAAATAAAAAAGCTGACTATACTTGGTCAGACAACTATGGTGAATGTGTTTGTTCAAACAATATTTGAATCTGAATCAAGTCCGGGCATGCTACAGATTTATGCTATAATTTATTTTAATACTTAATTTATTATAATTTAATTTAATAATTTTAATATAATTTTGTTTAATACTGTTCAGATATACTGTTGTATTAAGAACTATAATAATCTAGGCTGTACCATCTAGCCAGCCTAACTATGATGCTAAAACCTTATCTGTATATGGACTATGAATTTACTGATTGACTGATTAATTTGTAATTAGGTAAGATGTTCATCAGCTTGACCAGGCTGGGAGGCCAGCTGAAACCAGCTGACCACCAACTTGACCAGGCTGGGAGACCAGCTTGACCAGCTAAGCCAGGCAGGGAGACCAGATGAAAACCAGCTAAGCCAGGCTGGGAGACCAACTAAAACCAGCTTACTTCCAGCTAAGACCAGCCAACCAGCCTAGGCTGGTTTTAGCTGGATTTTTCAGCATTAGAATCATGACTGGCTCTTATTTGTAAACAACAGCATAATTTTCATGCAAACCTGTATTACTAGTGTGGAATTATTCTACAATATTCACTAACGACAGTAAAATAGACCATCCTAAGTAAATTTACTGCAGTAATTCCTCTCTCAACCAGTAGAAAATGCTTTGAACACTTGATTATGCATGAAAAAAAACCCTGTCATAAACTGGAAAACCGGCATAATTTAGAAAAAAAAAACGTGATATCAATTTTTGGTCAAACCGCCCACCACTAATAAATTGTGCTGTTACTGTAAATTGACATTAGCCCCGCACTTACGTTTCAAAATGCGGAAATTGCTGCTGTTCTGCTAAATGCCCCTTTGCGTCAAAGGATGATGAATTTTAACAAAATATTAAATTCACTTATACCTTGCAATTGCAATAATGCTTTCTCCCACAAACATCTGTTTGCCCGAGTCCGGCCCTGTCCCAAATGGCGCACTTCATGCGGACTTTCGGTCTCGTGGACTTAAATTGCGCGTGCTCGCCGAGTCTACGAGTCCGTAGGCCGTCCCATTTAGCATTTTAACGCTGTGAAGTGTGCTCAGCAGCGCCCCCTTTGTACCCTTGAAGCGGTCTTCCCCGAAGCCCGCATAGATGCAGGCTCCACGCACTTTAACTACCCAGGAATCCTTGCAAAATGCCAACCAGAAAACGGATGGGAGGAGATTTCGCTCACGGACTGTTAACATGGCTTTATGATATAGGCGTACATTTTACCAGTTGTTACTTACAGTTTATACAAACATTATCGACCAGTGGTTGATATCTCAAACATAATAATAGCGTGTTAAATAATACGATCGCATTATGATTCCTTACATAAATAGAACCGAATGTCATGGCTTTACTGAGTCATATAAACGTAGTATGAATATTGAAACCTATACATTTTTCTTAAACACATTTCCATTTTAATTTTGTGTTAAAATTTAACATTATGTATTATTATGTACAACTGTATTGATCATTTACATAACCATGATATCTATTCTAATGCCCAGGTGGCATATACAATTATAGAACTGTAAAAGCAGGCTGTGTAGTTCACATGGACATAAGATTTGGGAAAATAAAATAAATCCTGTTCTCGATGCTAAAGACTGTGATTTTTTTTAATGATATTTGTGATATTTTTCTAATAAAGGGACTGATGAGATGACCTTTAAGTTTATTCAGCTTCGACGTCTGAGCTGAGACCTTCTTCCTGTTTCCGGCGTGACGATCGAGTCTGTCCCAAAAATACCTCTCATTGCGCCCTCGCGGACTCGCGCTAAGGGCCCTATAGGTCTGCACTACATGACGTCACCGAAGTGTGGACTCTGAGGAAGTCCACAAGTCCGGAGTGTGCCATTTGGGACAGGGGCCGTTTCTCAATATGCGTTCTTGTCTGTACTTGTGTTCTTGTGGACTTGTGAAACGTCATCAGTCGCTGCCAAAGTACTGTTCCAATTCAAAGTTCACATCTAGCCAAGTCCAGTTCAAATCCCCGGATGTGTTCTTGATCCGCCCCTTTTACCGAGGATGCATCGAGAGGTGACTTGTGCGGACTTAAGACAGCCAGGTATCCCAGAATGCATCTTGCACTAACCAGCAAGCATCAATAGCGGAGGAGAAACCCCGCGTAATATCAAAATACTACTGTTATTGTGTCACAAAATGTAATTTTAAGAGTGTTTCAGGTGATAATGTAGTTGTTTAAAGCTCAAATCTGTGGTTTATTTATAAAGATAGCGCCTATTTGAAAAATGTATCTGACGTTTTCGGAGTTGTGAGATCCAGGCGATCACCGGGAGTTCAGCGATCATTAATCCCGACTGGAACAGCTTTCCCTCGGCTAGTCCTTCTGATGTTTGCCGCTGGCTCTGATGTCTCTAGTCTAGTCGTTATATGAGATATAATCTGTCTTGTGCATAAATCGATTTTTGGTCTCATTAATCTATAGTTTGTTCCATGGCAAATCGTTTTGGCTGAGGGCAAAGTGAAGTTTCATAAATTTATATATTTAGGCTATTTAACTTTAACTTTGTAGCCTACTAGAGAGCTGACTTATGTTTGACTGAATTGTTTGCTTTATTTCTCATTGTATAGCTTCTTATACCTATTAGGCTACTTATACTTTTATACTGGATATTATTGATCATTAAAACGTTTTTTTATATATATTATTTTACTATACATTCTCTTCACTGTATGTACATGTATAATACAATACAATTACACAACCCTGTCTCTGTTTGTTAAGTCCGTTTTAATGATCAAAAATGTTTCATATTTAAAAATTAAAATTAAAACAAAAAGAAGCAGGGTTGTGTTTTATATTTCGTGTTGTTATAAATATATGCAGTGAAGATAATCAATCTGCGTTGCCTGAACCACATTTGTGTGCCCATTAATGTTTAAGATTTTTTTAAATGAAAAGAGACAGTGGTGTTTTATTACATATTTCGTTTTATTGTTGATGAAAAGAGGCAAGTTGTATTTTATACCATATTTCGTTTTATTGTTGCCTAAAATATACATAAAGAGATAACCGAGTAGCCAGAGCGAGCTGAGTGACGCGATCAAGAAAGCCGCTGTTCATTTGCAGAATAACCGGACACGCGTCCTCTCGTCCTCGGGAGTTCGTTCTCCTGAGTCGAACTTGGCAAGTCTGAACTACCAAGGACGCAAGTCCGAAGTTTGCGAACTTGGTATTGAGAAACGGCCAGGGCCTCCGACTATCCCTCCGCACGTTCAAACGTCTTGACCCCGCCTTTGCTTCAGTTTCATTGGTTGAAGCTGAAAACCAATCATTTTCCTTCCTGTCCTCAGAACATGTTTGAGTAAGTAAAACTCCCGTCTGCGCTGAGCACGTCATAAACAAAGAATCAGCGACTTACTCATCTGCTTTTCTTCGAGTTTGGAAGACTGTGTTTGTGGTGTTTACCTTGGATTTACCTCAGAATAACACGTTTTGAAGATGAGAAAGATTTTTTAAGGTAAGAAATGTCCACTCATGATAGTTATTGTTGCATAAACCTTATTGTAGCTACTAATTAAACTGGTGCCAGACTAAAATGTATGTATATATATTTGGCATAGGCTATATAGACAGAAACATGTTGAAATATTAACTATAGACAGGTAGGCAACCTTTCAATGGTAAATTTATATGTACGACACAAGTTTATGTTCGATAATAAAACACAGCACGATATAAAAGTAGGCTAGTATGAGTGTGTACTCTAATATAGTGGATATTATAATGTTTAGACCCGTGTTTACTGTTAAATACTGTGTTTGTGGATATCTGATCAAACGTAGATAGCCTATGTATAATATGGTAGGGATGCACCGATTCCATCTTTTTCAGAATCGATCCGATCCTATACCGAAAAGTCTGAGTATCGACCAATACCAGTTTTTTTTAAATCAAGTAGAACTTCTATAACTCTGTGTGTTGAACTGATGATCACTATTTTGTGTGTTAAACACAATCTACTTAATACAGACAACTTCATTATAAAGAAAAACAACAAATCAAAAAATATATGATCATAATCTATGACAAAAATGCTATTATAAACTAGATTAGTGGATAATTCAGCAGTAAAATTTTGTCTAGAAAAATCATGAGGGCACAATTATTGTATAAAATCTGAACATTTAGTGAAAAAAACATTTAGTGGGGAACAAATAAGAGACAATAAGTGTACCACTAAATCTGGTAAAATGTTACACATTGCTCTTTGTATTGTTGTAAAATACATTCATGAAAACAAGATAACAAAAATCAAAAAGATAAATTATTTTAGATATAGCCTAGGCTACTATAAAATTGAGACATGTTTTAAATGTATAGCACAGCTGTTTAATGAAGCAGCAACATATGATAGTACCGAACAAGAAAGAATATTAAAGGGATACTCCACCGTGTTTTCATATTAAACTATGTTATTCCCTTAACTAAGACAAGTTGATACATACCTCTCTCGTCTCAGTGCGTGCACTAAATTGCTCTGTCTTGCGCTGAAACTTTGTTAGCACTTAGCTTAGCCCAGTTCATTAAATAGGGGCCAAGCAGAGAAGCGACCAAACACCTCCACGTTTTCCCTATTTAAATACAGTTACTCGAGTAGTGTAACTCGACCTAGGACGGTGACACAAAATAAAACATTGTGCTTTTCTAAGCGTGTATAGTGGATAACTATATTGTATGGCGGAATACCATAGCAAGTGCTTGGGAGCACTTTCGACTTGGCGCAGTAATATCATCACTCGGTGCCGGTGAGAGGATTTTTCACGAGTGATGATATTACTGCGCCAAGTCGAAGTGCTCCCAAGCACTTGCTATGGTATTCCGCCATAAAATAAAACATTGTGCTTTTCTAAGCGTGTATAGTGGATAACTATATTGTGTGTCACCGTCCTAGGTCGAGTTACACTACTCGAGTAACTGTATTTAAATAGGGAAAACGTGGAGGTGTTTGGTCGCTTCTCTGCTTGGCCCCTATTTAATGAACTGGGCTAAGCTAAGTGCTAACAAAGTTTCGCCGCAAGACAGAGAGATTTAATGCACGCACTGAGACGAGAGAGGTATGTATCAACTTGTCTTAGTTAAGGGAATAACATAGTTTAATATGAAAACACGGTGGAGTATCCCTTTAATAAATCTTTCATTGCGTCGCTGCATTATGATATGAAAGGCTGCAATACAGTGCGGCGCACAGCGCTTATGCGCATCCCGAGCGCAGAATGATGTGCTTGAAGCAACACGGAGCCGCAGCGCATGAGTCCGCATTGAAAAGTTCGAAGCACAAAGGAAAGACATATTCATGCGTAGTGTATTACAGTATCTATCTATGCAATAGTTTATTGAGCCTTTTCTTTTTACAGTTTTAAATTTCAGTTAATGTGCGCGTGAAGAACAATTATAGTGCTCTGACTCTACTCTAGTGTTGTGATCTAACAGACACCCGGCAGAAAGTAACATGATTAAGTTACAGCAATAAAGTCCAGCAAGATAAAGTTGTTTAATGCGAAACCATCGACCTTTATCAACAGATCAAGTATAATAATAACATTGAACCGAACTCGACGCGTTTGAATGTGTCTGACAGCCAAAAATGTACTTGCACAGAAAAAGAGAGACCTGTGCCGAGTGGCTCTCTGGTGGGTTTAGTTTAGCTGTTTGACACACATTACAATTAAGGAAAAAAGAGAGAAGACAACTTTAGATATTAATTAGTCAATTATGGAAAAAAATAACAATTTATATTTGTATAGATTTATGTAATATGTCAGGAGTTCTCAACTCTGGTCCTCGAAGTGCACTGTCTTGCAGTTTATGTCCAGACCTGATCAATCTCACTTGCTCTTAACCAAAAGAGCTCGATTAGGCGAGCTTGTTCAGGTGTGTTGGACTTGGACCAGGGTTTGGTGCTAAAGTCTGCAGGACAGTGGTCATCAAGGGCCAGAGCTGAGATCCCCTGGAATATGTTCTGAACATGACTAGATGTCCAGTCCTGGGGCCAGTTGTATAAACATAGCCATTACGTTAAGACAGTGTCTTAAGTTCTAGTGTAACCCACTAGCAGTTAGTCTGGGGATGTCCGTTTTACTTTTCGGTATTAAATTAGGCTAATCTGCGTTTTTATGTAACTGATTTAAAAAAGCTGTGAACAGTCTTAAAGAAAAAAAATTGGTATCTAACTTGTAAGACTAGTCTTAGCGGTTTATGCAACCGGCCCCTGGTCAAGGAGCAGTTTAGCTCCAGCCTGTCTGTAGTTTCTGCTGATCCTGAAGACCTCGATCAACTGGTTCAGGTCTGCTTAACTGGGGTTGGACTCGCTTCTGCAATCAGGATTAGATGGCAATGAATAATGAAAAGAGAGAGGACAAACAAAATTTTAATGTTATAAACCCAGTTTAAAACTTTTTTATTCATGAATATGTACAATAACATCTAAGAATGTATGCTACATATGACACCACTGTACTGACAAATACAGTATTTGTTCAGTGGGTGAGGAACATCTCATTTTAAAAAAAATTGATACCAAAACTATTCGTCCCCTTGGAATTATAAGGTTCTATCTGCGTTCTGAGCAGTTTTGAGATATTGAGCTTCAAAGTTTTTGCATTACATATAGGAAAATTTATATGGGGAACAAGTTTCTTTCAAACATGAAAATAACAGGGACCCTAAATGTATTCTAAATATACAATATCAAAATCCTCTCAAATTTGTAAATGTCTTTTTTTGAAATGGGTCAAATGCAGATAGAACCTTCTAATTCTAAGAAAACACTTTTCGCTTAGAATTATAAGGTTCTATCTGCCAAAACATTATTTGAACATGAAATATAAAATTAATGTTGTAACAATATCTCAACATGTGTTAGAAAGTTAAATTTTATCCTTTCTATGACATTTATTTCATATTTTTTAGCACTTCCATGTATTTAGGACATTTCAAATTAATCAAGGTAGGTCTAAATATTTTGTCCAGTGCAGAATCTTAATTTTCATTACCAATTTGGTGGGTAATTAAACACATTATTGCAGAAATTGTTACTTTAATCTTTCTTTTGTTTAGACAGAAAGCAGCTACTGTAATAGATCTGAGCAGGACTTTATTCCAGCTAAAGTGGGCCAGGTATAATGGCTTTCTCTCTAGACATCAGTATGGCTGAAATAACATGCTAACGTTTATTGTTGTAATTATGACCCCATCAATGAAATTGTTAACTATTTGACCTTTAAGGCTTAATATTGTAAAAATTAAGACATTTTAAGCCTTAAAAAACTACAAGAAAATCGACATGCTTCAGCAAATTAATTCATAAAGTTTAATAATCATTGAAAAATGATTCACTGACTATATGATCACAAAAAATGTCAGACTAATTTTTTAATCACAGACACACCCCCTCTCTCACTCACACACACACACACTGTCACACACACACTTTACATTTTACATTTATTCATTTAGCTGACGCTTTTATCCAAAGCGACTTACAATTGCTATATGTCAGAGGTCGCACGCCTCTGGAGCAACTAGGGGTTAAGTGTCTTGCTCAGGGACACATTGGTGTCTCACAGTGGGTTCGAACCCGGGTCTCTCACACCAAAGGCATGTGTCTTATCCACTGCGCCATCACCACCCACACTTTCACACATTAGCGCACACACACACACACACACACACACACACACACACACACACACACACACACACACACACACACACACACTTTCACACATTAGCGCACACAAACACACTTTCACACACACACACACACACACTTTCACACATTAGCACACACACACACTGTCACACACTTTCACACACACACACACACACACACACTTTCACACATTAGCGCACACACACACACACACAAATGTTTTTTTTTTAAATATTCAATTTACTCACTGCATATTTGTATAATTCAAATAATAATAACTATAATAATAATAGTTATTAATAATAACCTCATTGATAATTAATAATAATAACCAATACACTATAAAGAAAATGGCCAAATTGAAGCCACTTCATAACACTACACAATTTAGTGAATATTTAATTTACTGTAAATGTATAGCATTATGCCTTTATGGGGTTTCTTTTTGTCTTCAAGGAAAAAGCTGGCGACATGACATATAAAGTTGATTCTGATTGGTCCTCTTCTGTGCATTCGAAGTGCTGATTGGCTCACGCAGATAGAACCTTATAGAGCCAAGTTAGAGTTCGATTTTGTAGATAGAACCTTTTTGTTTTTTCAATAAAAAGTCCCACAATGTACACAACTTAAAAAAAACACATCACATAATGTAAATAAGTTGTCACTGAATAAGAATATGTGAATAACTCAATTTTGACAAAAATGTCAGATAGAACCTTATAATTCCAAGGGGACGTATTAACAGATAACATAAGCAAAATGTTTATGAAAATACAGTTATGGTGCAAATAAAGTTTTTGTAAATGTCTGACAAATCTACAATGCAAAAACTGATAATGTGTCAGACAGTGATTCCAACAGAATACTTACACAGAGCAGTAACAATTATCAGATTACACACAAGGAAAAGGGAGAAAAAGAAACAAACATTTATATTTCAGTCAAATATTTACAGTATCTGTACGGAATAACGTTCTGATGAAATTTATACGTATTCAAAGGAAATTACATTCATATTTAATGTTATTAAATGAATGAATATTATTGCATGGCCTAAATGTTTTACTTCCATTATATATATATTTTCATGATTAAGTTAATTAAATATTACAGGTGGTTGATTACATTTGTTATCAATTTAAGTTAGAATTGTAAAATCTGTTATTTTTAGGTCACGTTAACTTAAATTGATAGTTAAGACGTTATATGTAAATAGCCTAACGTTAACATTTGTCTGATTTGCTGTCTGTCAGCGCGCAGTATTTACTGGTGTCTATCAATTATAAACTGTCATAATCATATTTAACGAGATGTAATAAGTGTGTAGCTTATGTATTGTATTTACGATACATACATTTTTAAAGAATATTTTAAAGATTTATTCGGTTACTAAACATGAAACAAAACATATATACAACAACAAATTCATTACAAACAAAAAAGGTAACCGAACGGGTATAGGCTGAAGCCGTGGCTTATTACTTGTGTTATTTAAACTTAAGTACAACAATTATACATAAACTTGTCTTGGACAATTTTTCTTAAGCATCCGAATATTTATCAAAAATTAGGATTTTAAACTGTTTTTTTTAAATAATAAATGGAATTACTCCTCTTAAGATCATCGGTGAGACCATTCCACAAATCGACCCCTTTTACCGAAATGGTGTTCATTTTAAAGTTTGTTCTGACCATTTGTTTTTTAAACATGCTCTCTTCTCTTAGGTTATATTTCTGTTCCCTGTTTTCAAACAAACATAGTATATTTTCAGGCACTATTTTCCTATTAACTTTGAACATAAAGACGCCAGTATTCAGACTGACTATATCGAAAAATTTTATTGCTTTAAATTTACAAAATATAGAATTTGTCGGTACATTATTCGGTGAATGATTGACTATCCATATAGCTTTTTTTTGTAAAATAAAAATAGGTTTTGTGTTTGTGGTGTTAGCATGCCCCCATATTTCAACACAGTAAGAAAGGTATGGAACAATAAGAGAACAATACAGAATATACAAAGAAGGCGTATTTAAAAAAATACTTGGTTTTATGTAATAAAGCTATTGTTTTAGACAGTTTTGATTGAACATGAGCGATGTGTGGTTTCCAGGATAATTTATGGTCTAATATTATTCCAAGAAATTTGTTTTTCTTCACCCTTTCTAGTTCCACATCATCAATCTTTAAGCTCATGCTGGTTTTAATTGGTCGATTACTGAATATAATATATTTGGTTTTACTTAAATTAAAGGATAGTTTATTTCGGTCAAACCATTGCTTAATTCTGGATAGTTCTCTGGTCACATCAGTAATTAATTGGTGAAGATTATCCCCAGATACATACAGTGTTGTGTCATCTGCGAATAAAACACATTTTAACAAATCGGATACCTTACAAATGTCATTAATATATAGAATAAACAACTTAGGACCAATCAAAGAACCCTGGGGCACCCCACAAGTTACTTTATGCACTTCTGATTGATGCTCATTAAACATACTGGTATCTATTGTCAAGATAGCTTTCTAACCAAGAGTAAGCACGGCCCCTAAAGCCATACTGCTCTAATTTATTCATTAACAATTTATGATCTATAGTATCGAAGGCCTTTTTGAGATTGACAAAAACACCCAAAGTAGAATACTTTCTGTCTAATGCAGATGCTATATAGTCAACTAATTTAATAACTGCCATTGAAGTCAATCGACCGCTCCTGAATCCATATTAATCGTCACTTAATATCATGCATTTTTCTATGAAACTATCAAGCCTCTACAGAAAACGTTTTTCCAGTATTTTTGAAAATTGAGATAATAATGAAATTGGTCTATAGTTTGAGTATAAATGACTATCACCACTCTTGTAAATTGGAATAATTTTTGCAATTTTCATCTGATCTGGAAACACGCCAGATTTAAAGGACAAATTGAAGATATGGGTCAGGGGTTCTAATATCAAATGGATTATGTTCTTAACTAATTTCATATCAATATCTGTCCAATCGGTTGACCTTTTATTTTTAAAATCATTCACAATCTCCAGCATTTCATTTTTGGTAATGTCAGACACAGACATTGAGGAACAGTTCCTACTAATATTTTCACAACTCTTTATGTTTCTACTTTTTGATTCGATAATACCTTTTGCTAGATTGGAACCAACATTAACAAAATAATCATTGAAATCATTTACTATATCATTTGGATTGCTAATAAGGACTTCATTATCATTTGTGAAATAACTTGGACACTCTCGTTTATTGTTCGTTTTTTTTTATAATATTGTTTAGTACTTTCCAAGTTCCTTGCATATTTTTCTTTTGTTGTTCTAAAAGGGTATGAAAATATTGCTTTTTGCTATTTCGGATAATACTTACCAATTTATTTTTATATTTTTTGTATTTTTCTTCCGACTCAGTCCTTTTTTTTTATTACAAATTTCGCATATAGTTTATTCTTCTTTTTGCATGCATTTTCAATACCTTTTGTTATCCATGGCTTTTTTGCTGATTTATTTTCATGGTTGTGAATCATCTTCATAGGGCAATTGATATTATACAACTCAATAAATCTATACAAAAAACTGTTGTATGGCACATTGGCATCACTTTCTGCATAAATGTCAGACCAGTTTTGGTTACTAAGTTCCTTTTTGAACTCTTCAATATTTTTTGGCGCACATCTTATGAATTTATTAATGGTCTGGGGTTTGTTTTTTCGTATAAAAAAATTTGGGAATATTGCAAACACAGGCAAATGATCACTGACATCCCTAATAAATAAACCCCCAACAACTTTTTCCTCAAGTCTATTGGTAAAGATATGGTCTATTAGTGTTGCTGTTTCTGTTGTAATTCTGCTTGGCTTATCAATGAGTGGACATAAATGATTACTGTACATTATAAACTCAGAAATACCTTTAAGGACACATTGATTGTATGTCAATGTTGAAGTCTCCACACACTATTTGTACTTTGTCAGTGGTCATGTTGTTTAGCAAATCTACAATTCTTTCATTAAATATTGACAAACATGTTCCTGGTGGTCTGTACACACAGCTAATAATTATATTTCTGGAATGTTCTACTTCAATTTCCACTGTTACACAGTCCAGAACATTGTCTATACTGTATGAAACATTTTTTTTACAATTTTACTTCTTAATGATTGATCTATATACAAAGCCACTCCTCCGCCCTTTTTATAATTCCTATTGGTGGTATACAACTCGTATCCCTCAAGAGCCACGTCACCCACCTTACCATCATCAAGCCAAGTCTCTGAAATTGCTATTACAGTAAATTTTTTAAAGGACATAAGAAATTCTTTGATAGCGGAGTAAATTTTACTTAGGCTTCTACTATTGAAATGTATTACGGACAAAGCACCATACATTTCCACACTATGTTGAATTCTTGTTCCGTATAATAATTACAATTTACATCAAGATTGTTATAGTAATGCATATCCGGATCAATTTCATTATCAAAACCATACCTCTTAAGTTCATCCCGGTCAGACATATCTATAGTTATATTCCCCAATACAAAGTCCTTTATCCTGCTGAAGTGGACCATCACTTGTAACTGTCCAATTCTTGCAATTTTCTTATTAAAGTTGGCCTGTTTTGATGTTCTCCATTTGGTTGGATGTACACCTTCCCATTCC
Organism: Gila orcuttii; assembly: GCA_026230005.1. Lineage (NCBI taxonomy): Eukaryota > Metazoa > Chordata > Actinopteri > Cypriniformes > Leuciscidae > Gila > Gila orcuttii. The sequence goes on along the minus strand of JAPDVR010000003.1, from coordinate 3,219,332 downwards.
TTGTCCATGTTGCTTGTATTTTGTCTTGCTTCCTGAGTATACGGCTTCATTTGGCTATTTCAGCATTTTTCTTTGTTAAATACTCGTTTATGTAGACTCCGGTACCTTTTAATTTTCTGGTCTGTCGCAGTAGCTCAATCTTGTGCTTTTGTGAAACTAACTGTACAACTATGGATGGCTTCTCTTTACGATTCTTGTTTGGGATTGTATAGCAGCTAGAGATGTTACTATCATTCAGATCGATATGTTTACTGCTTAGGTACAGCAAAACCTGTTGTTCCAATGACTGCAATTCTTCTTGAGAAGCGTCCTCGCCTTCATTTGCTCCAGCTGCTGTTCTGGCATAGCTGCGATGCTTCGTCTCTAGTCCAGAAATGATGACATCTTTACTCCAAGTTTGTTGTTCCAATACGTCAATTCTTTGTTCAAGTTCATATTTATTTTGTCTCCCTCCCTACAAAAAAAAACCTGTAACAAATTATTTAGCCTTTGTTACTTCAAAGACACAGCATGTCTTGTTGAATTCACCTTACAATAAAACGAGGTTGATCGCGAATTAAAGAGCTCTGTATCTGCTGATCACTACCATTCGTTTCTTCTTGGCATGAACGCGTTTCGTCAACAGTTCATGTTTAGATAATGCCTGATTGTTGACAATCATACACACTGCTCAAACACTCTAAAACTCTACAAAACCAGTTGAAACAACTGGATTGAACACTTCAATTGAAATTTTGTGTGAAAAAACTTTAAATACAATAAATAATAAATTAAATACAATATTTATAATTTAATAAGATATACAGTTATAAATATATAACTGTAAGAGGGCTGGGCAAGTTAACGCGTTATTATCGCGTTAACGCATTTATTAATTAATGCCGACAATTTTTTTATCGCACGTTAACACAGTTTTTTTTTATTATTATTATTTTGAAAGTCCGTTGCTCACTGGCTCTGAATACACATAGGCCTACAGTCAAACCATGATCACAGGAGGGGTGGGATGTTGGTCAGCCAGCAAATAACCCACCCAAACAAGCAGTGGAGAGAGGCAGGTTCTCTCTGGTGAACAGTTAAAGGGTTGCACTCCGCGAGTGAATGCAGGCGCTCTATGGATATTACCTATAAAACCTATAGATAATAACTATTTAGATTCTGGAAACTCACTAACAGCGAGCCGAGGATCAGTCTCTCTTCTAATGATTTGTGCTGCGCGTCCTTTATAAAAAGTTATAGACAATTCAACTTCGGCAACGAGCGGGCGCGTGCTTGAGGCGAGCATGACCGCAAAGGTTTCACAGGAACGCACCCGCTTGTCGCTGCACCTTGTGCTCGACCACTTCACCTCACTCTTGGCTGATTTATACTAATGCGTCGGACTTACGCCGAAGACAATACGCTATAGACTACGCGTTGGTTTTCATTTATATCTCTGCGTTGTTGTCCGCGTTGACGCGCAATTACACATGCAGAGGGAGCATGTGAAACCCGGGGAGCGGTTGTAGCAATCACAGCGCTTGCGGTACACGTAGAATTGACGTTACATTTTTGGAGAGGTGCACGTCAGGGTACGCCGAAGTGTACGCGCGCTACACAGCAACAGCGTAAGTATAAAGTATAAATTGTTTTTTTTACTCTGTTTAATGTAATCTTACGTGGGAAACCATGGCATGACCAAACCTAAGCTACTATAAGTAACGTTGGTCGACTTATATAGTAGTGATCATGACCTCTGACTACTACATAGACTGTTTCTGCTGCTCCCTGATAAAAGATACCTGTTGATACCTGTTCAGAAAAAAAACAAGAAAACTGGACTCGTTTTAACAAACTAGATAAAAGGTAATGCCCTGGCAGTGGCAAATAGCTTTGTTTAAATATTTGATTTGATTACATTAATGTTTAAGTTGAGATTTGAGATTACTGTGTAAAGGGAATACTGCTGGTATAAAAGCACCTTATTTGTTTAAAGTTATTGCACTTTTGTGTATATAGCAGTACATTTTAGGGGTGGGGGAAAAAATCGATTCTTAGATGCATCGCGATGCGGACGTGGACGATTCTGAATCGATTCACAAATGTCAAAAATCGATTTTCAAAAAAAAGATTTTTTTTTTTAGATATATATTTATAATAACGTAATATTGACGGAACGCAAAAGACGGAACTCTGAAGCGCGGAAGTGCAGTGCCCGGACCGTCTGTGGCGTGTGCACATAACAGAGACGCGAAGGCTGAGCGCGAAATCCAAACACCCTCCTCGTTAAAAGCTGACGTGTGGAAATATTTTGGCTTCTGTGAAGTTGAAGGGGGAAATGAGGTGGACAAGAGCCATACTAGTTGTAAGCTTTGTAGAATAAAACTAAAATATTTCGGAAACACGACAAATATGTGAAGCCATATGACACGTTTCCACCCAGAGGAGGAAAAACACTCGGTTTTGTGCTGCCTTGTCGAAAAATGCTAACGTTACCCAAGCGCGAATCGATCACGGAGAATGTTGATTCATTCTCTATTGTTTCCATAATGGTGTAAATCTCACAATATTATGACATCGTTATTTCATTTAAATTAGGGTAAGTGTATGAGGAGCATATTTTGATATTTTAAATGAACTAGCAATTATCACATTTGATATAACAAGTAAAAATGACATTATTATATGAAATACAATTATAATAAAATTTGAAGTTAAGTGTACAATATACTGTACTGTTTTCATTTTTAAAACGGTGTGAAAAGTAAAAATTATCATCAAATATTCATCTTTGACCTGTCAAAGTTTCCTACAAGTCTCCACAGCAAGGATGCATAGATTTATGGGCGCGGTAAGCAGAAGGAAAATGAGTCTGCACATACGCATAACCAGTAAGTAGCACATCTCGATGGGTAGCATGAATCGTCAGAATACTGGTCGTTGTTATATTATTAATTTACTACAAGTATGCTGCTAGTTCAGGCACACATTTATTTTCCTGTTGGTTCTTTGCAATGTTAATAAAATATATTATACGTTAATTCTTTATTGGTCATTACTTTGTACTTTTAAAGCAAAGTATTTATATTCACACACACACACAAAAAGATTCAGATAATCGATAATCGCTTTAGCATCGAATCGCAATCTGAATCGTAATCGAATCGAATCGTGAGGTGCCTAGAGATTCCCACCCCTAGTACATTTAAATCAAAAGTGCGCAATACACTACTTTAGAAGTCATTATTCAATTTTGCGCATAACAATGCGATTAATCGCAAGAAAACCATGCGATTAATCGCGATTAAAAATTTTAATCGTTGCCCAGCACTATATATACACAGATATATTACGTTCAAAACGCATTGTGACATTTTGAAAAGCCGTGAATGTATTAAGGGCACTGGAACCAGGATCGTATAAAAAAAAAAAAAATCTCCCTTAATGCTGTAAACATACAGAGAGCCCTATCAGCTGTAGTGTTATTTAAGGTTAAAAATAACTCAAATTAAATACAATGCGTTTTTTATTATAAATGACAACTTTATTTAATGATATAAGTAAAAATATTATAAATATGTGTGGCGCGTGGAAAGTGTCCGTTGTGTGAGTCTCGCACTCAGTGCCTGAGAGTCGGGAGCCCTGCGCGTTCAGGAGTCGGACATGGCGGAATCGTCACTCGCACAATCGGGCCAGCATTGCATCATAACTAAAGTTGATCATTTTCACTTCTTTTTAAATCAGTTTAAACATTCGAGCTGAGGGAGTTTATGGCTTCGGGAGGGGCGTATGTGCGCGTGTCATTCAAAGTAAGAGTGTTCTTGCAAAACAGAACATGGCAAAATACTTATATTTTAAACCCACTAAAAGCTTAATCATTTTGCTATGTTTTAGAGAGATCACAGTATTTGTGCTTTCTCGCGCGATCATTCATGGTTTCTTATTCTACTGAGGATATGAATAACACTGAGTGTCAAGTTACTTCTTGGATTTCACACATCAGTTCTGCCTCTAACTTGACAAAAGGCTTAATCAACCACGGACACAGGAATCATCTAAAAAATGGCTTTTACTTTCTCTTCAATAAAGTTGTTACAATCTTGTTTTGCAGTCTGTTGATTTCATCCATATCACAATAGATTTTACATTTTACTTTATATTTTACGTATTACTTTTACATTCATATATTAATCGTGTGCACTCTAATGCAACATTATCATACTAAAAAAAAAATGCCCTGCCAAACATGTAAACATTACAAATAACACACAAGATTGCATTTATCTGAATATAAGTTAATCAAGCTTAAAACAGTCATCCTACCAGCAGCTTCTCGGGTTGATTTATCACTGATGCGTATGCAATTTCTGTTGTACTGCTCACTCATACCTCATAACTTCTAGTCACAAAGTTTTTTCCTCAAAAGGAGATAAGCTGGATAAACCCGCAGGACAAGCGTTCTCAATGAATCTTGTTTCTGCCCGTGTTGGATGTTTAATGTGCCCTAATTACAAGCACACCTGATTCGGCTTTTTCCGACGGATGACGTTATCTGAATGACGACGCTCTTCCTGCCTTTCCGTAAAGGCGGGCGTACACGGTGCGAATTCGGACGATCGGAAGATCATATGTCCACGCACACTTTACGAGTGAGTTTATCCGAAAATCGTACGGAGGCAGTGATATACGACGCGATTTTACGACCTGCTGAATTCCCAAGAAATCGCACGAAGTTCCGCGCCAAAATCTCTGCTCTCTAATAACTTCATATAAAATATTGATACAAGCCGTGACTATTTTGCTACATATTGGCTCGTTTTCAGCACCGGGAAACGGACGTCCGGTCACCCTTTTGTGTGTGTGTGTGTGTGTGTGTGTGTGTGTGAATGAGTTAAAAAACGTAGTTACGGTACGCATTAAAAAATAAAATTGCAAGCTCTCTGAATGATTAATTAGCCGTTTTAACCACCTCATACGAGTGTTTGCAATTCATGTTGCTGCGAGAAGCTAGCGCAGTGAACGGGGCTTGAGAGCGCGGGTGCCAGATCCCGTGTTGCCAGATCCACCTAATGGAAAGGTGACAGTAGTAGCTATTCTGGACTTGTTTTTCTGATTAATGTCACACTTTAGGAAGTTATTAAAGTGGAAAGTTGCATGTTAGGATTCGTGAAATATTAATCTTATTTCCAAAACACAAGCTTTGAACTTATTTTGGATTTTTATTATTGTTTTTGTTTGTTTTTTCGTAGCAATATCTGTCAACATTTTACTGTTGGCATTAATAAAAAAAAGCTGTAGATAAACTGTAATTGCTGACAGATACCATACCACATTCAGTAAGATAAATGCAATGTTCATCGTGATTATCTGTAAGAAATGTATAACACTATCAAAAACAATAATACAGATCTGTATGTTACAGAATGAAATATGCCAAATACTGGCCAGGAACACGGCAGGAAGACGGCTCATGCTGTTTAGTTAACCTTTCACAAAGTCATCACATAAAAAACGTTAATTGAAGCAGTGTTTCTAGTAAACCACACCATTTTCGTCTTTCTTCTTCCGTGGATTTCCTCAGCTCCTGATTGGTCAAATTCAGAGAGATCGACAAATTGGCTCATTCAACCTCACACACCTCACGAATTCAAGCCGACAGCTCCCAAACTTTTTCGACATGCTTAAAATTATCGGGAGGTCGAGAGGGGCTCGGCTTGTATCTTCCTTGCACACGATACTAGCCGCGACATGCGAGCATAACCGATTACCACGCGATTTCTCCTGAGTGAAAAAAAATCATCTACGAGCTCGTAAAACAGCAAAAAATCGCACCGTGTACGCCCGCCTTAACACCTTCTGTGACAATCAGTTCGGCACAGAAATTCTCTCTTTCTTCTTTATTCGTCCCCAAAATATTGAAGCTAATATAAATAAAGGTGTTTAACTTCACACTGAGTGAACTTTAACTCTTTCAATGGAAATTTCCGGCTTTCCGTGTTTTCACAGTTATATGCTATAGGACTGAAGCTTTGAGGTGTTGATGGACTCGATCGTCTGTGTTTGATCATCTCTCTGAATATGATCTGGAGTCAGTGACAAAAACATGAATAAACAGAGAGTGAAGTTTAAAAATGAAAGCATCAGATATAAAGCATTTTCACATTACTTCAGTCGTTGTAGTTGAGCCGAACCATTGGTGAAAGTTAGACTGGTTTTCCACTCAATCTACCATTGTTAGTTAATTGTGTCTTTAGGGTAATTACAGTTTCACATGTTGGATCAAATAGTTAGTGTGTAATCTCAGGCATTTCCTCCATTAGATCAACAAGCTTTAAGATGTGTGTTTCTACAGTGTGTGCAGTGAATGAAGAGCTCTTTAAACACGGCAGTGGAAACTTGTGAAACATCTGTCAGTCTTTGTGTTATTCCACAAACTTCTGCTTCGCTTTGCAGACGAAACACACAATCCTGTCAGTAACGTAAGTTCTTCAAGATTTATTCCTATTTTAATAAACCATTGTACACTTGCAGCTGTGCTGGACTGAATATTCAGAACAACAGCATTCTTGCTTCTGTGATATTGTTCAAATGGAGGATTTACAAACTTTAATCTTACATTTCACGTATTTCAAGCTTTCTAAAATTACACACACTCCTCTAAAGAACATGTAAAGCAAACCGAGGAAACTTTATTTCAACAATCACACAGAAAACAAGTTATGTCATATATTTTTCCCTAATGTTTTTAATAAAAAAAAATGTACTTTTTTTTAACTAATGGTTTGTTATTTAGTGCCTGTCAAGATTTCATGAAACAATGGCAGAACTAAACGCCAGCATCAGCGGATCAAGTGGAGATTATTATATCAACGGATCAAGTGGAGTACATGACGATGAATGGATCCGTCAGATGGAGGAATTTCTCAGGAAACTTGTTTCTGCAGAACCAATAATTATCAGGATCATTGCAGCCATTGAGATTGCAATCATGATCTTAACTCTGTTTGCGTTGTGTGTTCTTATCAAATCTCATCGCTCCACTCCAGTTTTTGTTATTCATTTGATTCTTTCAGATCTCATTCAGATCACTTGTATATTAATGATGACAATCAGATGGTCATGGGATGTGGATAATGCATATGATTATAGTTTGATTGTGGGTATGTATTTTATGGCATGTGTTGCTCTTGAACGATATCTTCTGGTTTCTCATCCTATCTGGTACAGAACTCATCATTCACTGAAAGTCTGCTGTGTTATTTCTGTGATCATCTGGTTTGTTCCTCTGATCTTTGCAGACTTTAACTACTTTCAGCTGTTTAGACCTATGTCTCGATCGATCGGCTGTTTAATCCCGTTCCTGATAGTCATTCTGTGTTTTGTTGGCACTTGTCACGGTCTTTCACGCGCAATATCGCTTAGTTCTCTATCGCGAAAAAAAATTTTGGGCAGTTTGTTCCTGGTGCTTCTGACTTACACTTTTCTCATTCTCCCCAACAGAATCATTACTTTTATGAGAGCTTATAGTGACGGTGTATTGACTGTTATATTTTGGTATTTTTCTAATTATGTCCTGTTCCTGAACCCGCTGGCTGACTGTGTATTGTACTTGTTCATTAGACCTGATGTTGGAAGGTTAATGAAGTCTGTTCACTGCTGTTGTAGAACTGACACACATCAGGATTCGACACACAGCCGGGACGAACACTCTCGAGACAGTAGTGCAGCGTTTGACTCCTGTGTTTCAGTGCTAATGCCTGCGTCTCATTCACAGACCTGCAGTCCAGTTTAAACATCTGCACTCCATACTGTGACGATGTCATCCTGAAATACATAAATAAATTGGAATGAAATGCTTATTTGTTCTGCATTTATCAGTCGTCATTCATCTGTACAATTAATCTGAGATCATTATCCACAAATATTAAAAAAATTCTATATTATATGTGTGACCTCTGTGATATGCTTGTCTGATATAATCTCTCGGAGCCCGTCAGGTTTGTGGTAAGGACAACAGTGATGAATAGTCATCTCATGTGGACAAACAGCGCATGCTCTATCTCAGGGAAAATCTTGGGGTGCTAATACAGAAACCTAAAATTCTCGGGCCAGTAGCATCTGTCCAAATTGCAATTGTAACCGTTCTATTTCATCAGAAATTATCTTAAAACAGGACTTTAAGTGTAAAATACCGAACTTGTCTTTTAAAGCTCTAAACAAAAATAAACAACAGTTTGACACATTGATTGTAAAGAGATTGCTAATGTGTCGTCATCATGACGTATTACCAGTGGTGAACGCAAAGCATTTTGGGAATCCAAAAATGCGGCACAAACATAAGGCGCCAGACTTGATTGCATGGAGGGAAGAACGCAGTGTTCAGGATGCTGTCTACCTGTTGTGTTATAAACTGCAATAGTTGTTCTCACGATAGAAGTGGCATTTGTCCACAACACCAGTAAACTCACATCCTTCATACGTCACATCCTTCAACACACTGCCCCCAGCCCCCACATACAAACCAGTCATCACATTTACATCATTCATCCCTCCCCTCTATCTTAATGCAGCCCTTAGCCACACCCGACCCTTCCTGCGTCAGTTTGGTTTGAAATGTGCTGGGGACAGAGAAGTGCATTTGGACAGAGACGCATTCAGAAGTGCATTTTCAGAAGTGCTGGGTACAATGACGCAATATACGTAAATATATGGTAAGTAAAAAATATACTAATGTCATGTCATAGAACGGATGTACCTAATACAAATAAACAAAACATCTCCAGTTAACTAGCAGAGCATTAATTTAGTTTGCTATTAAATAAGAGATCTAGCGCTTAAATCTGTTGTTTTTGAGATGAAGCTGAGCGCTCGTTGCCGCTGCTATCAGTGTCATGGATACAGTGTTCTCCTATGGCTCGCGCACAGTGTAAACTCGGACGCGCTCTTCAATCTATCGCCGTTGCGGACACTCTATTCGTTCCGGTGAAATCACAAAATAAACTGCGCACAAACGTGTCCCTGCTTGATATAGACTAATCACTGATGAACATATTCAGTTTTGATGAGAGAGAAAAAAACTATACGACTGCGGTTTAGAACCTATAACCTCTGACACGCTTGGCAAAAGACCTACCACTAGGCCTTTTAAGGTCTTGTAAAGACTCAGGGGCGGATCTAATCCGTGGGGGAATTTGCATATCATAATTAATAATTGGTAATTAATAATTATTCATACATGTTTGGATTAGATCAGTCTTACATGTTAATAAATCTCCCGCTAAGGGATGATGTGTCATTTTACCTGCATGCATGCATGTGTATCCCTGCAATTAACCGCAAGTTGATTGTAATTAATTACACGGACCACGTCTTACAAAACAGGCAAAATTAATTAGCTCAATTGTCAGAATAATATTTGTGGGGATCCACAATATCATCCTACTTTATAGGATTTCAGGAAACGCAATTCTGTGGCCACTAGAATTGGGTTTTCTGCCCTATAAACCAAATACTCTTTAAAGTATCTTTAATTTGTAAAGCTTGTGGCTTAAGTTAGATCTTTGGCACTTAAGGGACTTGGAAAATGAGCAGAGGCAGTACATCAATCAAATGAATATAATGAATTTAATAAGGCAGAACTACTTATGTATTTACTACGGATATATGTATTTACAAACATAATAAACAACAAAACACGATAAGGCATCGATGAACGAGAAATGCATAGAGACAGAGAGAGAGAGGAAATGTAGAGAGTTGCAGTTATGCAAGAGGGAGTTTAGAAAGACCCGAGGATCTTTCTAAATAGCAAATTCACATAGACAACAGAATTTTGAGACACAACGAGACTTCAACAAATCTTAAAAGCGTGATCAAACACGGATACTTGCACAGGTAATTCTTTGCATGGCTTGTGAAGAAGCGTGTGTGTCTCTCGGTCCGGCGCGTCACGTGGTCACGTGCGTGTGTTTTTCCTTCAAAGCGAGCGCGCGCTCGTTTAAAGGTCCCTTGTAGATGGATTTGCTGAAGAGATATGTCACGCGGTGTTCGTTTCACTCGTCGATTGGAATTAAACACGGAGACTTATCTTAGACTGAAATACACAAAATAAACTAGAAACAAATAAAAGAAAGGCGAAGAGCTCGCCCGGAGGCGAGACGTTACATTATGACACGAGGACAAGAGAAGTAAGAGAGGGATAAACTGGTATTCAGTCCTTTTGAAGACCTGACGTTTCCGCCTTCTTTTGGAAGAGGGTCCAATCAGGAGCTGTCCCTTTGGAGGGAATTTTTATGACCCTTTGTGTTCTAACCAGGCAATTAAATCTCTAGTTTCATTGGGTGTTTAAGAGAAGAATCTTCACAATTCTTATAATACTAATGTGTCACAAAGTTTAGCAAAATGTAATGTCAATTAACAAATGGGGAATGAAAATTGGAGTTTATCGAGACCAAACTTGCCACAAATGGATTTGGTTAAACATTAGTTGGCAAAGTTTGAAACATTATCCCATTAGAGTTGTCGAGAAACATGGACCAAACCACAAAAAGGCAACTCATGAAATAGGGAACTTAGATACATTGTTTATACAATTCTCAAATGGATTTATAATAGCGTATATATATATATGAATGCAGGATTCATTTCTCCTCCTTGGTTAGAATTCAGAGAGAGCCCCAGTTCTGTGAACATTCCTTTGGGTCGTAAACGCTGTTATCTAAGAACTCCAGTGATGTTAGTTTTGGTCTCTTTTCACTCCAAAGATGGAAAACATAGTAAACTATATTTTACTGGATATTACTGTACGTATTCTGATTGATCACACCGAAAGCATTCTGGAGGTGTCCAGAACTATGTGTACAAGTTATGGGAATAGACAGTTATATTTAAAAATGCATAATGGAGGTATTTATAATTCACTTTAAGCTACGATAAAATCATAGTCATTCCAATGTGACATGGGCAAATGGACACACATAAAAACACATTGAATATATCTGGTTAAATGTCTTTTAAAAAGAGAAGTTTCTTTCTCTTTAGGATCCTTCTTTGGGACATTCCAGTCAGTCATAAAAATGTCTCGTAACTGGACACCACGCTCTGTCCTGAGCGGGCTTCACTTGTGGGGGATGCGTGTGTGGTTGTGAGTGTGTGTGTGTGTGTGTATATGTTAATTTACATCCAGGCTTTTTGGGCCTGAAGGCTTTGGGATTTTCGCTAGGATGTATTTAGTTATTCAGATTCACCTCGCCCAGTCCCTACAGTCTCAAACAAAATGTGCGGATCGATGCATTTCAGCTCATAACAACAATAAACTGGTAACGCAGAGGGGACATCTACACTCATGACATTCTTTAAAAAAAGAAGCGCGATAGACAGAGAGAATTATACCAGCATCATGTCAAAAATAAGTGGACACTGGACAGGACATCAGAGCTTTTTTTAAAAGTGGTGGGTACAAAATGACTCATGAAATCTGGTGGGTAAGCGTCGCCACCGAAATCGACGCCTATGCCTGCTGCAGCGACTTGAAGTTACTGAAAACTTTGTGTGTGCACTTAATATGTAGTTGTATATATATAGGCTATATATGGGTGCTGGAAGTTGGGCAACAGGTTGATGTTCCCTGACCAGTCTCTATGTCTCGTAAGGATCCAGTCCTTTGATTCCCTTTATTTTCTCGTCATATATCCCCTTTGCATTAGGATTTAGTTTTAGGCGGTATGGTTCGACAAAGTTTTCTTTAGCCAGCTGCATTTTGTAGGATTATATTCAGTTTTTCATGCTAATTGTTCATTATTTTCATGCCAGAACACTAGCCTGCTATGCCAGCCCATGTAAATGGGCCAAACATACCCATAATTCTTTGCGTTCTGATGACGTTGCCGCCCAGTTGGTCACATGTCTTAGCGATCTCTATAGTGGATTTAAACTCATATAAACTAAATAAATAAAACCCCAAGTTGTCCCTCTTAATCTTGCAAGGAGGAAACAACATAAAACAATGTAATTACACAGATTTTCTACAGTTACCTTTCCATTTTGTTAACAGTTATGTGCAAACAATATGTATCTTCGTTACAATTCAACATAAAGGAGGCAGACAAACAGCAGAAATACCTCAATCTTATGTTCAAACATTACAACACGTAATAACAACATACGACATACGGTAACATACCTGCATTCATGAAAAAGGACAACAGTGATGAATAGTCATCTCATGTGCACAAACAGCGCATGCTCTGTCTGCAAAGACGGCATCATGGTAAAGTTAGCTAGCTATACTTGAGAGACTTTCTATAGTCTATAAAACACATAACCAGATGGTTGACTTTATAAAAACATGGCGAAATTAATCAATAACACATTATTCAACCAAAGAAATCTAGCTTAAATTTTACATGATTTTCAAGTGAATATGCATGTTTAGTCCACGGACATTCACAGACACATTACCTCAGGAAAAATCCTCCGTTGCTTTGAGGATTACCCATAATCCTTCGTCATTACTAGCGTTCGCTGCAGGTACAACTTTATGACCGCAGGTGGCACAATAATCCCATTTAGTAGGATTTAACCTGAATCTTTTTAACTATGTTACATACACCCCCCTTAAATCCTGCTAAATTGGGGCACAATATAAAAAAAAAAAATTTTTTTCCATTAAATACCAAACAGTTGTTTCGTACTAGGAGCATAATGCGTTTCAAGTCAGTTAGAAACTTTCCACCTGGGATTAAGTCAGTAAGGGAGTAGCCAAGCCTCATACCAACAAAGACACAAAAGATGCCGTGTACACCTCTCATATTGTAAACATTGCTCAATATCAGATTCTTGTCAAATACCTCAGATAAACTAGTGCAAAAACTCTAAGACATATAGGTAAACAAGCAATCTATCCTGAAAACATGTTCCTCACAAAAGAAAACAAAGAATCAACTGTTATAGGTGAGTCATCTACAACCTGTTCATTCATGTCACAAATGAGTCGAGCTGGGGGCTTAACAGGTCTACCTGCCCTAGTACAGAGTGGAGATGGCTGTTTGCAAACCACATGGTCCTGTGTGAATGCACCTGGCTGTGTGTAACTTGCATGTTCAGGGGAGGGAACACATTGAGCTCTTTCCGCTGAGAGCGGGAAGGGTCTTACCTCAGACAGCACAAATTCTGCAGAGGGTCCAGGGGAAGGTGATTTCTCAGCAGGTATTGATGAAACAGGAGTTTGCAAAATCTCACTCACAGCATGTGGGACCACATTCACTTCAGGCTCCAAGAGAGAGGTACTCACAGCTACAGCAGGTGAGCAATCTGGATGGATGGCTATAGCATCCTCATCATTAGCCTCATCCATTTGCAGTAACCACTCAAGTGTCTTTGTCTCACTCTCCTGCACGTCAACAGGAACCATGGGGTCACTTCGTCCCCTTTCATTATCTGATGAGCAGCTTGACTCCAAAATGTCGTGACCTCCTGCTCTGGGAGGAAACTCATCGGGAGTAGGGGGTTTCTGTGAACAACTTATTCTCTGGATGTCACTGGGTCACTGAGACAGTACACATTGATTCCAGGTTTCACATACTTAACTTCATAAACTGTGGATTCCCACTTGTCTGCAATTTTCCTCTTCCCTCTCTCACCACGATTTGCATGCAAGACTCTGTCACCAACAGTGAGAGGAGACCCTTTTGCTTTGCGGTTGTAGTTCTTTGCCTGTCGAGCCTTCTCTGTCCGACTGTTTTCACAGGCAATGCGTACAGCTTCAGACAGGTCACGTTTCAAGTTAGAGACAAACTCACGGTGGCTAACGACAGCATCGCTGGGGAGGGTGTGCTGGAACAAAGCATCAACAGGTAGACGTGGAATTCTCCCAAACATGAGAAAGAAGGGCGCAAAACCTGTTGTCTCATGCTCAGTGCAATTGTAGCAGAATGTCAGAATCTGAAGCATTTGTGGCCACCTGGCCTTAGAATGGGGAGGCAGGGCCCTTATCATGTTCCCAAGAGTCCTGTTGTATCGCTCGACAACTCCATTCTCCATAGGATGGTACGAGGTGGTATGCGATTTCTGGATACCAGCCATCTCCAGGAGCTCTTTAATGAGGTGGCTCTCAAAATTGGCACCCTGGTCTGAATGGATACGTTTTGGGAAACCATATATGCAAAAGAAGTAATTCCACAGATGACGGGCAACCTGCTTTGCTGACTCATCTGTGGACTGATCAACAACTAACTGGCAGTTAGCAGCAGTATATCTAAATGCATCTTGTACTGTCTCATCCATCATTCCACTCACTTGGTTCAGTAACGAGGCATAAGGTTCATTTACAAGACGATGACCTATGCATGACTGGACAAATGGCTCCCTACTTAGTGCGTCTGCAACCACATTCTTTGTGCCAGGGACATAGCGCAGATCAAAACTGTATGCTGCGAGCTTTGAAACCCATCTCTGTTCACATGCATCTAACCTAGGCTTGGTCAAGATGTATGTTAACGGATTATTATCCGTCCAGACTGTAAAACGTCGTCCTTTCAGCCAGTGGCTAAACTTGTCGCAGACCGCCCATTTAAGAGCGAGAAACTCCAGCCGATGTGCTGGATAGTTCAGCTGGGAGTGCGATAGAGTCTTGCTGGCGAATGCCACTGGTCTGGCAACATTACCATCAGGAGGCAACTGTGAGAGGACAGCTCCTAGGCCATCAAAGGAGGCATCAACAGCGAGGATGAATGGTGCATTAAAATCTGGATGGGCCAAGGTGACACTATGCACAAGCTCATGTTTCAAAGTTTTGAATGCGTCCCTGCACTCAACAGTCTAGTCAGCTGGAGACAGTTTAACATGGCCTCTCTTGAATTTCGGTTTATGGCCTCTCCCTTTTTTGCGTGGTGTCGCAGGCTCAGCCACAAGGCTGAACAGTGGCTTCGCTTTAGCAGAACATTCCTCGATGAAATGGTGGTAGTAGAGAACCATTCCTAAGAAAGATCTGATTTTCTTAGCACTTGGTGTCTCCCCATTAGATTCCATCAGATCGGCTTCCTGCACATCACTTATAGCTTGCACTTTACTCGGGTCTGTCTTAACACCATCTCCACATATGATGTGTCCCAAAAACTTAACAGACCGGTGAAGGAAGTAGCACTTCTTATGTGAGAGCTTCAAGTTGTTGGCAGCAAGACGTGAGAAAACCATCTGCAGACGCTCAGGTGCAATCTGTTCAGATGGCGCATAGACCATGAGGTCATCCAGATAGCATAACAGGCTTGTAAAGTTCTCATCACCAAAGATGGACATCATCATTCGCATAAAGGTCGCAGGACCGTTTGTCAGGCCCTGGGGCATCCTATTAAATTCATGGAGGCCAAATGGGAGGGAAAACGCAGTGTACCTTTTGTCGTCTTCATGCAGTCTGACGTTGTAGAACCCTGACGTGAGGTCCATTGTTGAAAAGAACACATTGCCACCAATGCAGCGAGAGCATCTGTATGATGATGCAAGGCATTTGCGTCTTTCACTGTTCTTGCATTCAACCACCTGAAGTCATTACAGATGCGAAGATCACCACTTGGCTTGACAACCAGGACGAGAGGAGATGAATACTCGCTCTGAGACTTGCAGATTATCCCCAATTCCTCCATTTTATTTAGAGTAGTCCGAAGCTTGTCATAATGGCATGGTGGAACCCGCCTGTATGGAAGTCTGAAGGGCTTGTCATCCACTAGGCGGATTCTGTGTACAAAATCTGTTGCCTCACCGCAGTCCATTTTGTGCCTCGAAAAGATGGACTCATACTGCTCAATGATCTGCAGCAGTTTATCCTTCCACTCAGGGGAGACTTCACAAGAAGAGAGGTCCAAATCCCGCAAACCCATGTCAGTCAAAATTTGTGATATTTCATCCTCTGATCTAGGTGCAGGTGATGAGCTCTGTGTGAACTGTGTACTGGATTGGATGCGATCTGGCTCAGGTAAGTCCTGCACAGAAAGACAGGTTGACACATCTGCAACTTTCGCATTCTTTTTAAGGGTGAGTGGCTTTTCAGTAGGATTTACTATTTTGAACCCAGCTATCTCCCCATAATGAGGTGACAACTCTCCCCACTAGAATTTGTGCAGGTCTGGCTTTGGACTGAGTGGGTTCGATGATGACTGTACTTCCCACTGCAGAAACATCAGATGCAGGGAGTTTAGCCCACACCAAATGCTCAGACATCGGTTGTAGAGTGACACATCTCTTGAGCTTTGCCGTGCCAATTTCAAGCGGCATTGCTCCACATCCGTCTGGGCAGGACAGCAGAGATATCAAATGGGGCAAGTTATCAGCCTGGGCACTACTTACTGGGGACGTGATATTTTGGCTCCCAACAGTGTCTTTCATCCGTGAAATGAGCCACTTGATGGCATTACTGCCAAGGATCATGTCATCAGTTTGGCCTGGCACTACTAGAACAGGAATTATCACCTTATAGCCATAAACTGATGCAGTGAGGTCATACAAGGCAGAAGGTGTGACCAGATGACCCCCACAACCAACAATAACAAAGTCCTCAGCAGTTTTCTTTTCAATGTTAGGTATAGACTGTGAAAGTTTTGTGTTGGCTGTTTCACTTAGTGTGCATGCCATAGAGCCACTATCCACCATTGGTCTAAGAACATGACCACTATTACTATCGGGGGTGGTGATGGCGCAGTGGATAAGACACATGCCTTTGGTGTGAGAGACCTGGCTTCGAACCCACTGTGAGACACCGATGTGTCACTAAGCAAGACACTTAACCCCTAGTTGCTCCAGAGGCGTTTGACCTCTGACATATATAGCAATTGTAAGTCGCTTTGGATAAAAGCGTCAGCTAAATGAATAAATGTATCAGTAGACACCTCTGTGTAGAATAGGCTATCAGTCTTTGAAAGTCTTTGCAGGCCTTGCACAATCAGTGTTTTTTTCGATGGCACTACGCTGCTGTAGGTGTGGCACAATGTTTCATAATCATTAATGTCTGTGAAATCCAAGGTGGGAGGCTCACTCACTTGATCTGCGCTGTCCTCCCCTGTGCACAGATCATTCAGTTTCCCTGCTGAAAATGTGGAGGAGGACATCTCCCCTCCGGGCAGTTGCGTCTTGAAAGGCCAGGTAAGTGACACAGGAAACAGTCTGTTCTCCCGACAGTGTGGGGCTTGTGGCGAGACTCTCTCGCAAGGTCTCTCGCTCGCTTACCTCTCTGCCATGCGTGCGCGCGCACGGTTTCTGTCTCGCTTGCACGCTCACTCTAGATTACGGGATATTTTAACTACTTTGCGGTATAACTAGTCGATCACGAGTGGCTCAACAGGTAGATATATAGATAAACTCATCTTTCAGGCATTTGATCGACCGGGTTGACACTTCAGCATGAGAAATCGGTGGTGTGGCGTGAGAGCGTGAGAATTGGGTCAATTGCGTGAGTCTCACGCTCAATGCGTGAGAGTTGGCAGCCCTGTAAGTGGAGCCTCTATGTAAACCGTAATGTTTCCTAAATTGGACCCAAATTTTAAGTGATTACTGGATTATCTGAAACTCTGTTTACAACTAAGGGAAGCTGAGAATAGACAACCGAATAGAGAGAGCTTTTCATTGATGATGTTTCCGTATGCACCCAGGAGGACTGTCAGAGTAGATATCTTTGTTCCAAAAAAGAAGCTTGTTGATGTTACAGGCCCAGTAATACTGCTGAAAGTTGGGAAGTGCAAGGCCTCCTTTAGCTTTAGGAAGTTGCAGAATTGATTTCTTAAGGCGAGCGGGTTTATTCCCCCATAGAAATGAACGCAAAAGACTGTCGAAGCCAGTAAAGAAAGATTTACTAATACAAATTAGTAAGTGTTGAAAGAGGTACATAAATTTGGGCAAAATAACCATTTTGACCAAGTTAATGCGACCTACAAGGGATAAAGGGAGAGAGGCCCACCTAGACATATCTAGTTTAGACTTGTCTACAAGCGGTTGAAATTTTTTTGCAAATAGATTATTATATGTATTTGTAAAGAAGACCCCCAAGTATTTGAAACCGTCAGGCGCAATCTTGAAGGGTACGAGTGATAGTGGAAGTTTTTTAGCTTCAGAGTTATCAAAAAAAACTTCACTTTTTTGTAAATTTATCTTGTAGCCAGATAATTTACTAAATTTGTCTAGGATATCTAAAACTTGGGGAAGAGAGGCAGCAGGGTTTAAGACATACAATAAAAGGTCGTCAGCATAAAGAGAGAGCTTGTGAACTATCCCTGGCGAGAAATTACCTCAAAGCCATTGTGGCTGCGGAGCCAGATTGCTAAAGGTTCTATGGCTAGATTAAAAATCAAGGGAGAAAGGGGGCATCCCTGTCGTGTCCCACGCTGAAGCGAGAAATAGGGTGATCGTATGCCGTTAGTACTGATGCCATAGGAGAGGAGTAAAGAAGTCGGATCCAGGAGATAAAATTAGAATCGAACCCAAACTTTTCAAAAATAAAAAACAAGTAACCCCACTCCACCCTATCGAAGGCCTTCTCAGCATCCAGAGACACAATCATTTCGGGTAAATCAGATGGGCGGGAAAAGATGTCTTCCTGGTGTGAAGCCTGTCTGGTCATGAAAAATTAAACGAGGTAATACACGTTCAAGGCGAAAACAAAACTTTAGCCAGAATTTTTAAATCTACGTTCAGAAGTGATATTGGTCTATAACTACCACGAGAGGTGGGATCTTTATCCTTTTTAAGGAGCAAAGAAATAGAGGCCTCGGATAAAGTAGGAGGATGTCACATGTCTGTCCTGTCTTGGTTATGCACATGAGTGTTTTGATATGTTGGGCCATGTGCTCTTGTTATTGTTTGGTCCCTCCCCCTTGTTATCTGATTATTGGTTTATTTGTCCCACCTGTTATCCTCGTTACCCTCCTTACTTGCCTTCCTATTTAGTCTTCCTGTGTTTGCTGTCCTGTGCTCGTTCGTTGTATTTGTTACATATGTTGTTGCATTAAGTTCCGTGCCTGTCTTGCCCTGCCTTGTTTGTTCTGGATTTAGTTTGTATGATAGTGGTTTTCTTTTGTTGATTTGTTTATTTTATGTTTTGACTTTATTAAAATAACTCATTCACTCCGCACCTGAGTCCACGGATTTATTCCCAATACCCACCGTGACAGAGGAAGGCAGTACACTTTAAAGGAGTCATTGAAAAGCTTTGCTAAAGTAGGAACTAAAATGGGGGCAAAAGCTTTATAAAACTCAACAGTAAAGCCATCAGGGCCAGGAGATTTTCCCGGTTTCATAGAATTAATTGCTACCTGTATCTCTGATTCTGTGATTGGGTCACCTAGATTCTTAGCAGAGTTTTCATCAATTGTGGGATATTCAAGCGAGTTGAGAAGATCTAAATTTGTACTATTATTGGGAGGGCTTTCTGAAGTGTACAGTCTAGCATAATAGTCCGAGAAAACCAGGTTAATTTCAGCCGGTTCCGTTACCAATTCACCTGTTGGGGATCTGATACCAGAAATCCATCTTGAAGTGCTAGCCGAACGAGCCTGGTAGGCCAAGAGTTTACCAGCCTTGTCTCCATGCTAAAAAAAAAGCTGTCTACATTGCCTAAGCTGTCTCTCTGTTAGATCTGTCAACTGAAGGTTGAATTCTGAATGTAATTGAACTCTTAGCATAGAGGGCAGGCGAAGGGGAAGAGGCATAAGAGACATCTAACACTAGACAGTTAGTCGGCTATTGTAGCTAGTCTAAGTTTTTTGGCTTTCCCCACTTGTGAGGAAAATGAAATTACCTGAATGCTTTGAAAGCCTCCCACAAGGTGTGACTGCTAATGCCTGGAGTCTGATTGAGTTTGAAGTAAAAATTTATCTGCGAGGAAAGGAAATCTTTGAATGCGCTATCTGATTGTCTAGAAGAGTTGAATCTCCAGGGTGGGGGTGACGGTCTGTTAGGTGGCAAAGTTACGTCAATTGACCTTTCTCACAACTTCCGTATTTGTGACCGGAAATACTTCCTCCGCAGTCAAGGCAACAGGTAAACTTAAATAAATGGCGCAAGCAATTAGCAAGAGCTATTGTATCGTACCTGGCTGTTCTTGTTATTCTCAAAAGCAGCCATATCTGTCGTTCCATTCATTCCCTGTTAATGGTGAAGTTTGACGGAAATGGATTCAGGCTATCCGGCGGGATGAAGGACCAAGCTTTACCATAAAAAAGGGGAGCACTTATGTCTGCAGCAGACACTTCACTAAAGACGACTACATTTTAGTGATCACTGTTCGCCGCTTGCAACCAGATGCTGTCCCTCCCTCGTTTCCTTGGAACGAGTTCACCCCAAAAGGAAAAAGGGACTCCGTGTATGAGAGGTACCAAAAACGGCAGCCGTCAAGGTCTCCAGGAATCGAGATAAATGAAATATCAAAGAAAGCTTTGAAACTGGACCACGATTAAGCGATGCCGCCGCCCTCAGGTAAGACATTCCAGTGGCTTATGGACTGTCCTAAATTTACAGAATTGTGCATACTGCATGATGTTTAAACTATTTTGAACTGTAGCCAAAGTCCGGACAAACAAGATATCATCTTGGTCAAGGAAGACGTGTCATGTAACGCTGAATCTTTATGCCTACGTAATCTGACACTTATGTAAATATAACTTATGTAAATAGGGCTAATTGTTCATTATTATAATTTATATTATTATATTATTATTATTATTATTATTATTTATATATTATGATATATAACAAATAACAATATTATTATATAATAATTATAAAAGAATATAAAATAAAATTATATATATATATAATATAAAATAAATATATATTATAAAAGAAATACTGTTATCCACAGGATTTATAATTTCACTAAATTGAATGAAGGACTGAATTAATTTGTTAATTCTCAATCACCACAGGTACCCCCGGACCTCTTCAGCCGGTATTGTGCGTCAGATGACCAGATGAGATTTTACACCAAATTTTCATCTGAGCGCGTGTTTAACCCTCTTGGGTCTGAGGGGTTTTCTGGGTCCTGGAGGTGTTCTGACATGCTCTGACATTTGTGCTTTTTTCAGTTATTTATAAACATGTTAATGGCAAAGGTGTAAATTCACTCTATATAGCACAAACGGGGCTACAGTAATATGTGAGCAACATGTATGTACATGTTTGTATTTTTGAGAGAATATTGTTTATGCATGGTTATTGAAAAAACTAAAACTTAAAGTCTCTGAAATAAGGCCACAAAACTCATACTAAATATGTGTCCACAAGACTTTTGACTATTGGGCATTGTTGCCTGGAGTTTTTGCTTCAAAATGATCTGAAAATCATCCTGCCTAATCATTTACACAAAACAATACATTGATTTAAATTTTATAAGACACCTTTTGTTTGGAAAGGTAATATGCGTGGAGGCGTGTTCACACCTGAGAAGACAAAGGCCGGATAATGTGCCACATACATAATGAGCTGCATATTAATTAGCCCTTTCACACAGGTGTGTCACAGGATCCCAAAGAATGCAAGGACAAAAGAAATGATCTATATATACATATTTTACAATTAGAAATTGTAACCAATTACAAATAGGTTACAATTACAACAACAATTACAATTTTAACAATATTGTGTTATTCTTTGTATTCTTTCTTTATAAAAAGTATACATTTTATCATACGTATTAAAAAAGGTAAGGATTCATTAGTTTGAATATTGGAACAAACACTATAATAACATCTTAGTTGATAATTCAATATACCTACTTTATTTTTGACAAAACATCATATAGTATATTTAACATGAGCAGAAATTGGTGAACAAAAGCTTACCTATTTAATGTGACAGTGGTCTTTTTTTACAGTCAAAACTTTATAATCTATCCAAAACTAATCACAAAATCTTGTCTAAACATTCATATTTAGTCTGTAACATTGTGTATGATATATTGGCATATACATGTTAATTTGCAGTTTGTTGCTTATACAGACATTGTATTTCAACATATTTCAGTCTATTTTTACTCATCTTAGTAGGCTATAGCAATATAGTTTGGATGTGTTCATGTAAATTTAATAACGTTTACTAATGTAGATGCGAGAGTGAATGAACGGCACAGACACGCGCTGTATAACTGCAGTAAACAAAGCGTGCGCGCCTGTGTCGTTCATTCATCATATAGCCTACACACCGACACGCAATTCATATTTAAACAGTCTTTTTGCGGTTTATAGACACTATTCAATATCGCGATTAGAACAAAGCACTTAAGAATAAATGACTTACTACATTAACTGGATCCATTGCTCCTCGAAATGAAACTACCAGCACTTCTGGTACATTTTCCAGGGTTATTAGATAGTATTATTCCTCACAGGGTAGGGTTAGGCCTACGCTGTGTTCACAGCGGTAGTAAGAAACTTATTAAACATGATTTTATAATCCAGCTGGTGGTCGTTGATCATTTGCGTTTGAATACCGCGCGCTCTCCGTGGGCGTGGCACATTAACCCGTAATGAGGTATAATGAGCTGGAAAGAAAAATACTGACATCTCTCTCTTTTCATACAGATTACATAAACTGAGAATATTTGTTTTTTATATAAATTAATTCATTTAAAAGAAGAGAGTTCAAGCTTCATTATGGAAAAACACTCGTGCCTGTATGACAAGTATTGACAGTTACAGTTCATTTTTCGGACGCGTTTCAGAATGGACCTCACTGACGAGAGAAGGCAAAACTAGCATCATGTTTATTTTTCTTTATTTGACGAAAAGCACAACACTTTGTTTTTATTGTGAGTACCCACAAAAAAAATGGAAACTTAACAGGATCTAAGGTCTTCTGGCATGAAGGAGCAGGTAATTGCTGACATGTTCCAGATAAGTGTAACCACTGTGAGCCGTGTGACCATCACCTGGGCCAATTACCTCTTCTTCATTCTGGGGACGCTTCTTCTTTGGGTGAGTAGGGAGAAGGTGAAGTCCGTCATACCAGGAAAATTCAAGAAGTACTGTCCCAATGTCCGTGTGATACTGGACTGCACTGAGATTGCTGTGGCGGCAGCCTCTTCACTGACCCTGCAATCTGAAATGTTCTCCCACTACAAAAACAGGACAACCTTGAAGGGACTGATCGGAGTCGCCCCCCATGGTTTAGTGATATTCTTCTCGCCGCTGTACACTGGAAGTATCTCTGACAAGGAGATAACAAAGATCAGCGGAATCCCTCCCTTAATTGAGTCAGGTGATGAAGTGATGGCCAACAAAGGATTTCTCATTGAAGATCTCCTTTCTGGTGTTGGGGCAAAACTCATCATTCCACCCTTCAAGCGTTCAGCACAATTTACAAGAGCGGATACTGAGAAGACACAAGCCATAGCGCGTCTCAGGATAGTGGTCGAAAGGGTAATAGGCAGAATTAAGTCCAATCACATCTGGGACTCACCTGTACCTCTCACTCTGATGTTTTGTGTTCTGATTTTCAAGGACCTTTGTCTCTTGAAGAAGACTGAGATCTGGAGAGTATAATGCATGTGCTGTTGCATACTTATCCTGGTTTTGGGTTTGCTCTCTTTTTGTCATTTTTGTGTATATATATGTAAATAACTGCCTCTTTGTCAATTTTCTCTGCTGTAAGTGGAACAGTATCATTTTGGGCCTTGTGTACCAGGAGCAACTGATTAATTTGACGTCAAAAGCCATTAAATGAATAAACAACCGATTTATTGCAATTCACTTTACATTTTACAGTACCAGTAAGTAAGGCAAGTATGAGCATTAGCGAGGCAATGTGATAATTATTAATAAAATAATTAATAAATTAACTATACAGGTTAATTCATGAACATATAAATAATGAATGAGTAAATGCAACTGATTAATAAAAAACATTCCCATTACAGTAAATATTTTAAAAGACATGTAGTGTATGTGTAGTTGTACAAAGTCTAACTGACTGATTGATTAGTTCATTAACATGAAACCTCTAGACATCTACTGAGAGTCCAGGACAGTTCAGTGCGATTCCAAGTACACATCCATGTATGTGTTGTAGTAGAAAAGGTCTAATTTGTCCTTCATTTTGAGTATGAATGAAACATCTTGCCAAATTCTTTCAACATGTACATTTTCCTGAGTGTCCGTGACAAAGTCACACCACTCAAGGCCGGTTACTGCTAATTGTCCCTGAACCTGCCAGTAGTACTGGTGTGACTGCCTCAGCCTGACATAGCCATTTTCCCTCTTAATGTGCGCAACCTGCGAATAATCATGTTTTGTGGTGCTCTTCACTTCTACAAGTCCAAACGGCCGTGACTCTGAAGGGTCATAGACCCTACCGTCTGGACTAGCCCCAAGATGTGGTGCTTCTGGGGGAATGACAAATCCAACAGACAGCACATTAACTAGCATTAATTTAGCATAATTGGTCAGGACTTCTGACTCCATTTGCAGACCTCATACCATTGCAGCAGTTTGCTTTCTGGAGCCTCTTACCATTTGGCCAGCAAGGGCCTTTGCTGCAGCCTCTGGATCCGCATTTCCCTCCCAGGAAGAGCAGGCCTCTCAAAAGCGACTGGCAGTTAACCGTGGTTGATGTAACTGCGCCCACGCAGGACATTTGCACTGCTCCCTTCTCAATTTCACTGGCCATTTGTGGTGACACTTGTAATGACTGTAGGTGCAGTTGCTGGTGCAATGTTGGAACAAAGTCCAGGTTATAGAAAGTATGCTGATCCAGAGGAAGAGCTGGGAATTCAGGAGCCAAGTGGTGCAGGATAAGGACACTGGATGTTTCCAGTGGAGGTGGACAATGGTATGATAGGGGGGATCCACGTGGAACAGGGCCAAATTTGGATGGAGTCAGCTCTATCTCAGACAAGCCATCTAACACAAGGGCAATGAGAGGCTGGGGTTGCACCTCGCGCATCTTGGCTCCAGCAGCCATCAAATCAGGGTCAGGAAATGGTCCTAAAGAAAGAAAAGATGCAGTAAGTCAACCATTTAAATCAACATTTTGATTTCATAGTAAAAGTAAAATGGACATAAGTGTGTCACCTAACCTGAGTATGCCTGGTAAAATGTGGACCTAATACCACTCTTGCCTACTGCTGTTGGCTTTCACACCACCACATCACTCACAGGTTCTGGATGGATTCCCTAAAATTCAGAATAAAATATGATCGCTGTGTGTGTGTGTGTGTGTGTGTGTGGCCTGGCTCCACCCACCTATGTACTTGCACTTAATTTTCATTTTCCTTTAGTACTTGCACAAAATTCTAATGAAGTGAAGGGGTCTAACTAGGACCAGGCAGGTGTGTGTGTGTGTGTGTGTGTGTGGAGCAGTATTTGAATCATCCAAAGAATAGGCTAAATAAACAACCTTATCTTACACCCACCTGTGTTCTCGGTCTATGCCATCGCTGTAAATCACTTGTGCAGGCCAGAGTTGGAGGAACAGTCTTCTCGCCAAGCTGCAAATAATGTGCTGTCTGATATAGGAGGGCCACAATGTGGTTGCAGAAACCTTTTCCAGCTACGCAGCTGCAGATAAAGGCAATTAGACGTCCATTGTCAGCGGCAAGTGATATCTATACCATCACACACACACACAAAGAAAAAAAACATAGGGAAATACTAATAAGAATGCTGTACATGGCATCACTGTTCATAACAGTACATCACTGTCAGCAGTAAACGGAAGTAACAGTTTATAGAAAGAGTTGAAATAGCAGTAGAGATTTATAACTTATGGAATAAGATGGAAGAGAAAGAGTTGAGTCAAAGCTGCTGCACATAATTAAGGTAGATTTCCAGACTTATGCTGGAAATCACCTTCTATCACTAATCAAAACAATATAAAACAGCACTCTTGTGGCAAGGCTACACTAACAAACGAGAGTGTGCATGAGAACGTTTCTATACTTGTGACTGTGCAGAAACTCAGAAGAAAGAGCTGCAACTGCAGCGAGTGAACAGTACTGCAACGGCAGTAAGAAGCGCAGGTTGCCGAACTTGCCACCATACAAACAGGGAACTTTTGCACTCATTGGTCAAACGTCTAGTTTGTGAG
Organism: Gila orcuttii; assembly: GCA_026230005.1. NCBI lineage: Eukaryota > Metazoa > Chordata > Actinopteri > Cypriniformes > Leuciscidae > Gila > Gila orcuttii. The sequence continues at coordinate 3,193,295 of JAPDVR010000003.1, read as the reverse complement.
GCTCCTCGTTTTTCCTCTGAGATGGGTAGCATGTAGCCCTCACAAAAACCTGCCCGTATACTACATTTGATACTGACACGCAAAAAACGCACATAAACAGACATTACCAGAGAAAAATGTTAACTGATGATGATAGCATTCAGCTAACATTATTGTCGCTACACACAAGACATTCACTTGGACAACCATAGGCAGTAATTGAAGGTAATTGGTATCATGATGCTTCATTAAAAGCAGACTATAAAGTTTTAGTAAGGTAGTCTATATCATCTATACTATACATACATTATGTCTAAGTAGACACACTAATGATGTGTCATTCTAGTTAACAGTTCAGTAACAGTTAGCCTCGTCCTCCACTTACCTAGATATTTATGGACAAATTCCTCGGGGAAAAATTTGTACCCTTTATTTAGTTTTTTCTTTTCGGTGATGGAGTTTTTCTCCACAAGTCTTGTCACATCAGCAAATGTAATATTTGGCAAATCAGTTAATGAAGTTGTGTAGACTCTCTGATCCATTTTTTCTTGCCCGGGTTTATGTTTTTCTGGTGTGTTGATGCTTGACAGGAACTCCGCTTCCACAACGATTATGTATTTCCGGTTATTGTGAGAAAGGTCTATAGATACTGGGGCATGATCAGAGACCACTAATGTGTGATAAGTGCACGTTGTAATAGAGTGTAACAATTTATTGTCTACCAAAAAGAAATCAATTCTAGAAAATGTATGGTGAACATGAGAAAAGAATGAATAAGCCTTGCCTTGAGGGTTTTTAAATCTCCAAGGATCCGAGAGTCCCAGTTGTGAGGCGTTGTTTAGCACCACATTGGCTGATTTTGTTAGAGTAGACTGTTTAGAGGAAGACCTGTCCATGGATACATCTTGAACCAAGTTAAAATCCCCTCCGATAAATATATGATGTTCATCTACTCTGGGTAAGCTTGAAAAAAACTTAACGAAAAACTCATCATTGTCCCAGTTGGGGGCGTATATGGAAGCTAAAATTACTGGTATGTTACGGAGCTTGACCGAGACCATAACAAAACAGCCATTCGGATCTATAATAGTCTCAGTGTGTTGAAACATAACTCTTTTATGAATAATGATAGCAGCCCCGCAAGCGCTCTGAGAGAATTTAGAATGAAACAGGTGACCCATCCATGAGCTCTTGATATGGAGTATATCTACCGTTCGCAGGTGAGTTTCTTGTAGAAACATAATATCTGCCTTAAGATCCTGTAAATGCGCTAAAATTTTACTACCTTTGATGGCACTGTTCATCCCCTTGTTATTCCAGGACACTAGGCGCAGGTTCCCATCCCCTAACATGTTGGTCTTAACCATTCTGAGAGGTTAACGAAACAGGACAGCACTGAACTGGTAGAAAGCATTCTGGATCCAAACATAGGAGAGAAAATGAGAGAGAGATAATAAAAAATAAATAAATAAAGAAAGAAAGAAAGAAAAGAAAAAAAAGAAGAAAAGTAAAGGGAGACCAAATCCCCCAACACCCCCCGTCCCACAACTAACCACCCCCCACCCACCTTCAACAACTAACTTGCCTGAGCACTAAGTCTCGACTTCCGCTACCACTTCTATCCTTCTGGATCTCATTCCGCTGTCCCAATAGTAAGCCCTATAAAACTTGAACAAGTTCAAAACATAACTTTTTATAGCATAAAAGTACAAAAGGGAAGAGCCCCAACACACCAAAATAAATAAATAAAAATAAATTGAATGCAAATAATTATATATAAAAAAATTACACTTTATTTTAAGGTGTCATTGTTACAGTGTAATTAAATATTTAAGTACAGTGGAATATTAATTAACTACATGTACTTACTATAGGGATAGGGTAGGATTAGGATTTGGTTGAGGGTTAATTGCATATAATTAGGCATAATTTACTGTTATTACTATGGTAATTACATGTAACATATGTAACAAGGACACTGTAAAATAAAGTGTTACCAAAATTATAATAATAGTTTTTAAGGTGCAATTGCAATAGCTACGAGGCAACCAAGTGATTTTGCAATACAATAGTATGAAAAAAAAACCCCGGAAGATAAATAAATAGGCTAGTCTCTGCATACACGTGGACATATAAAAGTTGGCCCTCAACTAATTCCAGAGAGTAAAAGAGATGAATGTAAAATGATATAGTTTAACCTGAAAACAGAAGAACAAAACTGTCAAAAATAATAATAATAATGCATCTGTATATTCAGGCGTGAATACATAAATACGGCAAGTCAACGGAGTAATCAATGCAATATGCATGCTTCAGCCAAAACGTCAAACAGACAGTTACCAATAGTTGGACCTATTGGGCGGTTAAAAGAACTATTATAATGCTTTCCGACTCTCTGGTATGACCGAGAGAAGAGAAGAAAGAAAACGAAAAGAAAAAGAAAAAAAACGCCTTCAATACAAAGGGGAAACAATTGAAATAGTTCCTGCAACTTGCATTGATTTAACCGCTAGAAGACTGCCAACAGCAATATTAACCCCACCGGCTGGTTGATTGTCGGACAAGTTATGGCACATGATCCGAGGACCGAGCGGCAAAGTTCTCTGCTTCCGTCACCGAAGATAACATCTTCTTACCTCCGTCTTTGGTCCAGATAGTGAGCCGTGCAGGGAAAAACAAAGTTGGTTTATATCCAAGGTTATACTGCCATTACGGACCGGTATTTAGCGCGTTCAGTGGCCACTTCAGGCAAGTAATCCTCGTAGATGGCGACTGGGTTGCCTTGGTAAACCAGTTTGCCTCATTTGGCTCAAGCCTCACGGACGATCAACTCTTTTTGACGGTAGCGGTGGAGCCGGATGATGACTTGCCTCGTTTTTTTCCCGGTCGCTGGTTCACTAACGAGAACTCTTTGTGCCCGGTCAATCTCCGGTGGAGAAGGTAAAATGTCTTCTCCCAGAATGTCAGCGAGTACTTGTGCGAAGAAAACTGAAGGACGCGGCCCTTCGAGCGATTCCGGTAAGCCCACGATCCGAATATTGTTTCTGCGGCTGCGTGACTCAAGGTCCACAACTTTAACTTGTAACTTCGCGTTACACTCAGCCATTGTGGCGCAGGTCGTTTCCATCGCCCGCACCCGTTCGTCTAGATCGTTGACACTCGATTCGAGCGAGGCAATTTTATGTGTGTGATCCGACAGCGTGGTCTGAATGCGATCAATCTTCTCCTCAAGCGTCGAGATGGCTGTTTTGAATTCGTCCGATAAAGCCTGCCGATGTTATTCCAGAAGCATGGCCATCGCCGCCATGTTAAGCTCGTTAGCAGCGTCATCTACAGAGTCCGTTTTCGTTTCTTTTTTGCTCTGCTTAGTCGATTTAGAAGTCATGTTTAGACGTGCGTGGTAGATTTGTTCGTTTTGAAACAAAATAAACGATCAAATGGGCTTAAAATGTTGGGTTAAACTGAAAGGTACGGGAGCAAGAGACAACACGTCTACTCCATTAGCCCTTTAACGGAAGTCCCTCTATCACTTTTTAATGGACACCCTGCAGCCAATCAGAATTGAGTATTCACCCAGACCATGGTATAAGAATCTACAGTCACCATAAGATAATTGCCGAATCAAGATTGCAACGTTTTTAGTCCAGCCCCTAGTTACCTTTATCTGGATGACGTGCATCGCTCACAAAAAGATGGCGGTGGCTATGGGGAGGCATTGAGTGTACCTCGTGGAGCTCCTCTAGAAGACTCCCGTGGCGGTTTATTGTTTTATCCGAGGCAAGAGTGTTTATCGTCGGCGTTCTAATGGATCGCGCTCTGGATCACTAAAAGGAAAGTATCCTCGTCATTGTGTGACTAGCTGATTGTCGTTGAGACGTTGCAGGGGAAACAGAACGAGTGGGTAGTTGAACCTGAACTGGATTGACGGATGTGGATCACGTCTGACAAGTCCTGGAAAATGTGGACCAGACTCTTAAAGGAAAAAGGAGTCGTGAGTACAATTTAGCCAGTACTGGGCTGCGTTCCAGTCCAAAATTGACATACCCTTCGCTCGCTAACTTCCCTCCGTCTCGTTCACTCGGATGTGCGTCATTGCTTACATTGCATGAGTGCCCACTACTGGCAGAAACTGCAATGGGCTGAACTGGAACCTCCTAAGTCCTTGATCACTTGGAATCAGCTATGGAGTTGATTTAATATTTACAATTTTTTTCCCTTTAAGAATTTGTTTAATGCAGCATCCAAATGTATATAGGTGTGTTTGGGTTGTTTTATATAAACATTTTTTAATTAATATATCATTGAGTTGTTTTTGGTGGTGGTGATTAGACGAGATCTGCAGTGATGTCACAATCGTGTTGCATTGTGGTATATGGAGCTGCCTGAAGTGTATATATGAAGTAGACTCGCTCCCTCGGTCAAAATCGAGGTGTCTGTCCATATAAATTTCCCTCGTCCACTTCACGAAGTGGAACGCACTTCAAAATGGCGGCAGGGATTCCCCCGAGGGGAAGTGCTTAGGGAAGTTCGCAAGTGCGTGTCTAAAAGTGGACTGGAACGCAGCCCTGGATGACTGTTTGATGTGACTTAACATTTGACTGTTTTTGATTGGGGAATTTCTTTTTTTTTTTTCTTACTGACTGTTTACTATTTTTGCTGTGGATTACTGTTGGGATTACTGATGGTCTTTTGAACTGGACTAATTTTGTTTCTGTTTGGTAGCCTGTTTTGTGGCTAGACAATTTTTGAACTGATTTTTGTTTTTCTTATTTCTTCTCTAACCGAAAAATCAATTTTGAGACACTTGAAATTGTGGATTGTGGATGTGTCCTGTCGTATTGAATGGTTGGTGGTCTATTTACAAGTGATTATTATGGCTATTATTGTATTGTATTGATTACTGGTGTAAAATCCTTATCTCATTATGTGACGGGTTTTGTGAAAGAGAAATCAGACTGCACAAGATATTTGTACATTTTCTAAACTGAAAATTAAATTAATGACAGAAATCCTGTCTGGTACCCCAGCATATATAAAAAAAACAAAAACAAAGAGTGTGGGAAAATCTTACAATACATGAAGTCAATGCCATTCTTTCCACTCGCACACCCTTCTTTTCTGTGACATTTAGCTTTATTAGAGACAACTCTTGATTCATAAACAGAGTTTTATTAAAGATGTGTTGATGTAGCGTTGATGCTTCTGCTGGCATTCTGTATCAGCAGGACTTTATCATACGATGGAGAGGAGGGTTGTATAAAGCACGGTTTATTCTCACTTCTTTCCCCCGATAGACTGACAGATCAACAACATCAAGTAGTTTCAGGTCGTAGTCTTGCTTGTGTCACGGGTGACAAAAACGCTTAGCGAGCGGAACCCCCTTGATGAGTCACGAGTTTCTCGAGGGAACGATTGTGTGCGACACATCCCACTCCGGTTCCGGGTGTGGCAGAATCATTGCCCGGCCTGATTAGCGCTAATGTACTACAGGTGCGAGAGAGAGAGAGGAGCGGCATTTACACGGGCTGTTTGCTTCATAAGCCATAGATAAAAGGGCTATTCGGAGAGCGTCTGTGTTGTTGGTCCATTGTTGGTCCCGTGCTGGTCTCGTGCTGTTCTGTGGTTCTGGGTTTCTCGGAGCAGCGGTGGGCACAAGCTTATTCTGGGAAAATGTCTGGGTGTGGAAGCCGACCATTGAAGTTGCTGGATCAGAGTGATCGTCTGTGGGAAATATGCTGGACTGGGTTGTAGATTGAACCTGCACTGGGAAGAGACAGAGAAAGATAAGTGGATTGATTTTATCACGAATATTCACACAGCTTAAAGAGGATGCAGTGAGTGTGGATTTGAGTGTTGGAGAAGCTATGTGTTTCAGAGTGTGTTGAGGAGGAACTGAAGATTTAATATCCCCCACGTGAGTGTAACAAACGGATTGAGGCCTCTGAACAGCCCTATCATGTGAGTGAATTGCAGTGCTTTTGCCTTATTGATACACATTGATTTATGGCTGTGGAATTGAAGTGAACACGAGTGTTGTGTGCTTTTGCTGAGAAGTGGCCCCAACCCATGCTTGCACGTTTGTGGAAAGTTGTTACTATATCTGTTCTCCATCAGAAGCCTAGAGTGCTACAGCTGAGCTGAAAAGCAGCCTGTACTGTGAAGATCCTTCTGTTCTCCTTACTGTCTGAGTCTGGAAGTGCGCAGCATCACCGATGAAGTAAGCTTTTAAACCACTGTCTCACTATTGTGAACCGAAGAAAGTACTTTGTACTGGGAAGATCCTTACTCGTTCTACTTACTGTCTGAGTCTGGAAGTATGCAGCATTGTTGGTGAAGTAAGCTTTTAAACCACTGTTTCACTACTGTGAACCGACAAAAGTACTTTGTACAGTGAAGAATCCTTACCTGTTCCACTTACTGTCCGAGTCTGGAAGTATGCAGCATCGCTGGTGAAGGACGCTTTTAAATCATTACTGTGCACTGACGAAAATATTTGCATTGTGAAGAATCCTTACCTGTCTACTTACCTTCTGAGCCCCGAAATGTGCAGCTATCGCTGGAAAAGGAGTGCTTACCTGGTTACTTATCTTCTGAGCCCCGAGGTGTGTAGTTAGTGCTGGAAGGAGAGTGCTTACCCGTCTACTTACCTTCCGAGCCCCGAGGTGTGCAGATATTGCTGGAAGAAGAGTGCGTACCTGTCTATCTACCGTCGGGGCCGTGGAGTGTGTAACATCCCGGGGAAGGAGCCCTCGATCTGCGAAGCTGCTCCGGGGAGAAGGCCCAGCGACTGTTACCATCCCTTTCCTTACTTCCATAAATACAGTGCTTAATAAAGATTGTTATTCCTTGAAATTTACCTTTGCCTCTGTCTGGTCCATTCCGTTGCGTACCTGTGGTGTCGGCTCCTCACGGTGGTGTCTGGAGTCAGGAGCGGCTGGTCGTACGAGTCCGCCCCGGCCTGCACCGGTGACACTTGTTTACTCTTTTTACCAAATAACTATTCACGCTATTACAAAGATAGTTCACTCAAAAACTGACATAATGTACATATGCTCTCATCTCGACCAAAAGCCGAATAACTTTCTTTCTTCTGTGGAACATAAAAGACAATATTAAGAGATTTTTTTGTCCATACATTAGAAGTCAGTGGACAGTTTCGGGTGAACTATCCCTAAAAAGACTTGATTTAAAGTGCAGAAAGTATATTAGAAGTATATTAAATATTATCCAGAGCTTGCATGGAAATCAGAAGAGGAGTTATTTGTAATATTGTTGTGTCTTTATAGAAGTGTTTCATATGTCACATATCGAGTCAGAGACTGTCCCAGACCTGCCAACCTGTGAACCTGTACGCATTTTGCGTAGGGGATACGCGTTTTGACATCAAAGTACGCTGGTACGATTTGTCACTCTAAACTACGCAAAAACCTGGTGACGCGCCTCTGTGCACGCGCAGTCCTCAAATCAAGCAAGAGCAAAAGAAGAAGAGTTCGACCAATCATAGCGCTGAGTTCATTCCCCAAATAGCAAGGGAGGAAGATTGACAGATGCGTAAGACCTATCATTAAAAAGAGAATGAAAATCGACAGCAATAAAGTAATCCCGCTCGATCCCTCTTCCGCCGTCTGACTGAGTTCGTCAGCGAGGACAGTACAGTAGTCACAGTACTTCTGACTCCTGAAGGTAAACGGGCTGGGGTGGATGTGGAAAGTTGAAATATTGTATTGAGTTAACTAAATCTGGATTCGATGATCACATGAGTGATCGCAATCGCATGTATTATCTTAAAATACTCCGTAATTCATCATGGTCACTCAGATAAGAGGAAAACATCATTCATCCATGCAAATTATAAAATGCTTAAGTAATGCTTAACAGTAAATCTGAATAAAATTTAAATCGCTATGGCTTAGTGATTATGACAGTTCTGTGATTTGTGGATTACTGATAAAACGCGAGTCTGGAGAAACAGGCGTTTATTTATTCATTCTCAGTGTTGAGAAACGTAGCCTGCATGTGTTACGTTATTGCGTTAATAATAACTAAACTAATGTTACATATTTATTTTGTATGAAAACTAGCGCGTTAGTTACTTATGGATTAAAAAGTACGTTGTATCAGTGCTGCGCGAGCTCTCTCACAAACACTGACGCGCGCACGCAGAGAGAGAGAGAGAAGATGATTGTAAAATGAAAATTGACGGGCTAAGTTTAAATTTTGTTCTTGGTTGTGTTTTTTTTCTGACAAAATGTCAGAAACCATTTTGTTTGATGCATCCGTGTTTTTTAAATTCGTTAAATGACGGACGTTTCACTGTCAGCACAGCCCTCAGTATGTCGGATTCGTCTTACTTATTGTCTACTTGATATTCTCTTTAGAATAAGTGGTTCGTTTTGCTATTATTGGACTCCTGTCTATTCATTGTCAACTATTTTCTATAAATATGTTTGTATTGGCTAACGTTTATTCAGCTAATGCGTGTCCTGTTTAAAATGTACAAATGCAAAGACACGTCTCAAATAAAAGCCTTTTTTTCCTGTGAGATTTAGTATCATATTTGGATATTGGAATAATAAATTATGTAGCCTATCTTACATGTACAACGTTCCGATGTTAGTGATTTTTTTATTTACTGTTTTCTAGGGGTTTCTTAATTTTAGACTATTGACCAGCACACATTATATACAATCCAATATTAATAAAGAATATTTTTTTTTTTAGTATATAGTACTCAAAGTACTCAAAAAAAAGTACCCATAGTACTCAAAAAATAATGTCAAGGTTGGCAGGTCTGCTGTCCTGTATTCTCTCTCTTCTATCATTAATATAATTAAAGATCTCTCAGTTCTCCTGTGTGTGTTTCTGTCTGTCCTTATTTGACTAATAACAGCTGAGTTGAACTGGAAGTGGAGAAGCTCAAAGCAAAACCAGAGAGAGAGAGAGAGAGGTGTGTGTGTGTGTGTGTGAGAGAGAGAGAGAGACGTGTGTGTGTTTGTATGGCTATTTTTGTGAGGACAAAACCAGAGACACGTGTGTGTGTGTGTGTGTGTGTGTGTGTGTGTGCTTGTTTTTATCATTGGAATGAATAGAAAATGCTTTGCTGATATGTCTAGTGCAGAAATCTGAGTTTGGCCCACAAGTGATGAAAAAAAAAAAGTGTTTAAGTGTGCTAAGATTTTGCTCAGTACTCCCCCCTTAACTCGCTTAATGGTAGTGTACTCTCACACACTTACACACACTATAAGCCAATGAAAGGCATGCTTGTTTGTCACGTGGGTCATTACCAAGACAACTACTACACACAGCATACAGTACATCTTTTGAAGTGACGTGAAGTGTCGTGATGACGACGTTGGATGATTGGAGGTCGGAAGGTTCCACGAGGGAAAAATGTCTACGCGGGAATAATCTCTACTCATTTGGAATATTGAATATAAGGTAATATACCAAATGACACGTTTCTGACACCTATGCTATGAATAGTGAAGAAAGCAATAACCTAGATTACGCGGTTGGTACACTTTAACTCGAGTACATTTCTAATGAAAAAACTGTACTTTTACTTCGATTAGCTCAGCTAGCGTTTTTATCTTAGTAGCCACTAACTAACATTTGAACCACCCAAAAGTTCCTAGTTCCTGGGTAAAGTTTCTGTGTAACAGAAGTAGTTTCAAGTATATAGCCTTGGCATTCATTAGTGTTTTTATCTTATTAGCCGCTAGTTAGCATTAATTGTATTAAGGCCATCTAGAAAAAAATAGCCAACTCAATTTCATGTCACAGCCCATAAAAACAAACACACACACATACTTGTGTTTGTTACTTTGTGAGGCCCCATGACTGGGACATCACTTGTGGGATCCACCCTTTCTAGAAGAAGTATGCTTCTTAAAAAAATCACGCAAGATCAGAACACATTCATAAACACATCTCACTTGATATTCTGAAAATTAAGAACTTTTGCACAAGTGGGCTGTCACATGAAATTGGCAGTTTCTCTCAAAAGCACCAATTACATTCAATGTGCAGTGAAATAACATTTATAAAATGGCGACACTTCTACAAACTACACTAGAAAATCTGCAAGTCACAAAGTATTGTGCCAATATGCTTGACAAAATTTTCTAAAGTAGAAAATCATCATACCTTGACAAAATCGTTACCTTTTGTCACAATATACACCCTGGAAATTAAAATAAATTAAACCTAAATTTTGCCAGCTGTATTTACACATTAAAATCTACACGTCAAAATAAAATAGCATTTACAAAAATTCAGAACAATTATTTCAATTTAATTAGTGAAAAAAGTCAGGTGTGCCCACACTCAAAAAAATTATTCTTGGCACTAATTGAATTTAAGCAAACAATTTAAATAAAATATATTTAAAAATTTATAAAATAACCATTATTGATGCGAATTACTCGTACAAAACATGAATGTAATGGATCCTAATCCAAACTGATCAAATTACATACACCATATTTGATTTGCTGCCATAAGGGACAAATGCAGATGTTGCGCATGCGCACTAGAGTGAAGAAGAAAAAAAAAAAAACCTGAACTGAAGGCGGCAAGTCGAGTCGTTGGAGGCGCGATACAAGTCAGCGATTTGCGTGAACAGATGTGGAATATTCGACAAGGTAACATATTTTCGATATTTATAAACGATTAAGACTTCAACATCAACTATTTTTATAATTGAATCGATCGGATTTAATAAATATCTTATTTTCGCCGTGACTGCACTTCAGACGAATTAACTTTTTCGGCCTTTCCATTTAACATATATATACAGAGTAACATTTATTGTTGACTGACAATGTGCATCATTTTTGAATTTAGTTAAGTTAGATTACCTAGCGTATGATTTTTGATAACGGCTCCGTGATGTCGACGTGTAATATGCCAAAACGTTGCGCAAACACAGTCAATCGAACATACTGTAACCTAGGCCTATGTGAAGGTTATATACAGGTACAATTGTATAGGATTTAGTTAAAACAAATATCTTAAAAAAATTTTGAGACTTTGATCATTTTAAGATATAGGTCTACGGTCGACTGACTAAGTTATATTTGCGTCATTTTTAGTAACAACTTGTCATCTCGACGTAAGTTAGGCCTACAGTTTACTTTGCTTGAAAAATACTTTGAATATGCCAAAACGTTGCACAAACATACTTAATCGACCGCATATGAAAGTTATCTACATGCAAAAGTTTATAGGATTCCATGAAGTGGAACATGCTTTCTTTTTTCATGCCGAGTTGTAATTTCATTACCAAAAAATAAAACTATGTCTTTGCTATTTCAGAGTCCTCATCGATGTGACACTATTTCAACATTTCTGACTCTGGTCATGGCAATTGCAGAAAAGGTGCGGTAAACTGCATTTCATTTTTTTTTTATAACTAATTACAAATATTGTATAAAATATATATAATAATATATAAAATATACTATAATCAGTCATTTTTATATTGTCATAATTTTCAGTGTGATGACATACACATCAAACGAGACTGTGTCATAAAAAGTCTGTGTGTGTACCTCAATGAGGACATTCTAACACTCGTCAAGGAATTTGAGGTTTGTATATGTTTTTTTGTAATGACCTAAACATATTGCCAGCCTGTATGTTACCAATATTTCAGTGAAACTGAACAAGGTGTTAATTATTTATATAATTTAAAAAAAAGTTTTTTGATTGTTTGTTTTGGCTTAGGACTGCAATTCTGAAGAAGCTGAGAGAGGAATTTCTGAGAGCACTCTGGGGCTTTTTGTGACCCGTAAAGAAGGTGCTGGTGCTGAGGACGAGACAGAGGATGTTGGAGTAGTGATAGAGGGTGTGCTGCAGCTCCAGCACTTAAAGAGTGTTTCCTTTGAGTTGGTAATGCAGTTCGGACTGATCTACGCTCTCAACTTAAGCTACCCTCAGAGTCTCAAATTCAAGTTTGAATTCTTTCAAAAGGTACTGATGAATTTGGATGGCAGCAAGCTTTTCCCAAAGGTTCAGGCACTTAAAATTAAAATTTTTCAGTGAATAGGACATTCACTTCTTGCCTAGATGTTTCCAACAACTGAATGGAGATTGAAAACTTTCAACTGTTAAGACAGGGATGCCCTGAAAGGAATTTGTTGACGGACTGATGACACTAACTCCAGCATGCAAGAGACTGCACCTAATGCACCATTCCTGCTTTTGTAGCTCTGATCCTCTGACACAAGAGATGTTAGCCCTTGTGCTATTGACTCAATCCAGGAACTTATCTGATGACTTGTTTTGCAGCAGCGCAGAGACTGTTTTATTTAAAAAAAGGAGTGAGCCAGCTCTCAGATTTCATCAAAAATATCTTGTTTTGTGTTCCGAAGATGAACGAAGGTCTTACGGGGTTGGAACAACATGAGGGAGAGTAATTACTGACAGCATTTTCATTTTTGGGTGAACTATCCCTTCAAGGTTACTTTTGTGTTTAAAATTTGTGTACATTTTTATTAATTTCTTTCTTTTCTCCAAGTGTCCTGATTGTTTTATTTTTTTCTAACAACTATTTAGGAAGATGGGTGCCAATTACATTAGTGTTTAAATTTTTTGGGGGTACTACATTTGTGTCTCAATTTTGTATTATTTTTTATCTAAGTGTCCTGGTTGTTTATTTGTTCTAACAACTATTTAGGAAGATGGGTATTTACATTCGTGTTCCAGATCAGAAGAAAGCACACATTGATTACTGTACTATGCAGTGATTATGACTATGCAAAATGTTTGCTGTTGAAATTTGGATCCCTGTTACTTGGCACACAGGTTTAAAACTAAAAAGTGTAACATGAGTAATAACCACAGAAAGTACAGTTTGGGAAGATGCATAAAACTAAAATTAACTTGCATTAACTTGTAAAGTGCTGTATTATTTTTCTGTTTCTTTTGTGAGACTGGATGTTTCGAGCAATTGCACACAATAAATGTTTGAAAATTTAACATGTTTTTGACCGTTTATTCAATAGAATTAAGGAAATGTAAGATAGTTATATACAGCAAGTAACAACAGCAAGTAACAACAATTTATTTGAAATGAGTAAAGTTTATTTAATACACAATCTTCAATCGCAGTTCATCGGTTCACATAACAATTATTTAATTCATTCACGTCACCTGAACATGATGGTGAAGCTTAAATAAAATGTTAACCTTTTACGTTGGATTTATGTGATTAAATTGGATGGAAAATTGACATCCAATTGAAATATATAAGTTTTAACTTTTGGGGTTAAATATTTTTTTGAGTGCAATCCTGCTCCTGCCGATCGACTGTCCTGCACAGTTTATCTGCAACCCCAATCAAACACACCTGACTTTAATTTTCAAGTGATCCAGAAGACCTTAGTTGGTTGCTTCAGGTGTGTTTGATTAGGGTTGGAGATTATAGGCTTGTTCGACTCGAACCAGCACTGCACAGACCGATCGGTTTGTGACATCAAAGTAACGCGAGAGCAGTTGAAAGGCATGCGGAGCTGTCTGCTCTCTAATCGCTCTCGCGGTATTTTGATGTCATTCACCAATCGGTCTGTGCAGCGCTGGTTCAAGTCGAACAAGCCTGAACTGTGCAGGACAGTCGATCGGCAGGAGCAGGATTGGGCACACCTGGGATAAGTGATCAGCCCCTTAGAGTAACCAATATAAAATTGCTCAGGTACAACCAGTCACTTTCCAGATCACACACCATTCTAATTGTTTTTTTTTTTGTTTTTTTTTACTTGTTCCGGACAAGTGGACAAGCATTAATGTCAATCCCTGATGATTCAGATTATTGCAGAGGTCTTTAAACAGTGGTACAGAAAAAAAAGATGTTTTTAGAAAAACATTTGGGTGATCTGAGGATGGTAATTCTGTGAGTCACATCAGATTAAATGGTTCAACTGTGCAAAAATCATATTTAACAAGTTCTTTGTCAACAGGTTTGAAGTAATTGCCCTGGCAATGCAGATACACAAGGTGAATACAGTTCAAGTAGTAGCCATATTGAGTAGTTGAATGACAAAAATACAGTATGTAGTCTTTTTGTATTCTTTTGAGTAAATTTACTTGCTGAAAAAGTATTTTTATTCTTGTAAAATGTGCAACTCGCAGTTAGAATCAATCTCAAACTTGTATGCATACACAATGGAGTTGCATAAAGTTCCTGGAATATCTTTTGGTCTGACAGAGTTAATGTTGGACATGTGTTCCTAATATAATAAAATGTTCACAAATTGTTTTTTGGTGTATCACATGTAATTGTGTTAATTCGTTATAGCCTAAATAGTGCAATTAAATTATTCGGCACAGGAGGAAGTCCCTAGGAAGAGGTTGCGACTAAAGCCGGAAGGTGTAGCACTGCAACATGTGCGTAGTGCCAAAGACAACACATGATTTTTGGAGGCACAACACATAAATCCAATAAAAGGTAAGTTTAACATGAAATGTTTTACAAAATATTTAATTTACCACAATTCTGGATTATTTATGTATATTTTTGTACAATTAATTTAGATTGCCTTTACTGTCAATAACGGTGGTTCCCTTTTGTTGTCACTCCGAGTTACGTCGGATGACGACGAAATGGGGTTTCGCTTAGAAAGCCTATCAACTTCGAGTTTTACAAAACGAGCCAATGGCAAAGAAATGCCATGGGTCTGCGGAATTTGCATGACGTAACTCCGCCCCACCTCGTGGGAATAAAAGGAGGAAGTCCGGCAACAGCAGGTATGTTTTCGCTTCGGAGCCAAGTTTATTCTTCTCTCCACAAGCCATCTCTGAATTGTCAGCTTCACAAACGAGTACCTCGAGTGTTGGTGTGACGGCGATCTACGGCGAGCGCGTGCTTCCTGCAGATTTGTTGCAGTGGTCTGCCAGTCGGTGCGTGTCTCCCCGGGTGCTTCAACACTTGAGTTTTCTCTCACTAAAAGAGCTCGCACGCGGCATGTCTTTTTAAAGACGGCTCGCCCGTGCATTTAAAAAAAAAAATTAATGGTGCGGCAATTTGGTATCGGACTCTGTTGGGCACGAGCGTTGTCTAGTATGTTTGGGCTTGATCATGCTAGAGCAGCGCTCGTGGATGACTCGTTTTCTCCGTAGGAACATGACCATCGCGTCAGTAAGGTCGAGACTCGGTGAACTCACATGAGTGAGAGTCCCCTCATCCACCCCCCGATCTTCGGCTGGTGACCAGGGTGACCTGAGGTACGGTATGGAACAAGGCGCCGACTATGTGTCCGCGACCCCAGCCCCCCTCTTCAATGACGGTGCCCGCTAGTGAACAGGTGATTCCCACGGGTCTACCCTCTGGTGGCCCGTGTGTTTCATTTGAAGCTACAGAGGATGATATTATGTTTGTAGCAGCTTCACTCGGTGGGTTTGATTTTCCTGGAAGTGACGACTCGTCACAGCTGCCACATTCTGGTGCATACGGCTGTGCCTGAGTCTGATCCGGAGATAACGGCCATGCTTTCCCGCGACGATTGTTTTTTGGGTAAGGCCGCCGACCCTCGTCCACGGCAAACCCCAATACCTTTCTTCCCGGACGTGCATGATGAGATCTCGAAGTCCTAGAAGGGACCGCTCGCTGATCTCATCCGCCTTTCCTCCCCTCGATGGGGCCGCTGCCCATGGGTACACTGGGGTCCCCCCGGCTGAACGCTCTGTTGCGATGCTATGTGTCCTCAGAGTGCTTCTTCTCGGCGCAATCCTAAGCACCCGTCCGTGGCCTGTAGTTTTTCGTCTACGCTTGTGGCGAGATCCTATAGCGCCACGGGACTGGCAGCCGCCTCACTGCATGCCATGGTCATTCTGCTGGTCTACCTGACCCAGATGCTCATGGACCTGCACGAGGGCAGGACTGACCCAGGGCTCTTCACTGAGCTGCGCGCCGCCACTGACCTTGCTCTCCGAGCGACGAAAGTGGCCGTACGCTCCCTGGGTCAGGTGATGCTCACCATTCTGTGGCTGAACCTGTCTGGTGTGCTGGATGTCGCGCAGACCCCTCTGTCCGACATTCCCACATCCCAGGTCGGCCTCTTCGGCGGTGCGGATGAGGGCTTGCCCAACAGCTCTCAGCCGCCCGTGAGCAGACTGACGTTGATTCTGTCCCGACGGCCC
Organism: Gila orcuttii; assembly: GCA_026230005.1. NCBI lineage: Eukaryota > Metazoa > Chordata > Actinopteri > Cypriniformes > Leuciscidae > Gila > Gila orcuttii. The sequence continues at coordinate 3,177,179 of JAPDVR010000003.1, read as the reverse complement.
CGCCGTCCGCTCTGATCCCTCGGTCTGCCCACCGCCGAAGGCGCCCTCCCGCGCCTCCCACCCCGCCCGTTCACCCGGGCGGACGCCACAGCCCTCTCCAGCCCCGCCCCCCGCTACACGCCGTGTTAAGCGGCGCTCCTGAGACGGGCTCCTCGGGGATGGAGCAGACTGAGGTTGACTCTGTCCCGACGGCCCCGCCGTCTGCCCACCGCCGAGGGCGCCCCCCCGCGGCTCCCACCCCGCCCGTTCACCCGGGCCGGCTCTGGAGGCCGCGGTTGGACGCCAAGGCCCTCTCCGGCCCCGCTACACGCCGGGTTAAGCGGCGCTCTTGAGATGGGCTCCTCAGAGATGGGACTCAGTTCTTTCCAGGAGTTGGTAGCAGGACCACTCCTTTCCCCGGTGGAGGGCCGGGGAAGAATCCTTATTCTCCAAAGAACTGACTCTCCCGTCTCTGTGTCGTCCGAGAACTCTGTATGCTCAGAGTGCCGCCCACTAGCCGTGCTCTCCTCGTCCCCCTCTGTCCCAGAGGTGGTTGACACGGCGTGCCGTCCACGGACCGCTTCGCCCCTGTCCCCCTCTGTTGCCAGACCCCTGGCAGAGCAGGCCCCCGCGGGACGACCAGCCTGGTCCTCCCCTGGCCCCCTCTGCCAGGGCGCGGTTGCTAACTGTGCCCCCACACCGGACCGCTATGCCGTCCACGTCTGGGCCAGTTACTCCGCTTCGCTGCCCCTCCGGGGGGACGCCTGTGGTTCGCATGACCCCGCTGGTTCAGTTCCTGGGAGCCTGGTTAGAGCTTCCCCGTCTGTCCCACTGGGTCGCGCGAACCGTCAGGCTCGGCTATGCGATTCAGTTCGCACGGTCTCCTCCCCGCTTCAGGGAAGTCCGCTCCACTTTGATCGGTGGCAAGGCGCCCCATCATAGAGCAGAGATTGCGACCCTGTTGGCGAAGGGTGCAATCGAGACTGCCCCTCCAGCCGGAATGAGGTCCGGCTTCTACAGCCCTTACTTCATTGTCCCCAAGAAAACCGGTGGGTTACGGCCAATCCTGGACTTGCGCGTTCTGAATCGCTCCCTTCACAGGCCGCCGTTCAGATGCTCATTGCCAAACACATTTTCGAATGTATGCGGGCCCAGGATTGGTTTGCAGCGATTGATCCCCTCCCAGTTGGGTTAGCCCTGTCTCCTCGCGTCTTCACGAAGGTCGTCGAGGCAGCCCTTGTTCCCCTACCAGGAACACGGGTTTTGCGTCCTGAACTATCTCGTTGACTGGCTGGTTCTAGCTCACTCTCGAGACCAGGTTTGCGAACACCGGGACCTAGTGCTCCGGCACCTAGCTCGTCTGGGCCTTCGGGTCAACTGGGAGAAGAGCAAACTTTGCCCCGTGCAGAGGATCTCCTTTCTCGGTATGGACATTGACTCGGTTGCCATGTAAAAGGCGCAGCTTACGAGCTAGCGCGCGCAGTCACTGCTGACTTGCCTGGGACAATTCGAGGGCAAGAGTGCGGTTCCACTGAAACTTTTCAGAGGCTCCTGGGGCATATGGCATCTGCAGCCGCGGCGACGCCGCTCGGATTGCTTCATATGAGACCGCTTCAGCTTTGGCTTCGCGACCGAGTCCCGAGGTGGGCATGGCAACAGGGCACGCTCCGAGTACCAGTTACTCCGACCTGCCGTCAGTTCTTCACCCCGTGGTCGAACCTCAGTTTTCTCAGGGCGGGTGTCCCCCTGGAACGAGCTTCCCGGCATGTTGTTGTCTCAACAGATGCCTCCACCACGGACTGGGGCGCCATGTGCAATGGACATGCTGCTGCGGGCTCCTGGACAGGACCCCAGCGGCTATGGCATGTCAATTGCCTCGAGTTGTTGGCAGTACGCCTTGCCCTGCACCGCTTCCAGGCGTTGCTCAGGGGTCAACACGTACTAGTCCGTTCAGACAATACCGCTACTGTAGCGTACTTCAACCGTCAAGGTGGTCTACGCTCCCGCCGTATGTCACAACTCGCCCGCCACCTCCTCTTATTGGGGTCAGAAGCATCTGAGGTCGCTTCAAGCCATTTTCATTCCCGGAGCTCTGAACTGTGCAGCCGACGAGCTCTCACGGCTTCAGCCCCTCCCTGGAGAATGGCGACTCCATCCCCAGTCGGTTCAGCTGATTTGGGACCAGTTCGGGGATGCACAGATAGATCTGTTTGCCTCTCACGACTCGACCCCTTGCGCCCTGTATTTTCCCTGACCGAGGGCACGCTCGGCACGGATGCACTGGCGCACAGCTGGCCGTCGGGCCGCAAATATGCGTTCCCCCAGTGAGCCTTCTTGCGCAGACTCTGCGCAAGGTCAGGGAGGACGAGGAGCAGGTCATTATGGTTGCGCCGTACTGGCCCACCCGGACCTGGTTCCCCGAACTTGTACTCCTCCCGACAGCACCTCCTTGGCCTATTCCTCTGAGGAAGGACCTCCTTTCTCAGGGACGGGGCACCCTGTGGCACCCTCGCCCCGATCTTTGGAGCCTCCACGTGTGGCTCCTGGACGGCTCGAGGCAGGTTGAGTACCCCTACCACCAGCGGTGGTGGCTACCATCACTTCCGCTAGAGCGTTGTCCACGAGAAGTGGAACCTCTTCGTCAACTGGTGCTCTTCTCACCGAGAAGACCCCCGGAGATGCTCGATCAGCGTTGTGCTTTCCTTCCTTCAACAGGGGTTGGAGCGAAGGCTGTCTCCCTCCACCCCTAGGTCTTTGTTGCCACTATTGCCGCACACCATGACCTCTTCGAAGGTAAGTCGGTGGGGAAGCACGACCTGGTCATCAGGTTCCTGAGAGGAGCGAGGAGACTAAATCTTCCTCGCCCTCCTCTCGTTCCCTCTTGGGACCTCTCAGTGGTTCTAACTGCCTGGCTGAGTGCTCCCCTTGTGCCTCTGCAATCAGTCTAGCTTAAGTTCCTGTCAATGAAGACAGCGCTCCTGGTTGCACTGGCCTCCATCAAGAGGGTAGGGGACCTGCACGCATTCTCCGTCGACAAAGCGTGCCTGGAATTCGGGCCGGCTTACTCTCACGTGATCCTGAGACCCCGGCCTGGATACTTGCCCAAGGTTCCTACCACTCCCTTTCAGGACCAGGTGGTGAACCTGCAAGCGCTGCCCCCCGGAGGAGGCAGACCCAGCCTTGGCACTGCTCTGTCCAGTACGCGCTCCCCGCGCCTATGTAGACAGAACGCAGTGTTTCAGGACCTCAGACCAGCTCTTTGTCTGTTATGGTGGGAATCTGAAGGGAAAGGCTCTCTCCAAGCAAAGGTTGTCTCACTGGATAGTAGACGCCATTGCTTTGGCATACCAGCAGCAAGGTCGACCGTGCCCCCTTGGTGTGACGGCCCACTCCAACCGGAGTGTGGCATCCTCTTGGGCTCTAGCGCATGGCGCCTCGCTAACAGACATCTGCAGAGCTGCAGGCTGGGCGACACCTAACACATTCGCCAGATTCTATAATCTCCGAGTGGAGCCAGTGTCCTCTCATGTACTCGCTTCAACTAGCTAGTACCGGACCCGCTCAGGTGTCTTCGCTTGCTCGCCATTCCACTCCACGGACTGGATACGTGCGATATTTTCCTCAGGTGATCTTCCCCGAAAGCCCTGAGCTCCTCCAGCACTCCTGACGTCGGCGCCAGTGTCTCTTGCCTGCGCGTCGGCTTGGTGCCTCCCGTGTGCATGGTCCCTCCCCTGAGCGACCCCCACATGTGTATTTACACTGTAAGCCTCTCTGAGCATGTGTCTTTCCCTTGGCACTCACTCTTTATTCCCAAATCGAACTCGTATAACTGTCTGTCACACGTTCTACCGTCACATCGTTACTTAATAAACAAAATAAGATAAAAGTAGCATCAAACAGAAATTACCCCCATACATGGGGCGTTCGAGGCGCACATACAATATAACACTGCAGACAGTTCAACAGGGAGTGCGCAGCTCTTAAAAGGGCCACATCTTTTTTACACTCGTTACAGTCTGAAATAAAACAAGATGAGAAATTAAATATTCCCAGCACTTTCTATGTAGTATGCTTGCTTATCAAAGGAAGTAATAAGAAATGACTTTTTACATTAACCCTCTGGGGTCGGCGGTATCGCCGGCGATACCAGCTCACTTTTTTCCTTATCAGTCAAAAGAGACTCAAATTACTCTGTTGATTTTGATCTTACATATAAGTGCTGTACATCATTACATCCTGTTAAGTGTCTATTTGTTTTGTGGGTACTTACAATAAAAACAAAGTGTTGTGCTTTTCGTCAAATAAAGAAAAATAAACATGATGCGCGTTTTACCTTCTCTCGTCAGTAGGTCCATTCTGAAATGCGTCCGAAAAATGAACTGTAACTCTGTCAATACTTGTCACAGAGATACGAGAGATTTCTCTTTATGAAGCTGAAATTATGTTCTTTTAAATGAAGTAATTTATATAAAAAACAAATATTCTCAGTTTATGTAATCTGTATGAAAAGAGAGAGATGTCAGTATTTTTCTTTCCAGCTCATTATACCTCATTACGCGTTAATGTGCCACGCCCACGAAAGCGCGAGGTATTCAGACACAAATGATCTAAGGCAAGCCATGCAAACATGCCAACGCTCACCAGCTGGATTCTAAAACACATTGTGTTTAGTAAGTTTCTTACTACCGCTGTGAACACAGTATTATTCCTCACAGGGTAGGGATACGCTATCTAATAACCCTGGAAAATCTACCAGAAGTGCTGGTAGTTTCATTTCGAGGAGCAACGGATCCAGCTGATGTAGTAAGTAATTTATTCTAAAGTGCTTCTTTCTAATCACGATATTGGATAGCGTCTGTAAACCGCAAAAAAACTGTTTAAATATGAATTGCGTGTCTGTGTGTAGGCTAAATGATGAATGAACTGCACAGGCCCGCGCGCTTTGTTTACTACAGTTATACAGCGCGTATCTGTGCCATTCATTCACTCTCGCATCTACATTAGTAAACATGTTATTAAATTTAAATGAACACATCCAAACTATATTGCTATAGCCTACTAAGATGAGTAAAAATAGACTGAAATATGTTGAAATAAAATGTCTGTATGAGCAACAAACTGCAAATTAACATTATGCTAATATATCATACACAATATGTTACAGACTAAATATGAATGTTTAGACAAGATTTTGTGATTATTATAAAATTTTGACTGTAAAAAAAGACTACTGTAGTAAGTTTTTTTTTCATTCTCAAGTGAATCGCGTTTTTGTGTGTGAATGAATGAACGGCAGAGATGCGCTGTTTACTACAACTCGCAAAAAGACAGTTTAAATTTGAATCGCATTTCTGTGTGTGAATGAATGATCCGCTTTTAGCAAACTATATTGCTATACTGAGATATATTGCCTTTCCAAACAAAAAGTGTCTTACAAAATTTAAATCAATGTATTGTTTTATGTGAATGATTAGGCAGGATGATTTTCACATCATTTTGAAGAAAAAACTCTAGGCAACGACATCCATTAGTCAAAAGTCTTGTAGACACATATTTAGTATGTGTTTTGTGGCCTTATTTCAGAAACTTTTTTTTTTTTTTTTTCAATAACCATGCATAAACAATATTCTCTCAAAAATACAAACATGCAAGGACCCCAAAAACACCTCAGACCCCAGAGGGTTAAGGTAGTAGCCAAGTGAGTAGCCTTGGGGGAATCACTTTTTTTCTCTTTTTCATCAAACCACAGTTTTTGCAAGTTCCCGCAATTTTTGCAAGTTCCCGCAATTTCATCGCATAAAATTGCATAAATATCCCGCATATTCCATCGCATTTTTTAAGAAAACGGGCCGCATAATCAAGGATTTTTGTCCGCAACAATCACAAAAAAACTGCGTTTTTCAGGCATTACATGTATATATGTGTATATTATGAGGCCCGACGGTGTCCGGTCTTCTTAATATATATTGGTTTCTGGCTGGTTCTGTAAGCTCAGAGTTCTCGAGGAGCAGTTTCAACAAGCTACTCGGTGCGGTGTTTTGCATGGCGTCCCCACTGCGTATAGCTACGCAATACGAAATGACCGTTCTTGAAAGGGAACGCTCGGTTACTAACGTAACCTCGGTTCCCTGAGAGTAGGGAACGAGTATTGCATAGCCGGCCGCACTAAGCAGCATGTCGCTTCAATTGATTTAACCTGCTATAATGGCTAATCCGGGGGCTTTTATGGGCTCTGGCCACGCCCCCTTGGCGGGCTCTGACGTGTATGACGTAATGCTAGCTCATGGGCGCACACATTGGAGCCGCCCACGCCATTGGATGTGCAGTTGCCGGTTCCATTTACACTTGTCCACATAAATGTGTCTCCACAAAACAAATATAAATCTGATCTTCAATTCCTGCGCTCAGTGCAAATGTAATGGAGTTCACGTCAACAAAAGCAACAGATATGCGCTGCATTTTATATATCATCAGCTAATTTCAAGATCAAAGACCGCAATAGGAGAGAGAGAGCGCCATCGCAACTGGTAAGATCATTTAGTCTCACTACTTTTAATGCAGATGATTGTGTGTTGAGCGTCTGCGACTTACTTTCAGTTTAATTTGCGCGTTGGTTTGCTGAAGTGATACTCATCTACTCATCTGCAGCGATGCGTGTTGCAATATATATATATATATATACATATCCTTCTCAAAAAATTAGCATATTGTGATAAAGTTCATTATTTTCCATAATGTAATGATAAAAATTAAACTTTAATATATTTTAGATTCATTGCACACCAACTGAAATATTTCAGGTCTTTTATTGTTTTAATACTGATGATTTTGGCATACAGCTAATGAAAACCCAAAATTCCTATCTCAAAAAATTACATCTACCTTGTAAATATATTTTTTTATTAAAAAGGTTACATAGGTCTTTCGTTTATATAAGAAATATAAATGTTAATTTGCAGTTTAATACGTTGCTTATACAAATACATTTTATTTCAGTCGATTTTTACTCATCTCAGTATAGCAATATAGTTTGCTAAAAGCGGGTCATTCATTCACACACATAAACGCGATTCAAATTTAAACTGTCTTTTTGCGAGTTGTGGTAAACAGCGCATCTCTGCCGTTCATTCATTCACACACAAACGCAATTCACTTGAGAATGAAAAAAACTTACTACAGTATTCCTTAGCTCAGTTGAATCGGTTGCTTCTCGAAATACCAGCACTTCTGAGGTAAAGTTCAAAAGAACAGTATTTATCTGAAATAGAATCTTTTGTAACACTACCGTTCAAACCTTTGGGGTCAGTAAGTATTTTTATTTTATTTTTGGGGGGAAATAAATAAAATAAATCAATACTTTTATTCATCAAGGAGGAATTAAATTGATCAAAAGTGACAGTAAAGACATTTAGAATGTTTCAAAAGATTATATTCCAAATAAATGCTGTTGTTTTTTAAATTTCTGTTCATCAAAGAATCGTAAAAAAATGGTACACAACTGTTTTCAACATTGATCATAATCATAAATGTTTCTTGAGCATCAAATCCTCATATTAGAATGATTTCTAAAGGAATAAAATCGAAAACAGTTACTTTAAATTGTAATAATATTTCACTATATTACTGTTTTTTGTTGTTGTTGTATTTTTAATGTAATAAATACAGCATTGGTGAGCATAAGTGACTTCTTTTAAAAACATTAAAAATCGTACCGACCCCGAACTTTTGAACTGCAGTGTATATATATAATCCAAATATAAATGAAAGTCAAAAGCACATTTTTAATCATTCCTGGAGACAAATCCTATTCAAATAGGCTATATGGGAAACTCTACAGAATTTGTTCAAAGTTAGAGTTGGAAACATCTTGAAAAGAAAATTGTCTTTTCCCATAAATTTCTTATAAAGTATTCTTTTTAAAAGTATTTTAAATTTAAGGATTTATTAGTTTGATATAATATATATATAATATATAATATATATATTAGCTTGCATTGGAACAAACACTAGTTGATGAGTTTATTTTTGACAGAACATAGCCTACTATATATTTAACATGAGCAGACACTGGATAAAAAAAAGCTTATTTGATATTTTAGAATAAAAACTTTATAATCTTTCCAAAACTACGAAATGTTGTCTTTCATATTTCATCTGTAACATAGTACACATAAACAACAGCGCCCATCTGTGCCGTTAATTCATTCACACACAGAAACGTGATTCAAATTTAAACAGTCTTTTTGCGTTCACAGACACTATTCCATATCGCGATTAGAACAAAGCACAAGAATAAAAAACTTAGGCTACTCGCAATTCTCGGCTAGATCCGTCGCTCTTCGAAATTAAAATAAACCAGCACATGTTCTGAGGTAAATCTCCCAGGATTATTCCTCACAGTCACAGCCTCGCAAGAGAAATAGTACATTAATCTGATGATTACATTTGTTGTGTTATCGCGTTTATGAGGGGCGTTGACACGTTTGCATGTGTCGCTTCAGATCATTTGCGTCTGAATAGCGCGCGCTGTCCGTGGGCGTGTCACATTAGCAGAATAATTATCTGAGAGAACGATGAGATCGGCTGACACCCCTCTCTTTTTTTATAGATTACATAGAGAATTTTTATTTTAGTTTTGAATTCGATATTTTAAAAGTACAAACTTAAATGATAATAAAGATATATGGCTCATGCTTGGGTGAATAGTATTCGCTGAGTTTTGTTTAAGTTTAGAGACGTGCTCCAGAAAAAAGGTTAAAGGAGATGGAGAGACAGAAAGCACACCCTGTTTATTTTCTTTATTTTACAAAAGCACAATGTTTTATTTCGATTGTAAGTGGACACAAAAAAAATTAGACATTGAAGAGATTATTTATTTATATTTCTTAACTCTCTATGACCAAAAATGACAGAGTATTTTAAGTCCATTTTCCTGCTATGTGAAAAAAATCGAGCAAAACACGCCGGCGCGTTTGACGACCCTAGAGGGTTAAGCTCATCCAGAGTGTTGGGTCTTGCGTCTCTCAACTTTCTCTTCACAATATCCCACAGATTCTCTATGGGGTTCAGGTCAGGAGAGTTGGCAGGCCATTTGAGCACAGTAATACCATGGTCAGTAAACCATTTACCAGTGGTTCTGGCACTGTGAGCAGGTGCCAGGTCGTGCTGAAAAATGAAATCAGATGGAAGCATGAAGTGCTCCAAAATCTCCTGATAGCTAGCTGCATTGACCCTGCCCTTGATAAAACACAGTGGACCAACACCAGCAGCTGACATGGCACCCCAGACCATCACTGACTGTGGGTACTTGACACTGGACTTCAGGCATTTTGGTCCTCCAGACTCTGGCACCTTGATTTCCGAATGACATGCAAAATTTGCTTTCATCCAAAAAAAAGTACTTTGGACCACTGAGCAACAGTGCAGTGCTGCTTCTCTGTAGCCCAGGTCAGGCGCTTCTGCCGCGGTTTCTGGTTCAAAAGTGGCTTGACCTGGGGAATGCGGCACCTGTAGCCCATTTCCTGCACACGCCTGTGCACGGTGGCTCTGGATGTTTCTACTCCAGACTCAGTCTGGAGATTGAGTTCTCTCTCATGGGTTCCCATGTCACTTCCGGTGTGAGAACGCTAGGCGCGCTTGTGCTGCCTCTTCACGCTGGTATCTGTTTGTCTGCTGTTCTACGTCTGTTTTTTGAATATGTTTTTTCTTGGAATCGATCTTCTTGGATTATTCACTGAACCTTCTTACACAATCAACACTTGGATTATTCACTGGACTATTTAAACGCTCAAAAGTTTCATGATCCTGTCACACTGATCGGCTACGAGCCCTCTCCACTTCGCATCCCTATCCCTCGCGACATCTGATACTGTGAGTCTCCCCTCTCTTTATCATTTTGTGGTGTCAATCCTTGGTATGGTTGGGTAGCCTCCCCTTCTGTGGATTGTGTGGATTGTGGGTCTGATACGATTCTGGCTAACGTAGTTAAACCGATAAATTATTGTGCAGGTCGTCGCGTTGGACATTACTGGTCATGTCATCACGTATCCGATTGCAGGTTTTGTTTTTTGGTCTTTTTTGGTTACTGCTATCTTTGAATGACGGCAAACAAACTTGTTCCCCCGAGATGGCATTACAATTTTCTGCAGCCCATCTCAGAACATACAAAGGATCGTTACGGTTGGCTTCAGACATCTATAAATAGTGTGAACAACTTGGAGTGTTACGCCGGCCGCGCTATCTACACCGGTCGCGGAAGAAACTTCGGAACTATCACTGCTCGTCTTTTAATAACATTCCGGTTGTCTGTACAAACACACGTGCATCGGATATAACAGCTGGGAAATCGATCCATTAACTTTGGAAATCTGAGATCATTGCGTTTCGAACCTGAACTCGGAGCCTGCAGACGCGCATCTTCAGACCTGCGATGTGCGTTGTTGAACACACGCTCTCTAACTGATAAAGCATCAGTGTTGAATGACATAATCACTGACACAAACCTGGACATGCTACTGTTGACTGAAACCTGGCAGGTTCCTAACGACCTTTTCAACCTGAACCTCCTAACTCCGCCTGGGTACATCTACTTCTCTCAACCGCATCTTCATCGTAGAGGTGGAGGGCTGGCTGTAGTTTGCCGTGAGACTATTAAAACTTCCAGGATCGAGTTTCACGATGTTTCAGCATTTGAATACCTAGCGCTAAAAATGACTGGCCAAACACCACTGGCTGTAATCTTAATTTACCGACCTCCTAAATGCCACTCTGACTTTTTCTCTGAGATTAGTGCATTACTTACTCTTGTCTGTGGTAGCTATCCATCTGTTATTCTGCTTGGTGACTTTAATATACATGAAAACACTGCACAATGCAATGAATTGATGTCTGTACTGGACTGTTTTAACCTAACTCAACATGTAACTTTTGCTACTCACTCCAGGGGGTCATATACTGGATCTCATATGTACATCTGGCTTAAATAACATCTGTGTTAATGGTTCGGACTTTGCTTTCTCTGATCATAAACTCATAAGCTTCAGTTGTACTTTTCCAGTAGCTATATCACCACTGAAGAAAACACTGACTTATCGTAAAATCAACTCTGTGAATCCATCTTCTTTTTCTGCTTCACTAAGGGATTCTACCTTGTCTGAATGTCTATGATCTAACTGTCCATCAGAGATCTGCTGTATATACAACAATGCTTTGTCTCAAATACTTGATATGCATGCTCCTGTTAAAACTAGACTACTCGTGCTTCACCTTGGTTCACTCCTGAACTACGAACGATAAAAACTGAGGGTCGCCGCCTGGAAAGGCTATACAGGAGAACTGGACTTACCGTGCACTCTTTGGCTTTCAAAGAACACTTGCTTAGGTACCGTACAGCCCTTAATGATGTAAGATCTTCTTATTTCACCTCTACCATTAGAAATTCCAAATGCAGGCCCAGATCACTATTTGCAATGATTAACAAACTCACAAATCCACCAGAACATGTTATTTCGGGCTCTGTGGGGCTTGTAAATAACTTTTCTCAATTTTTCTCTGATAAATTGAAGTCAATCACTTCATCCATTACCAAAAACACTCCTCATACAAGTGACTCAAATGTTCATTTAAGGTTAGCTGGTTCCGCTCACTTGACAAACTCCCTTTCTGCTTTCACTCTAACTACTCATGCTGCCATAAGTGATCTAATTGTGAAATTAAATTCCACATCCTGCCGGCTTGATCCTATCCCTACTGTTTTGCTTAAGTTGTGTGTGCCCGAGGTTGCTCCCTTCATAACACATATAATAAACTGTAGTTTAGCGTCTGGTGTTGTTCCAGCCGAATTAAAAATTGCTGCGGTGACCCCGATTCTTAAAAAAACAGGCCTTGACCACCTAAATATGGATAACTATCGACCTATATCTAATTTAACATTCATGAGCAAAGTCCTTGAAAGGGTTGTTGCTTCACATTTACGAACACATTTGGATGCTAATGGTCTTTTTGAACCTTTTCAATCTGGATTTCGCCCATCACATAGCACTGAAACTGCCCTTCTTCGGGTGGTCAACGATATTCTTTAGTACATGGATTCAGGGCTGATAAACATTTTAATGCTCCTTGATTTAAGCGCTGCTTTTGATACAGTTTGCCATGAAATATTGATCTCTAGGCTTTCTGATATTGGCATCACTGGCTCTGCTCTTTCCTGGCTCATTTCATACATCAGTGACAGAAAGTATTATATCACTATACAAGGGTTTAGATCTGCCACTGCGTCACTTACACAGGGTGTTCCTCAAGGTTCGGTTCTCGGCCCACTATTGTTCATTATATACATCTATCCACTCGGTGACATCATACGCAGGCATGGACTTAAATTCCACTGTGTAGGGTCTGGACCATTCAGACACACACTAATTATTCATATTCACTATATTTAATCAATATAAAGGTCTATGAAACTCTCCCCCAAAACTAACCTCACAAATGAAGTTACTTTGTCAGCCGGGTGTCCGGTTACAAAACACTTTAAGACTGATAACAGACTTTTACGACCTCAAAGGAATGTGGCCACATGCGCCACATGCTCAGGAGAGAGAGACAATCTTTAATTAAATAAACTTTGCGGTATTACTCTGATCTATGAAGGAACATGCCTCACAGAAACTGTGATGATTTACTGTCTCATGTACTATTAGGTATAACAACATGGTATGTTTGATTGGGGTGTATGTGGTTGCACAATGACCCAACTGTCAATATAACTTCACCTGTATCATTCTTCCTACCTAATTAATCCTCATTTAATGACACATACTTTGATGTACATCACCTTCTCTTAGAATGCAATTTGAATTTGTTATGTCTATTTGAGCTTGAATGAACAGTCTAAGCACGCTGGGGACAAAGACCATAAATCAACTAAGAGCCGCTTCCCCTCGTGGACATGTCACCTTACTCATAGGTCCATTCAAACCTTAGGGGTTGGTTCTTTTTTCAGACTATTTGAGAGGCAGGCAACAGTGACCGCCCTCTCTTGGTTTTCCATCCTGCCGCAAACACGGTCTCGGGTGATACGGGGAAACCCCCCCTCCCCCCTCCATGGGGGCCAAGAGGCCTTCCAGCAGGCCTGGATCCCAACCAGATCCGGCCTCATGGAAAAGAGAGGAGACTCTCTCACAAAGAACCAAAGACAATCTCAGGAGTTTTGGAACAAAGACTCCAACCAACAACGACTCCAATCACCCATCCTTCCGACTTCCTCACTTCTCCTGGGTACTCGGCGTGGCCTCAACAGAGTCCCAGGCCTTGACCAAACCAATCATGCGTTCCTGGAGAAAGAGAACGCTCAACCAACTTCCACTTGACACTGCCGGAACCATCAACGACTTCAATTTTCAACAACTTCAAGAATTGTTCCCATTACAAATGCAAGTATTCAATTCAATGAAATGTGAAAATGAAATTCTGATGGTTCTTCTCATAGACCCTCTTCCGGTTTCCAATTTCATCCTATCACTAACCTATTTATGTATTCATGTGTGTATGTTGTTTAGTTTATTTATATTCATATAAATATCTATATTTAGTATACATACTTGTACATAATATGTATTTGGTTCTGCTTTGTTTGCAATACATTGTCACTTTATGATCACGGTTTTTGCTACTGGCTCAACGTGCGGTATATGCGAAGAAATAATTATTCTTCTGTGGCCATGGAAGATACCCTTTTCTTAGAATAAATTAATAATCAAAAGAGTTCGTTGGACGAACTGATTAATTGATTGTAATATTAATTCAGCCACATCAAGTTAATCCAATTAACTGACCCAAATATTTATAATTAATAATAACAAGATATTATTGATAATATGTTGCCTGCCTCTCAAATAGTCTGAAAAAAGAACCAACCCCTAAGGTTTGAATGGACCTATGAGTAAGGTGACATGTCCACGAGGGGAAGCGGCTCTTAGTTGATTTATGGTCTTTGTCCCCAGCGTGTTTAGACTGTTCATTCAAGCTCAAATAGACATAACAAATTCAAATTGCATTCTAAGAGAAGGTGATTACTCCTCTGCTTTATGAACTTCACTGGCTACCTGTGGCATCACGTATCCATTTTAAGGTACTGCTTCTGACGTTCAAAGCATTAAATGGTCTTGCTCCACAATATTTGTCTGACCTACTCCACCCTTACCGTCCTACACGGTCTCTCAGATCAGCTGAACTTGGTTTACTGTCCGTCCCTCATTTCCGGTTGTCTACTGTAGGAGGAAGGTCTTTCAGTACTAATGCTCCTCAATTATGGAATTCGCTACCTCTTACACTACGCAATACCTCTTCTGTGGCTACTTTCAAGACCCAGTTAAAAACATATCTTTTTAACATGCATTTTGGATAATGTGATTATATGTATCCTATGTGACTGTAATATATGGGTGTCTAAATGTATTGTTTGTACAATGTAAAGCGACCTTGAGCTTCTGGAAAGGCGCTATATAAATAAAACTTCTTCTTCTTCTTCAGTCCACTGCTTCCGCAGGTCCCCCAAGGTCTGGAATCGGTCCTTCTCCACAATCTTCCTCAGGGTCCGGTCACCTCTTCTCGTTGTGCAGCGTTTTTTGCCACACTTTTTCCTTCCCACAGACTTCCCACTGAGGTGCCTTGATACAGCACTCTGGGAACAGCCTATTTGTTCAGAAATTTCTTTCTGTGTCTTACCCTCTTGCTTGAGGGTGTCAATGATGGCCTTCTGGACAGCAGTCAGGTCAGCAGTCTTACCCATGATTGCAGTTTTGAGTAATGAAACAGGCTGGGAGTTTTTAAAAGCCTCAGGAATCTTTTGCAGGTGTTTAGAGTTAATTAGTTGATTCAGATGATTAGGTTAATAGCTAATTTAGAGAACCTTTTCATGATATGCTAATTTTTTGAGATAGGAATTTTGGGTTTTCATGAGCTGTATGTCAAAATCATCAGTATTAAAACAATAAAAGACCTGAAATATTTCAGTTGGTGTGCAATGAATCTAAAATATATGAACGTTTATTTTTTATCATTACATTATGGAAAATAATGAACTTTATCACAATATGCTAATTTTTTGAGAAGGACCTGTATATATATATATATATATATATGGGGGGGGGGTACATACGCTTCGAGAGGCACACACGCACATTTGCACACACACGCAAGGTCTCTCGCTCTCTGTCGTGCGTGAACTACACGGTTTGGAGTTTGCGAGGCTATGCGAGCTATCAATATGCAGGATTTTTATAGGTTAATTTTTTTTTAAACAATTCAGCGCAACTCCAAAAAGGAGGACAAATGAGTGTCCGGCTTGAGGCTGCGCCGGACGGGGCTTAAAATCCGGACGTATGGCCACCCTAACCGGTACATGGTCTGCTCTTGGACCACCATCATATTCAGTTTATTAACTTGCTATGAATTATTACACATGTTCAGTAAATGCATGAAGAGGTATGCCTAGGCTAAATATTGTGTTGACAGTGGCATCATAAAATGCTTGATATGACTCATACCATAAGGCTACAGTAACCTAGCTAAAGTGAACGATAATGCTAACTAACGTTACCAACCTCCTTGCAAAACTCACCACAACTTTGTAGGTCTTGTCCCTCATGCTGGCCCTTACAAAACCCACAAGCTGACCCTTGGACACGCTACACTGAACTACATGACCCGATTTGAAGTGGTTTTCACCCCTTTGAACACTTTTGTTTTCCTCCTTGAAAAAACCCATCATGGCAGCCAAGGAGATCATGATTGCACTGATAAGTGTACCGGGCAAAAACGCAACACAGGTTTTCTTTTTTATTTTATTTTTTTATTAATGATCTTCAGTCTTCACGGACCTTCGTGGGGTTTAACCAGACAGTTACACGACTTCCACCAATCAGATGCATCACTGTGGGATTGTTCAGGATTGTGGGTAATGAAGTACTTATCCAAGACATCGTGAATAAAAGGCATTTATCTTAAAACAAGGTTAGTGCCCCATGAACTTTTGGCGTTTATTTGCCGTTTATATGAGCATATAAAATCGCTTAGTACAGCCGTAGCTGGTTTTAAGTCTACCATTTATGGTTACGTTTTTATACCCCAACTGTCAATGGAGAAATTGTATTGAATTCTTACTTCCGGCTGTGGGCGGGACTGTGATGCTCTATAGCAACACTTATAAGCTTAAAAATAAAGCTTCCAAGTTCCAACAAATCTCCACTTTTTAGTTTACAAAGAAAAAAATAGCTAAAGGCTTGAATACCTCCCAAACACTAGAATGTGGGAATTACTAATTTAAAGGGGTGGTTGATTGCAATTTCATTTTCTTTTTTCATTTTAAATAGTGTGTAATGTTGCTGTTGGTGCATGAACAGTATCTGCAAAGTTGCTGCGCTGAATGTTCAACGTAAGCAGAGATATCGTCTTTTAAAAACCAGGAAGTTTAATGCCTACAAAAACGACTCGAATGGGACTACAACGAAATACTCCCGGGTTTTATACGTAACTAACCCATAATCAACCCTCCCTCCGGAATATGCAAAAAAGGGGGCATGACCATATTTCTGCGGCTTTGTCAAAGAGGAAGAGTTATAGTGGAGAGCAGTAGCCATGCCGTCGAAAGTGTGTTATTTTCACCCAGCTGTCAGGTCTTCTGTGTTCGGGCTTCCTACGGACGCTGTAGTTAGTCAACAATGGCTACAATTCATGTTTGATTATGTTCCATAAAATTACAATCGTAATTTAGCTCTCTGTGCTGCGCATTTTACGGAAGACAGCTTCCAGAATCTCCACAAGTTCAATGCCGGATTCAACAACAAACTGTTACTAATGAAGCAGTCATAGCATACTAGCATGAAGCAGTTTACTAGCATTAAGCAGTTCCAACTTTAACCCTCTGGGGTCTAAGGGGTTTTTGGGGTCCTTGAGATGTTCTGACATGCCCTGACATTTGTGCTTTTTCAGTTGCTTATAAACATATTAATGGCAAAGGTGTAATTACACTCTATTTAGCACAAACAGGGCTACCATAGTATGTGAGCAAAATTTATGTACATGTTTGTATTTTTGAGGGAATATTGTTTATGCATGGTTATTGAAAAAAAATAAAGTTTCTGAAATAAGGCCACAAAACACATACTAAATATGTGTCCACAAGACTTTTGACTAATGGATGTCGTTGGCGAGAGTTTTTTCTTCAAAATGATGTGAAAATCATCCTGCCTAATCATTCACATAAAACAATACATTGATTTAAATTTTGTAAGACACTTTTTGTTTGGAAAGGCAATATGCGCAAGGGGCGTCAACGGTTTCAACACCATCATGCATATTTAGTGGTTCACATCTGAGGAGACAATGGGGCCCGCATACTTAATGAGCCATTCATTCAGGTGTGTCACTGAGCCACAAGAAAGAATGCAAGAGCAATATATATGTGTGTGTGTGTATATATATATATATATATATATATATATATATATATTCTACCAAATTGGTAGAATATATATATATATATATATATATATATATATATATATATATATATATTCTACCAAATTGGTTCACAGTTCCATGTCTAGTAATTGTGCAGTTAATTCTCATACTGGATTTTCAGTTTTGGAATATGTATCCTCTCCCCAAATTTGTCACTAATAAAACTAAATAAAAATATTTCAAGAAAAGGCTTATATTTACCTTTTAATAGTTTGTTTACATCTACCTTGTAAATATATATTTTTATTAAAAATGTTACAATTACAACAACAATTCAAGTGCAATCTTTCTTTGTAAAAACTAAAGTATACATTTTATCATACATATTTCAAGTTAAGGATTCATTACTTTGGATATAGCCTAGGCTACATTGGAACAAACACATAATAACATATTATTTGATTACTTTATTTTTGACAAAACATAGGCTACTATAGGCTATTTAACATAGGCTACTATAGGCTATTTAACATATGAGCAAAAATTGGCAAACAAAAGCCTATTTGAGGTGGCAAATATTTTACAGTATAAATTTATAATCTATCTAAAACTAGTCAACGAAATGTTGTCTTTCATATGTCTGTAACATAGGTCTTTCGTTTATATAACAAATATAAATGTTAATTTGCAGTTTAATACGTTGCTTATACAAATACATTTTATTTCAACATATTTCAGTCGATTTTTACTCATCTCAGTATAGCAATATAGTTTGCTAAAAGCGGATCATTCATTCACACACAGAAACGCGATTCAAATGTAAACTGTCTTTTTGCGAGTTGTGGTAAACAGCGCATCTCTGCCGTTCATTCATTCACACACAGAAACGCGATTCACTTGAGAATGAAAAAAACTTACTACAGTATTCCTCAGTATTATCATACATATTTTAAAGTTAAGGATTCATTAGTTTTTATATAGCTTACATTGGAACAAACACTATAATAACATCTTAATTGATGAGTTTATTTTTGACAGAACAGAGCCTACTATATATTTAAAATATGAGCAGAAACTGGATGACAAAAGCTTATTTGATATTTTAGAATAAAAACTTTATAATCTATCCAAAACTACGAAATGTTGTCTTTCATATTTAATCTGTAACATAGTAGGCTAAACATAAACAACAGCGCCCATCTGTGCCGTTAATTCATTCACACACAGACACGTGATTCAAATGTAAACAGTCTTTTTGCATTTACAGACATTCGAACAAAGCACAAGAATAAAAAACTTAGGCTACTCACAATTCTCGTCTAGATTGGTCGCTCCTCAAAATGAAAATAAACCAGCACATGTTCTGAGGTAAATGTCCCAGGATTACTGCTCACAGTCACAGCCTCGCAAGAGAAATAGTACATTAATCTGATGATTAAATTTGTTGTGTTATCGCGTTTATGAGGGGCGTTGACACGTTTGCATGTGTCGCTTCAGATCATTTTCCGTCTGAATAGCGCGCGCTGTCCGCGGGCGTGTCACATTAACAGAATAATGAGCTAAGAGAACGATAATGAGATCGGCTGACACCTCTCTCTTTTTTTATAGATTACATAAACAGAGTATTTATTTTAGTTTTGAATTAGATATTTTAAAAGTACAAACTTATATGATCATAAAGATATATTGCTCATGCTTGGGTGAATAGTATTCGCTGAGCTTTGTTTAAGTTTAGAGACGTGCTCCAGAAAAAAAGTTAACGGAGACAGAGAGGCAGAAAGCACACTCTGTTTATTTTCTTTATTTTACAAAAGCACACGGTTTTGATGTTAATGTGAGTGTACACAAAAAAAGAAGACCCTCTATAGTTTATAATCATGTATTGATTTTATTTATATGACCAAAAATGACGGAGTATTTTAAGTCTATGTTGCTGCTATGTGGAAAAAAAACAGCAAAACGCGCCGGCGCGTTCCTCGACCCCAGAGGGTTAAAACCAGAGGCAGCAGTTGTTGGGCCACAACCTGTAAGTAAGACTTAATAATTTTAAATGTATTTGCATGTACAGGTCCTTCTCAAAAAATTAGCATATTGTGATAAAGTTAATTCTTTTCCATAATGTAATGATAAAAATTAAACTTTCATATATTTTAGATTCATTGCACACCAACTGAAATATTTCAGGTCTTTTATTGTTTTAATACTGATGATTTTGGCATACAGCTCATGAAAACCCCAAATTCCTATCTCAAAAAATTAGCATATCATGAAAAGGTTCTCTAAACGAGCTATTAACCTAATCATCTGAATCAACTAATTAACTCTAAACACCTGCAAAAGATTCCTGAGGCTTTTAAAAACTCCCAGCCTGTTTCATTACTCAAAACCGCAATCATGGGTAAGACTGCCGACCTGACTGCTGTCCAGAAGGCCATCATTGACACCCTCAAGCAAGAGGGTTAGACACAGAAAGAAATTGCGGCGTGGCATGGAGGCAATCAGCCTGTGGCACTGCTGAGGTGTTATGGAGGCCCAGGATGCTTCGATAGCGGCCTTAAGCTCATCCAGAGTGTTGGGTCTTGCGTCTCTCAACTTTCTCTTCACAATATCCCACAGATTCTCTATGGGGTTCAGGTCAGGAGAGTTGGCAGGCCAATTGAGCACAGTAATACCATGGTCAGTAAACCATTTACCAGTGGTTTTGGCACTGTGAGCAGGTGCCAGGTCGTGCTGAAAAATGAAATCTTCATCTCCATAAAGCTTTTCAGCAGATGGCAGCATGAAGTGCTCCAAAATCTCCTGATAGCTAGCTGCATTGACCCTGCCCTTGATAAAACACAGTGGACCAACACCAGCAGCTGACATGGCACCCCAGACCATCACTGACTGTGGGTACTTGACACTGGACTTCAGGCATTTTGGCATTTCCTCCAGACTCTGGCACCTTGATTTCCGAATGACATGCAAAACTGAGCAACAGTCCAGTGCTGCTTCTCTGTAGCCCAGGTCAGGCGCTTCTGCTGCTGTTTCTGGTTCAAAAGTGGCTTGACCTGGGGAATGCGGCACCTGTAGCCCATTTCCTGCACACGCCTGTGCACGGTGGCTCTGGATGTTTCTACTCCAGACTCAGTCCACTGCTTCCGCAGGTCCCCCAAGGTCTGGAATCGGTCCTTCTCCACAATCTTCCTCAGGGTCCGGTCACCTCTTCTCGTTGTGCAGCGCTTTTTGCCACACCTTTTCCTTCCCACAGACTTCCCACTGAGGTGCCTTGATACAGCACTCTGGGAACAGCCTATTTGTTCAGAAATTTCTTTCTGTGTCTTACCCTCTTGCTTGAGGGTGTCAATGATGCCCTTCTGGACAGCAGTCAGGTCGGCAGTCTTACCCATGATTGCGGTTTTGAGTAATGAAACAGGCTGGGAGTTTTTAAAAGCCTCAGGAATCTTTTGCAGGTGTTTAGAGTTAATTAGTTGATTCAGATGATTAGGTTAATAGCTCGTTTAGAGAACCTTTTCATGATATGCTAATTTTTTGAGATAGGAATTTGGGGTTTTCATGAGCTGTATGCCAAAATCATCAGTATTAAAACAATAAAAGACCTGAAATATTTCAGTTGGTGTGCAATGAATCTAAAATATATGAAAGTTTAATTTTTATCATTACATTATGGAAAAGAATTAACTTTATCACAATATGCTAATTTTTTGAGAAGGACCTGTATATCCCACATTTCATGGTGCAGTTGATATTACTAGGCTAACGTTACAGTAAATCCATGGTAAATGGATTCAGTATCAATTCAGATTCTGACTGTATCGTTGCGCACAGTGTTTCTCATGTTTGTCAGCGCTGTTTCATCTGCCTTTAAACTGGTTTAAATCACTGAGACATTTGTGTTCTTCGCTGAATTCAAGCGCTTCTCACTGGATCTCGTGAGCGAGACGATCAGAGTCTGCTCTAGCGAGCTCGCGCTGCGCTGCCGTTTGGACTTAGAGCGAGCGGATAAATGGTCCGTGTGGCGCGCGGTTCAAATGAGTTTCGTTCCGCTTTTGCCGCATAAACATTATCGAACATTTATCGGACTCTAGATATCGTTTTATCGAGAAATTATATTGCGATAATTATCGTTATCGCTTTATCGCCCTGCCCTAAATGGGAGGTACGTGAGCTAAATTTCAAGTGATGTGGATGTAGAGTACAGTAGTAGAATCTTTAAATGATGACCAGGACACTCTCTTCAATCTAACAATTTACTCATTAAAAAGTTGCAGTGTAACAATGAACATAGGCATGGCTGCCACTTTTCAATGCACACGACAGCAACTACAGAGTCTCAGCTTACTCTTCCACTTAAAAATAAAAGCACTTCCTATCAAATCATTCACAATGAATTAACTTGTAAGCAAATAATGTTTTTAGCCCTTCTACTGTTTATTTCTCAATCACTGTAAACTTAAACCATATTTGAACTTTTCTTTTTTAGCTGATTTTAAAGTACACACAAATCCAACTTGAACTTTATTTAAATGTTTTAATTAAACATTTCTCCACATCCTCCCCCTGATGAACAACTGTTTATCACTTATTAGTAGGGGTGTAACGGTTCACAAAATTCACGGTTCGGTTCGATACGATACAGTGGTGTCACGGTTCGGTTCGGTACAATACAGAAAAAAGAAAAATGCCACAGAAATGTCCTATTTATTAAAAGAAAAATTATTTTTAAATAAGTGAGTTTTCCTACATCTTGAAACTTTTAGTTTTATAAATGGGGGTAATCTTTGAAGGATGAACAAATAATGTTTTGGTCATCACATTAAAACTAACATTTAAATATGATCATATTTGAGTTTTGAAGTGCTGGAAAAAGATGTGTGATGTACTTGAAAGCATTTTACTATTTCTGCCAAACTTCTATGGTTACAGTGAGTGTTACTACAGTAACGTTAAATCCATGTTGCTGATCTGTGGACTTAAAACCTATAACTAATTCATTCATGGAACAATGTTTTTTCTTGGTTTCCACGTCAGCGCTGTTTGATCCGTTTATAACAGAGAAATTTTAATGCTTCTCACTAGATCTCGCAGTCATGTTATTACTTCAGTGGCGAATTAAAATGCTTTGTTTACCGGATCTCCCAGCGCTGTGTAAAAGTGTCGCTTGATCATGATCGGCTTGCGCTCATAACTCGCGCTGCACTGATGTTGATGGTCCGAACTGATAAACGATCCGTGAAGCACAAAATAATGAGTAGCGCAGTTTCGTTCCGCTTTCATTACGTTTGCCATTTGATGTTGCGCAACGTTGTGATGGTGGATTTTGGATAGCAGGAAAAATGGTCCAACGAATCGTTCGGTTCGTTCGAATGCGTACCGAATACCGAACCGAAAGCCTCGTACCGAACGGTTCAATACGAATACATGTATCGTTACACCCCTACTTATTAGCCCATATTTAACATCAGCATCATCAAAGGATCAGCAACAAGTCTACTTAACACACTGCCTGTGAAGGTATGAACAGTACAGGAACATGAGTCCAACAGCTCAGTTATCCTGCCCATCTTCCAAGTCTGCCTGGGAGTGTTGCCCTCTTTGATCAAGATGACATCTCCCACTTTAAGCATGCGAGCTGACTCCAAGTACATCAGATAGTCCTTTCGTCAGCAGTTCCAGAAACCAGTTGACAGCTTCTGGAGATATCTCCATCTCATATTCTCTCTGCTCACACTTGTGGCATGAGATTGCAGTAGCAAAGTCTTTGTTGGTAAGGACACAAGTCTTTGCCCAATCTGAAAGTGAGAAGGTTTGAGAAGCTGGAGCACTGATGGATCGCTACTGACATCAGCATGGCCTCCACCTCTGTAAGCGTGATTGTCAATTCTTTGAAGTTCATTGAACTTCCCCCCCAGGATCTTCTTCATGCATGTTTTCACCGACCTCACAAGTGTCTCCCAGAAGCCGGCCCACCAAGCAGCTCTTTAAACGATAAACTTCCAGATGATTCCCTTGTCAGTGAAGGAGTCTGTAAGCTCTGATTCTTTGAGTGACCTCCTCAGCTCTTTCAGATCTTGGTCTGCTCTTTTAAATGTCTTCGCATTATCTGAATTACACAGTCCTCGGCTGGCTACAAATCTCTCTAAGGCTAAGAGAAAATTCAGTTGTTTGATCTGACACTAACTCCGACTGGTCAGTTTTTTTTGGCTGTCCTTAACAGCAGACCTACCTATGAAGAAGACATGATCATTAATAACTCAGAAATTAAGCCATGCATGAGATACTGTCAATTATTGTACATTACTGTTAGTTCATGAATGAATTAATTCTGTTTTATGCACAAAGTATTGATGAATTATTGTAACCTCCAACCCCCCCCCCCAAAAAAAAAGAAAAACCCCTTCATACAATGTGTATTTTATGGTTCATTTAAAAAAAAAAATTATATTGATAACATTAACAATAAAAAAAAACAAGAACACATAAATTACCTTCCTTGAGTAGCCATCCACTCCTCCAAAGAGGACAATGTTGCATCTGTTCAAGAGGGAAAAAAGTTACAGTATAACTAAAAGCTGTTTGTATGGGATTTGAATGACATGCCTCCTACACCACAACATTCTGTGTTTAAATAATTAGATCAACATTATATTTGAATCTACCTGATCAGTTTGTGATTTGTGTCAATGTGGGCCAAGGACAGAGGGCCTCGCACAGAATAACTTCTTCGCACAACACAACCTAGTTCTGTGAGCCGTTAGAAGATCCCTGCAGCATCAACCCGATGCATAGAGGCCATCATTCTCCACCACTGAATGCGGAGACCCATTGACACCAAATGGCCTTGAACCATTCGATAACCAGCATTTGGCATCTGACTTTTGATGGCTGAAATCATGTTGTCAAGCTCTTGGTCAGTCATTGTGCTGTATGATCTTCTTACAGATAAGCAAAACTCTTGCATTCTTCTGTAAATTGTTCTCCTTGAAACACACAAAAAAATTGCAATGCAGGAGACTGGCAGATGTGTGTCCAGCAAATTCTTTAGTTTTTCTTTCTCTATTACAATTTTGGGGTGACCAGAACCTGGACCAACCTCTGTTTCCTTTTCAGATTGCAGTTTGGTAAGAAGTCTCTCCATCAACTGCTGTCTCAGCAACTCCTGTTAGACAGAAAACGCTCAGATTAGCAAAGAAGAGGGATTCATAGTTAGCCATATACGTTTGAGAATAAACTACCGGTACATGACTGAGATAAGATAACATGTGGTGGAAGATAGTAATAATTGTAACCCTATAGCATCCTAGCCAAATAGGAATTTGTATTTAAACTTTAGAATAAGATGTAGAACATGCTGTCTAAAAACATGTTTTTTAGATTATAACTAAATGGTAGTTTACTTTGGTTATGTATGTGTAGATTATCAGCACGGTTATGAAGGGTAACTTTTACTTCAATACCAAATATGCAATTAACCTGTTAAGCTTCAACTCCACTTTTGAAAAATCCCCAGAAATGACATACCCAAACTAAAACAGATACAGTTCACGAACCTTTTGTACTAAAAGCACAAGTATGATCTCATTTGAAAGCTTACACCTGGCAGTTTATTGTAAATGTAGAATTAATTATTGTCATAATGAAAAAATAGTTATAAATAGCTTCAAAGTTTTGTAAAGTTATTAGAAATTTATTTTTTATGAAATATCTTCATAAAAATAATATTGAAGTTGGCATTGTATCAATCTATGAATGCACTGCAGCTAAAGCCACATGTCTGACCATGTTATATTTAAAATCTGAAGATGACAAGTCTAAAACTCTGTATTTAGTTAAATGTTTTTCAAGATCATGTTATATGACTTTATTTTGATTAGACTCTAAAATGCAAACTGATGTTTATTGTCATGTTCTAAGCATCTATTCAGTCTATTGTCTCTATTGTTTTGTGGTGCAAACGAGCCCCATTCAGTCTCAGTCTCCCCTGCACACATTCACAGCTCTCCAGACTGGTTATGGCTCTAAATGTTTTTCTTTTGTCTCCATTATAATTACTAAAGACTGGCTATTCACACTGTTTCAATCCCTAATTTCTTTTTTCAAAGTTCTCACTTCACATTTGAAACTGTATCAAATGTCCTTCTTGAAAAAAAGAAACATTTCAGTAAGCTTTCTTATTTAGAAAAAATCATAAAAATAACAGCTAGGTGGCAGGTGCACCTAGGGCTATGTAGCATGTTAGCTTAGCACACCATCAATACACGACAATTTATGAGATTAAAACCATGTTTGTTCTCCAAATTTACTTTATAACGCAAGTCGAGTGTTTTACATAACATTCTGTGATCTGATTTGGCATCAGATAAAAAAAATCGGACAGAAAATATATTATTTTATAGTATTCTGCACAATGATAAAGTCTATATCGATTAGCATTACATTATAAATATAATCTATTATTATGAAAATACCTGGCATGGCTTGAAGAACACAGGTAATTCAAATATCATTGCAATCATGTTCATTGTCTTCAAAACGTCTTTATCTGCATGTTACAGCCCAGCAAACATTTGGACGTGTAATGACCGTTGAAAAGACGTCCGTGCGACACGTCCCGTAATGGTTGAAAAATAGTTCCAAAATGGAAGTTGAACCGACGTCTTTTCTGGCCGTGAATTCCACGTCTCTTCAGCGCGTCCCTGGACGTCAGAATTAGTCTTCTTCTGGATGTTTATAAGGTGCGTTTATGCATTCGTGTAGGCATATAAGCCTGCATATAAAATAATCATACAGTAATTGTGTTAAATCGTAAACAGGCGATTTTGACGTTTACACTTCTAAACTTGCCAAAGGTTCTAAAAAGGGCCAAAATCGGCCCAGCCATACCTAACGTCTAGATAGAACACGTTATAATCACGTGTAGATCAAACAACACATTACTTTACTTTATTTATACATTTAAGTACTTAATATAATTAACTGCATCTGAATATAAGGTTTGATACATGCAATTATGCATAATTTATAGTTATTACAGTAACTACATGTAACAAGGTCACTGTAAAATAAAGTGTTATATTATTAACATTTTATTAGTTCATTACAAATGATCAAAGATAACGGGATGAACTAAAGTCACAATTTATTTATCACATTTATTTTATGGTTTTAATACAAATTCACCTGGGAAACAGGAAAAATTAAAATGTTCATCACGAAACAAATTCAGTTTCATAACTAAATTTAAGGAATTGAGCTGTCACAAATATCTCCCACATCTTTTTCACCCGAAAACTTTTTTTATAACCCCCACCCCCCGCTCTTCCTGGAGCATGTTTTAGATGTTCAGCCATAGCGCCATAAATTTCCGATTCCGTTGAATTGGGGTTCCACCTCTTCACAGCATCTAAGGAAAGAGAATATTACATTAATAGTAATATACAATAAAGAGTAGGAAAAAATGACATTCAATTATTTTAAAGGTTTTTATGGTCCTATAACTAACTAAAAAAAAAAAAAAAACGAACAAGAATTTGCACCCATTTCATAAAAAAAAAAAAAAAAAAAGATTAAAAGTGTGCTAGATTAGTAAAAAAAAAAAAAAAACAGCATATGCCCCAAATTACCTTGAATTAAATTATACAAAGGTGTGGCTTTAAATGGCTTTTTATCAAGCTGGCCACCACCCCTCATGTTGAACTTGGCCATTAAAGCATTGGACATCACTCTGTGAAAGAAAAAAAAAAAAAATTACTTAACCTTAGAAAAAATATCCAAATAAGGTCAATAAATCACAATTAACAGTATAGTGCAGCATAGCAGTTGCATGCAATGTTAAAACAAACTTTCAAAACTACTCATCGATCATGTAACAAGTGCTTTGGTGACAAGAAATGAATGTCGTTCATGGTTTACACTGAAATCATGTTTTGATTTCTTGTTTTCAGTCTGGCTTACTGTCTGAGCCAGTACAGACTTATTAAAACTTCAGTAAAAGTGATGCGTGACAGATTAAATTCAAGTAATATAAATGGCTAGGTTAATTATGATTATCATTATGGTTATGCCGCTATACAAAAGTCAACAATTCAAGAAAAATAACTGTTCATTACTTTGTTCACACAGTCTCTTACTGTGGACCCACCGATTCTGGACAGTTGCTGGACCTAAATGTGATAATTGAAACAACGCTAGAAAAAGATAGCCGGATATATATATACACACACACACAAATACATATATACATATTTATGTCATAACTTACGCAGATCAACCAATTATCAACATCTTGAATTTTAGCTTCAAAGATTTTTAGGTCACTCTCAGAGTCCATTTTTTTTATAGTTGCTGTAGACCTGCCAGGGTCAAGAATGCCGGCTACTTGCGTCAAACAACATAGAAAACACCTTCCTTTGAAATTCTGAAAGAAAATTGTATTAGATTAATACGTACACACATATAGACACATTTTATGATGTAAAAAAAAAAAAAAGAAGAAAAATCATGGGAGCTTAATGCATTTTATGTAGCTGGCCAGTGTTTTAAAACCACCACATTTATTTCTTACTTGTGGTTGACATGGGGTACGCATTCTTTGAGGGTCTGGTGCCACCTATTTAAAAAAAAAAAAAGTTAATTCAATTGTGATAGGACAACCCCATGGCTGAAACAGTCCATTAACATATATCTAACTTCTGTGCTCGCTCCTCGATGCAGCTGTCAAGAGGCAAAACAACATTATGAAATCCTGTTACTCAATTTACATGCTGATTTAATGCTCAAGAAACACATTATCAATGTTGAAAATAGTTTTGTACAATTTATTTTTCAGGATTATTTAATGAATAGAAAGTTTAAAAGAACAGCTTTTATCTGAAATATAAAGCTTTTGCAACATTTAGAATCTCTATACTGTCAATTGATCAATTTAATGCATCCTTGCTAATAAATATTAGTCTACATTTCTTTAATCTCTTTCCCCAAAAATAACTCAAAACTTAATGTTTCTAATGTCAAAAACACTATACATTTCAGATAAATACTTCTCTTTTAAACTTATTAATCAAAGAATCCTATTTAAAAAAAAAAAAATTGTTGAGCATCAAACCATCGTATCAGAATGATTTGTGAAACTGAAGACTGGTGTAATGTTAATAAATTCAACTTTGTTCACTGTAATAAATTACATTTTAAAATATGTTAAATTAGAAAACAGTTATTAACATGTAAAATAATATTTCTAAATATTACAGCTTATTTGTATTTGAATAAAAAAGTAGTCTTTGTGATCAGAAGAAACTTCTTTCAAAAATAATCAAATTAATAAATTTGTCAAAATTCAGACTAATAGTGTATATTAGGCTGTTGTTACGAAGGTAGATTGTGTTTAAAATAAGATGCGACTAAAGTTCTCACATACAGTGGGCCGTCCGACGGTGCTCGGGCGTCCGACGGTGCTCGGCCGTGCTGGAGTGCCGGGACGTGCTGGAGTGCCGGGGCGTCCTAGGGTGCTCGGCCGTCCTACGGTGCAGGGCCGTCCTAGGGTGCTGGGAAGTGCTAAGGTGCTGGGGCGTGCTAAGGTGCTGGGGCGTGCTAAGGTGCTCGGCCGTCCTACGGTGCAGGGCCGTCCTAGGGTGCTGGGGTGTGCTAAGGTGCTCGGCCGTCCTACGGTGCAGGGCCGTCCTAGGGTGCTGGGGTGTGCTAAGGTGCTCGGCCGTCCTACGGTGCTGGGGTGTGCTAAGGTGCTCGGCCGTCCTACGGTGCAGGGCCGTCCTAGGGTGCTGGGGTGTGCTAAGGTGCTCAGCCGTCCTACGGTGCAGGGCCGTCCTAGGGTGCTGGGGCGTGCTAAGGTGCTGGGGCGTGCTAAGGTGCTCGGCCGTCCTACGGTGCTGGGGTGTGCTAAGGTGCTCGGCCGTCCTACGGTGCAGGGCCGTCCTAGGGTGCTGGGGTGTGCAAAGGTGCTCAGCCGTCCTACGGTGCAGGGCCGTCCTAGGGTGCTGGGGAGTGCTAGGGTGCTGGGGACGTGCTACGGTGCAGGGCCGTCCTAGGGTGCAGGGGCGTCCTAGGGTGCTGGGGAGTGCTAGGGTGCTGGGGAGTGCTACGGTGCAGGACCGTCCTACGGTGCAGGGCCGTCCTACGGTGCAGGGGCGTCCTAGGGTGCAGGGGCATCCTAGGGTGCTGGGGCGTCCTAGGGTGCTGGGGCGTCCTAGGGTGCTGGGGAGTGCTAGGGTGCAGGGGCGTCCTAGGGTGCTGGGGAGTGCTAGGGTGCTGGGGAGTGCTAGGGTGCTGGGGAGTGCTACGGTGCAGGGGCGTCCTACGGTGCAGGGGCGTCCTAGGGTGCAGGGGCGTCCTAGGGTGCAGGGCCATCCTAGGGTGCTGGGGAGTGCTAGGGTGCTGGGGACGTGCTACGGTGCAGGGCCGTCCTAGGGTGCAGGGGCGTCCTAGGGTGCTGGGGAGTGCTAGGGTGCTGGGGACGTGCTACGGTGCAGGGCCGTCCTAGGGTGCAGGGGCGTCCTAGGGTGCTGGGGAGTGCTAGGGTGCTGGGGAGTGCTACGGTGCAGGGCCGTCCTACGGTGCAGGGCCGTCCTACGGTGCAGGGGCGTCCTAGGGTGCAGGGGCATCCTAGGGTGCTGGGGCGTCTTAGGGTGCTGGGGAGTGCTAGGGTGCAGGGGCGTCCTAGGGTGCTGGGGAGTGCTAGGGTGCTGGGGAGTGCTACGGTGCAGGGGCGTCCTACGGTGCAGGGGCGTCCTAGGGTGCTGGGGCGTCCTACGGTGCAGGGCCATCCTAGGGTGCTGGGGAGTGCTAGGGTGCTGGGGACGTGCTACGGTGCAGGGCCGTCCTAGGGTGCCGTCCTAGGGTGCGTTTTTTCCTCTAAATGAGAACAACAAAGGCAAAAGTGTATGCACTTTCGAGGCAAGCAATGTCTTCGTAAAGTGTGGGATGCACCAAAAAAATAAAGCATCAATAGCACATACATCTCAGTGTCGTTGCTTAATCTAGGGTATGGATCAATCACACTATCTTGATACCGATGTTTACAGTCATATATAAAAGTTCTTTTTGAAAGCATGATTCTTTGTCGTAGTATTAGGCAAAAACAGGTAAAAAAAACAACAACTTACAACTTAATGTAGGGTACACAAAGTCAGGGGTCGGGCACGTCTCATCCAAGTGTGTTGGAAACAAGGACATTTGACAAATTAGGTAATTAACAAATGTGTAGACTGTTTAAGCCATATCTACACAATTTATATCTACAGTTTACCATACCTTTTTTTTATTGCTTGAAGAATGTGCTTTATCTTCATTAGTTTTGTGTTGACCTTCAACTATAAATAAAATGATATTATAATTAATTACAAATAACAATTCCAAAATGTTTAAGTGTATTTACAAACATGGGCATTTACCTGGCTTGGGTTTTGGATTGTTATATTTTGGTGGAGGAATTGGGTAGGACACAGTCCTTTTATCAGTTTGCTTATTTTTATTTGGATTAGGTTCTACTTTTCCTTTGTACAAAACAAAAGCAAAGTAAGTTAATCCAACACTTATGTTGAGCTTTTAGTACAGAACAGTATTTCAGTATGTAACCTTTTAGATATGCAATGATTAATCAATCAAATCATTGTAATTCCATGCCAAAAAACTTCTTCCTCTGAAAGCCCTCATTTTGAAGGTCTACAATTCAAATTCTACAAAGAGAATATTTGTGATTAGGCTAAAGAAGCACAATAACATAATAAAAGTTGGTAACTCACGTTTTTTGACTGCCAGGAGACTTTGACTGAGCTGTGTTGACTCAATGTCAGTCACGTCACTGTCATTGTCAAAATCTAAAATAAATCAAACAGAAATAAATTTGTAACAGTTTACGGTTCACATATGAAAAACAGTCAAGACTGCATTAACAATTTGTAATTTAAATCCGTTTTAAAGCACCAAATAATAATGTACCATTAACAAAGTCACGGAAGACTTTCCTCTTTCTAGTTCTTTTTTCTTTCCCCCGATTGTCCATTACCTACAAGATAAAACAACAGGATAGAGTTTAACTTTCAGGACACTAAAACGTGTCCATTTATTCCAACAGTTGGAAATCAATTGGACAATTTTGAATATAACATGCTAGTAATTGTATATACAAAAGAATGTTGATTGAACTACACCCAAGTCAAATCATGCTGACCACCGTTAACCACAAGATTAAAACCATCAGGTGGATTTAATGTTATTGATAATTAGTGTGTTAGGTGCTTTTTCAAACCTTATTGAAGTAACAGTGTAAATATTATATATATACTCGGTCTAAATGAGTCTACTCCGCCAGGATACTGTTATAAGCATGAGCCCCGTCCGATCGGTCGTGGCGGCGGTGTTGCAACAATCTATAGAGATATCCTAAATGTTACTCAGAAAACAGGTCACAGGTTTAATTCGTTCGAAGTACTTGTGCTAAATGTTACGCTCTTAGATGTAAGAAAGAAATCCCTATTATCTCTAGCCTTAGCGACCGTATATAGACCTCCAGGGCCCTATGCTGATTTCCTAAAAGAGTTTTCAGACTTTCTCTCAGATCTATTGGTCAATGCCGATAAAGCAATAATTGTTGGAGATTTTAACATACACGTAGATAACACAAATGATGCGTTAGGGGCTGCGTTTACAGATTTATTAAACTCATTTGGGGTCAAGCAAAACGTCAGTGGTCCCACTCATCGTCTAAATCATACACTAGATTTAATTATATCATATGGAACCAATCCAACCGATATAGATATTATAGCGCAAAGTGACGATCTCACTGATCATTGTATGGTAACGTGCATATTACGTACTGCTGAAATTTGCCATGTTGCGCCACGTTATCGACCAGGCAGAACAATCGTTCCAACCACTATAGATAGATTCACAAATAGCTTACCTGATCTATCTCAGCTGCTCAGTGAACCCCAACAAACAGATGAACTAGAGGAAATGACTTGCAGTTTGAGCACCATTTTCTCTAGTACATTAGATATTGTTGCAACAATTAGATTAAAAAAGGTTAGAGAGAAAACTAAAGCACCATGGTACAATAGTACTACACATGTTATCAAGAGAGAAACTCGTAACTTAGAGCGTAAATGGAAACAAACTAATTTAGAGGTCTTTAGAATCGCGTGGAAAGACAGTATGTCACGTTATAAAAAGGCTCTAAAAGCAGCCAGGGCTGAGCATCTCCGCAAACTAATAGAAAATAACCAAAATAATCCAAGGTTTTTATTTAACACCGTGGCTAGACTAACAAATAAACAGACATCACCAGAGCAAAATATTCCGTTACAGTATAGTTGTAATGATTTTATGAATTACTTCAATGAGAAAATAGAAAGCATCCGAAATACAATTGTAAATGTACAATCCTCTATGGTGTCTTATGATTCAGCCACAATTACCGCCCCTCAAGAACAACTACACCGCTTTACAACTATAGGACAGGAAGAGCTAAATAAACTTATCTTTGCAGCAAAACCAACAACATGTTTATTAGACCCAATACCCACTAAACTACTGAAAGAAGTGTTACCTGTAGTGGAAGAGCCTCTTCTCAATATTATTAACTCGTCTTTATCTTTAGGTCATGTTCCAAAAATATTTAAGCTGGCAGTAATAAAACCTATTATTAAGAAACCGCAATTAGATCAAAATAACTTAGCAAATTACAGACCCATTTCAAATCTTCCATTTATATCTAAAATACTAGAAAAAATTGTGTCCGCTCAATTGTGCTCTTTCTTGCAAGAAAATGATATCTATGAAAAATTTCAGTCAGGATTCAGACCGCATCATAGCACAGAAACTGCGCTAGTTAAAATTACAAATGATTTACTTTTAGCTTCTGACCAAGGCTGTATCTCAATACTAGTTCTACTCGATCTTAGTGCTGCGTTCGACACTATAGATCATAAAATACTCTTAGATCGACTACAAAACTACACTGGTGTTCAGGGACAGGCATTAAGCTGGTTTAAATCGTACTTATCAGACCGTTACCATTTTGTCTGTTTAAATGGTGAAAAATCGAAGATAACGTCAGTAGACTATGGAGTGGCGCAAGGATCGGTGTTAGGCCCTCTGCTATTCTCAATATATATGCTGCCACTGGGTAATATTATAAGAAAACATGGAATTAATTTCCACTGTTATGCTGATGACACTCAATTATATATTTCATCAAGACCAGATGAAAACACTAACTTATCTAAATTGACAGAGTGTCTTAAAGATATAAAATGCTGGATGACGTGTAATTTCCTGCTATTAAATTCAGATAAAACGGAGGTATTACTTATTGGTCCAAAAAACTACCCACAAAACCTCGTACAATACAACTTTAATTTAGAAGGATGTCCAGTTACTTTATCCACTACAGTAAAAGACCTGGGTGTTATACTAGACCGCAACTTGTCTTTCGAAAATCATATTTCATATGTTACAAGAACAGCCTTCTTCCACCTTAGAAATATTGCTAAGCTACGTAACATGCTATCTGTTTCTGATGCAGAAAAGTTAGTTCATGCATTCATGACCTCAAGACTAGATTACTGTAACGCTTTATTAGCTGGTTGTCCTACATCCTCAATAAACAAGCTACAGTTAGTGCAAAATGCAGCTGCTAGAGTTCTTACTAGGTCAAGAAAATATGATCATATAACACCAATTTTATCATCTCTGCACTGGTTACCTATTAAGTTCCGTATCAATTACAAAGTACTATTACTGACCTATAAAGCCCTAAATGGTCTAGCTCCTGTATATTTAATGGACCTTCTATCGCCCTACAATCCATCGCGTTCTTTAAGATCCCTAAATTCGAGGCTTCTGGTCATTCCTAGGATATCCAGATCCACTAAAGGAGGGAGGGCGTTCTCGCATTTCGCTCCTAAACTCTGGAATAGCCTTCCTGATACTGTTCGTTGCTCAGACTCGCTCTCCCAGTTCAAAACTAGATTAAAGACGCATCTCTTCAGCCAAGCATTCACATAATGCTTGCCTCTTATACTACTGTTGAATCAGATCGAATGCATTAATATTATGAACAGCAGCTACGCTAATTATTTCCCATCTGCTTTTCTGCTGTTATCTCGGGACGCTAGTCCCGAGGTAAATAGCGTTCTTCAGCTACAGTCTGTATCCAGCCTCTCACGGAGACTTCAGAGTCCCCAACACCTGTGATGAGACGACTCGACGCCTGTGAAGAGACGACTCAACGCCGGCGATATGTTATGCCCTAAATTAATACATGATGATTAACTAACTGTATTTTTTACGTACATTTCTGAAATGCACTTTCTGTAAAGCTGCTTTGAAACAATATGTATTGTGAAAAGCGCTATACAAATAAATTTGAATTGAATTGAATTGAATATATATATATAAATACATTAAAAATTATTACCAAGTCTTGTTATTCTTGTTGGTGCAGCAGAGGGAATATAGCATAACCTTGTTTGTAAGGAAGACACACAGCCTTTTTGTAGATGCGTTCTCTGTTTGTCAGTATTCGCTTTGCCATTGACAAGTCACTGCTGACAAACATTATGTTGAAGAGCTTTGAATTGCATGGCTTTTCAAAGACACTTTCACAGTCAGTTTCCCTAAACACATCCATCCTTAGTGTTCCATCGTTTCGTTTCTCCTGGATAAATCCCACTGTATTATCCATCAGGAACACACAGTTGTCCGGCATCTTTGCTGTTAGCTTGCTTGTACTTCGGGATTGTCTGGCAGGTCTTTCAGTACATTGTCTTTCAGCAAGTCTTTTTGTGACCCACACTAGCGGTTGTTTGCCACTTCTCACCATTTTTTTGATAACCTGTAAGTGGTTCTCAAACGGAAAACATGAAATATTGTTCAAAGAGCTGTGGAAGTTTGCAGCATCATCTGCTAAGTGTTTGATGGAATGAATGTTGTATGTTGGAAAGGTGGGTCCATAAAAATCCACAGAGCTATCCACAAAGTGCTCCAGAATGTTGTGCGCGTATCCTAGATAAGACTCTCTCTTCTCATCTGCTTCATCCAAAAGAATGCTCATACCAACACTCAGACAAAGAAAGTGGTGATACTGGTCATTAGGAAGAACATCCTTCAAGATTAATGGTCCTGTGTAGAGCATGAACTGACGTAGCTCAGTAGCTTTCCACCTATCCAATTCTTCCATGCTTCTTGGCTGCCTTGCAAACTCTGCAGGCAAAGCTCGTTTCAACTGAGTAATGTTCATTTGTACTTCCTCTCTCTGAGCTTTACTCAGCTGACAGATAACTGGCCCACGCCACAAGTATGTCAGCAGTATGTTCAACTCGGTTGAATACCTCATCTGTTCTTCCTTCAGAAGGACCCTTTGTCAAGTAAACTACCCTATTTTCAATCATTTGAGCTACTGCAACACATCGCTCACATCCATGCAGACTATTGTGACTTTTTATACTTTTTAGAAATGACCTGGCTTGTGCATCACAGATGATTGCCTTCACTGTAACTGTGTGAACCAAATTCTGGAATGAAACTCCATTTTGGATGAGCGGTTGCAACTCCTCCAAGAAATCTTGTAAAAACTCCTCAACAGGGTTAGGCTTGCTGGATCCATAATACAGAGCTACAACAAATGGCTGAAAGTTCTTAATTTGACAGAATGGGCCAGAAACACATTTTGCTCGATTTAAAGAATGGCACGCCATCCACGTTAAAGGACAGTTCAACTTGTCCTGGCTGTGTCTTTTTTGAAATGTGTTCAAGAAGGTAACGCTCAATACCATAATAAATATACTGTCCATTGCATTTAGTTTGAACTGGCACTCCTTGTGGAGTATCAAGAAGGCTTCTAGCATCTTTGGGAAGTCTATGCCCATGGCGCCTGAGCACACAAAGAAGCTCATTTAGTGCCTTGTGGGTTTGATTTGTAGCAGTAGCCCAATTAGCCAAGTCTTCGTGGAGAGAAGGAGTTTCATCAGTTGAATGTGAAGTCTCATCCAACTGCTCAGAATCTGTTTCAGTCAATTCTGTCTCATAATTATGTTCTTCATCGGTATCACCTCCAATGGACACTGCTACTGTGCTTTTGGAAGAACTACAGCCCTCCATAGTAGGTAAATCGCCATATGTTGATCCCTCCGCCAGTGTACTGCCCTCCCCCGCCAAGGCTGGCTCCACTGACCCCTCGGATTCAGAGCTGCTACCACGTTCCACTAAGGCATCAACCCTTGCCCTTCGTCGTCTCCACTTCTTTTTGTATTCGGAGGACATGTTTAGCAATTCTAAAATTACAAAATATTTTTAACGCATTTACTGACAACATACATGTCCAAATCCAGCTAAACACTTAATTTTAATTAAAATATGAATACATTTTATTTGTAACGCACTTTACATTAGCAATCTCAAAGTGCTACAGAGCACATAGGAAAACAATTTAAGATACAATTCAAATTCAGATAATTTACTTTCTGAAATAAACTTTTCAAAGACTACATTAATAGTTAAAGTAACAACTTTGACTGTATCATTTAACATACTTTATACTACATTATACTGTTGTATAAGTTCAAAGTAACGTTTTAGCCTACTAACGTTAGCTAATTTTAGCCACATTCAGTACATTTGTTGACACTGTGGGCATCATTTTATTTTGGTTCATTCATGTCAAACAAGTAAAACTCAAGCACGTTAATCGAATAATACAAAATTTACTTACCCAACAGTAGATTTTAATAATCTCGATAACGTGCAACTCAATTCCTCCTCTCCTCGTGGTTATTCTAAGTGCTAAAGTTCCGGGTTCCAGAGTCTATGGGGAGAATGCGTAAACATTCTCGTGAGATAATCTTTTTTAGACAAACCCAGTACTTTTCAGTTGACAATATGAGCATAATTTCTTTCGGTTCATTCATGACAAACAAGTAAAAAACAAGCACGTTAATCTGTTAATACAAAATGTGCTTACCCAACAGAAGATTTTTAATAATCTCGAATCGCAATACGACGCAAACTCCTCTCCTCGTGGTTGATCAATGATAAAGTTCCGGGTTCCGGTTATAGGTTCCGGTCCTTCCAGAAGGCGTTAACATCTCGTGAGATAATATCTCCTATCGCGAGATCTTTTGTCAAAGATTCATTCACTGCCCACTTTTAATAGGAAACATTATGTTTGGAATATTATTAGATGAGAAATTAAATCAATTTGTAATTAATGTAATGTGGATTTAGGGCAATTATTTTATTCATAAATGTAGATATATGAAGATGAAACCTTGTTTTTCTTTTTTTTAAAGAGATTTTATTTGTAATTTATTTCCATTGTTGGAATGTATGAAAAGTAAGGCACATAAATTGTTTCAAATAATTAAAATAAATTTATAATAAAATAATTTAAAATAAATTGTAAGAGATTTTGATCTCTTAGAAGAGTGATTAATCTCTTATTTATTATTATTATTTTCTATAGCCTACCTAATGTTTTTCTTTCATCATTATTTATTAATTTAACTGATGTGCCTTGCGCAGTTATCTGTACCATTATAGATGTATTTTCAGTTTTTTTTATGTTCTTGTTGTTCAATAAAAAATAAATAAAAAAAGTGTTCCAACTCAGACATAATGGTGACCGGATATATTTGTGTTTTACATGTATATGCATTCCATAAAAAAACAACAACGAATACAGGTACAACAGGTTGAAATAATGACTAAAATGCAGTGGCTTTGAAATCAATTAACCACACTGACTGGGCACTTTGTACTTATAAATTATTTAAACAAGATAAAGTAAATATATGTGTGTAAAATTGTGTATTTCATAAAGATAATTCATGTTTTTAATGTTTTCCTTGACTAGACGTGTAAAGGACGTCAGTGGACGACTATTCACAGCCTTGACTATAGACGTGTAAAGGACGTCAATGGACGTATTCACACAACTTCTTAAAACTTGGCGAATTTAATTAATTATTGCGGTATTAACCATGCAAGGATTAAGCACAGCTTTATCACACTTGTTTTCATAGAGGGTCATGATGGACTATAAATGCACGTGTAAAAGACGTCGCCATGGTGACGTCCTCTCTCACCCGAAACACAACATGGTATATATTGAACTACACGTAGCTAAAAGTCAAAATAACAATTATACATGCAACCCCAGATAACTGTAGACATGCACAAATGTATCTGAATGCAATTTTAGCAAATGTTCTGTGTTACATATTTTTACCGATTTATGCCGTCATACCGCGACTATTTTTGACCAGGGACACGACGTTGCCGTCGGACCAATGTTTGCTGGGAGCGATCTCTGGAAGCTTTGTATGTGTTGGAGTTCCTGGGATGTCACCATAGACAGTAAAAGAAATGGACACAGCGACCCCGTTGATTTCAACGGAGAGAGTTGAAGCCCAACATGGGCACTCACTTCCTGATAGCCAAGCGTTCTGCGCAGGCTCAAACTGAGCTTGATGACGTAGATGTCACGTGAGCAACCTGACTGACTGACAGTTGTAAATCTTCTAGTAGCTGTGCCAAGACAAATCTGAATCACCCAGAGTCAGTCACCCAACGTTACCCAGACAGCAAAATGTATTTGGGCCCGATTTGGGCCAGGTCTTCATTAGCAGTTTGGCGCAGATGCGCTAAACGGACCTGGGCCGGGCTCATTCTTTCCAACGGCCCAATACCGGAACAGGTTGGAATTACGGATCAGAGACAGATCTGGGCCAGCATTGGCCCAGTGCAGTTATTAATGCCATGACATGTGGTGCAGATCTGACCCAGATCCCTGACTCATATTTTACATCTGGGGCTCATCTGGCCCTGGTCTGTGATTCATATTTAGGCTATCAGACAATTAAGGCACAAACACCCAGACAATTTGTAATTTTCCAAAAAACTTTTTTTATTTTAAACTCATTTATTGCTCATTAGTTGGGTGTGACCGGGCACGGCGGCCACCCCCACGGTCGCATGCCAGATTAAACCACCTGATGTTATACTGGTTTATCTCGGTGTCGGTGGCTTTGTCAGACATGCGATTCTTCCTCACTGCTCCTGTGAGACGTACAAAAAGCACACAAAGCAAAGAAACAAAGAGTAAATGGATCCAATTTTCAAAGATTCTTTATTACATGACATTATAGTAAAATGCTTGCACAAATAAATAATAATAAATGTGACTAAAGTGGTGTGGAGTGAGTAGTATTAAGGTAAAAGAGTATCAAAACTCGAGAGCACGTAGATGTGAATTTGAAAACTTGTACAATAAATATTCATACTTGTACGTGAACATTTACACTCACAGCTCCAATGTAAAAACCTGTAAAATTAAAATCTGAAGTTGAATGTTGAAATTTGCACTCGCAGACAAAAGTCACAAACCTGTATTCTGAATTTTAAGCTGCAGACAAGTAGTCACAAATGTGTAAAATGCCATTCACAGAAATACAATGACAGACACAAACTTGTAATATATATTTGTATTTAATCGCAGTACAGCCTCAATTAGGGACTTGCAACTTCTCAAATCTGTCATTGCAATTTCAAACTTCGCGCCTTGAATTTTGCTACTCTTTTCGTGCAAGTTGCAAAACTAACTTGTGCACTTGCAACTCAGTGGCAGTGAGAGAGAAAGGGGGACGCTCTGAAATGCTAACATGAATTAATGCATTAGACTGATATTTAAAGAAATAAATGATATTATCAAACTCAGTAAACTCCATACTAATAATGCATTCTACAGAAAAGCAGATGAGCACAGAATATGACTAAAGAAAGCAAATTTGTGTTCAGTGCAAATAAACCTGCTGCCTTTATTTTATTAATAATGTATAACGAATTGTGTTTTATTTTTTATAACTGTTGGTCCATTAAACGCGTTGCTTTGAACACCCCGCCCCCCCCTTTCTCTCTCACTGCCACTGAGTTGCAAGTGCACAAGTTAGTTTTGCAACTTGCGCAAAATGAGTAGCAAAATTCAAGGCGCGAAGTTTGAAATTGCAGTGACAGATTTGAGAAGTTGCAAGTGCCTAATTGAGGCTGTACTGCAATTAAATACAAATATATATTACCAGTTTGTGCGTGTCATTGTATTTCTCTGAATGGCATTTTACACATTTGTGACTACTTGTCTGCAGCGAGTGCAAATTTTAACATTCAACTTCAGATTTTAATTTTACAGGTTTTCACATTGGAGCTGTGAGTGTAAATGTTCACGTACAAGTATGAATATTTATTGTACAAGTTTTCAAATTCTACGTGCTCTCGAGTGTTGATACTCTTTTACCTTCATAGAGTAGTGAGTGAATGAATGAGAGAGACAAGAAATAAGACAATAAAACCCCGATGTTTTTGCCTGCCGTGTCTAGATCGCCTTAAGAGGATTTAGCATTTCCAATTTATGCATTAAATTATCATTAGTATGACTGTATTATTATTATTGTTGTTGTTATTATTATTAGGGAAGGCCTACTTGTATTGTTAAATTGATAGGCTACTATAATTAATTTGCCACGCAATAATTTAACTGCGCATCACCGCATATAGACACGCTGCGAGGATAATAATATTATATAGAAGCTTGCTTAGGCTGAAAATGATCTAAAAACATTTAGGTCGATATACAATGAATTATAGGCCTATAAAGTTATTAACAGCCTATAAATAGTATGTCCGAACACTGCAATAATCAGTCATCAATGGAAATTAAAAACCGCTTTAGGCTAGTTCACAAACAGCTTGTTTAACAAATTAATAAAAGAGGCACATTGCAGTGGCTTAGAAGACGTGGGTAATATGGTTCATCCATTTTGCAACACGAACTGGAGGTAAGCAACAGTAATTTGCAGGTAGTTTGATAGCTAACATATCACATATGTCGCACTCTACAGCCGGTATAATACAGTGAGAATTGATATGGTACTGAAGTTGAACTAGTTTAATGTATTTGGAAGTCATTAATTTGTTATTGTTGCAGTAGCTAGCAGCGGTCACCGCTGGTAACGTTATACGATTTTGCTGCTAACACACAATGGACACGATATTCAGCAATTTTGATGAATAATAAGCAAATATCAACGATTCAGCCTTAAAGCCTATGTTCACATTAGTTGTGGATGTTTAAAAGAACCTATGCTACCAGCTAACCGCCTGCTAACGTTACCCAGCTTATCTGACACGTCTCAGGTTGTCAGAATGTCAGTGTAAATGTTTGTAAACTTTTATTTTTAATATAATTATGTAACAGACTAACATGACATCAACACCAGTTTACTTTTATAATATACTTACTAAATTATACTTGTATAATGCACTTATCAATTAGCAAAGATGGT
Source organism: Gila orcuttii (assembly GCA_026230005.1). Taxonomy (NCBI): domain Eukaryota; kingdom Metazoa; phylum Chordata; class Actinopteri; order Cypriniformes; family Leuciscidae; genus Gila; species Gila orcuttii. Next base: position 3,135,387 of record JAPDVR010000003.1, on the reverse strand, counting down.
ACAGCCTGCAGTCTTCCACTCTTGTCAGCGGGTTTATGCGGGGTGGCGCCCGCGCGTCCGGTCTGCGCAGCTCGCGCGGATCCGGTCCACACCCGCCAGGCGGACTCAATTCAGTTGTGGCACAGATGTAAATGCTGTCTGGGTAATCGTGCACAGAGACGGCGAAGTGCGACCTGCAGCAACTTTTGGTAAGTATTCTGATTAATTATTTTGTCATTTTGCTTAATATTTATTTATTTAAAATTTAACGTCAGTACGCCATATTAAGTTAATGCTTTATATTAATAAGTTATGTAAAATGATATTCAAGAACTTATTAATTCATACCCAATATGTATATGTAAAGAGATACTAGGCAAAGGCTAATTATTGCTAACTAAATGATAGTTAAGATTAGTAATTTAACTTAAACAGCTAATCTAAGTCGAATGTAAGTTAAATGAGTCATATTTATTTAACCACCCAAGAAGCGAATGTTTTAAATATAATTTGCATGGTGAAATTAGGCATTGGTAAAGATAAGATTGCATGCTGGGCATATAATTAACATGATTGCTTGATGCACATGATGTTGTATAGTGTTAATGGACGCAAAATGGCGTTAACTGTTATCTACACAGAGACAATAAAAGATCTATCGCAAGAGAAATGGCCGAATTAGTCATATAAAAAAGTTATTCAGTAAATCGCTTTGTACAAAAGCGTCTGTTTTGGCCAGTTAAATAAAATGTAAGTTAAATAATAGATGGACAATAACATCTATAACTAATGGTTGCCCTTTTCATTTTTCTTTCCTCATAGGTTCAAATACAAACTCTGTACTTAAGAACTTAACCAAACACCATGGCTGACAACAAAGGTAAATCATGTAGCTATAGTATAATTTACAAATATAGTATAAAATATGGAAAGCAACACATTGACTGTAAGAGAGAATACAATAATAAATGAACCTTTTGTAATACCTATATTGTCATGTTATTATATCAATGAACAGATAAAATCAATTAATTTGTGTTTTATTGTATATCTGCATAGACATTTTTTTTCTGTTTTGTTTGAATAGAAATAAATCAATGGCCGGAGACAAGTTACTTGTGTGTGTTAAAATCTGTTTACTGATACTGACAAAACAGTGTTTTGATTGTGATTGCTGTATGCTATTAACAGATCCAGTGATTTGGATCATCGGGAGTAACTACACTCGTCGTGGGGAAGAGAGGGCGAGAGAGACCATCGGGGCCAATCTTGGCCTAGCGGCCGAGGTTCACTGGTTTGGCTGGGGTGGACTTCGATGGCACGGACTCCTTCCTTTCTTCTACCGGTCCCTCAGAGGAAGAGCAGCCCCGGATGTCCTGCTGATTCACTGCGGCGGGAACGACTTGGGATGCAGGAAGAGCATCGATCTCGTCGCAGCGATGAAGCAGGATCTGCAACATCTCCATCGGTGTTTCCCTCAGATGTCCATCATGTTTTCTGACATCACCCAGAGACGTCAGTGGAGATCGGGTCGTCCGGGGAAAATTGACAAGTCCCGTAAATGCGTGAACAGTGTCATGGCTACCTTTGTCTTGGGAATGCAGGGGGGTATCGTGCATCACCCTCAAACTGTATTTAACAAGCCTCAACTGTTTCTAAGGGACGAAGTTCATTTATCCACTAGGGGTAATGATATTTTTTTAAATAATTTAGCTGAAGGCTTGAGAGGCTTAATCCAGTAGGGGTGATGCTGGATTAAACCTCTCAGCATGTTTTAAACATGAAACAGTTGAAGATTGTTCAATTCTTTTGGGGTTGTGTATGTGCCTTTTGTCATTAGTTTAACATATTATCACATTGGTAGACATAACACTGTTCAATTGTCACTGCTCTTTCTCACCCCCACCCTTTTGCTTTTATGGACTTTGTCTAGCTATGCCATGGGCTGACTTTAGACAGTAAAAGACTGACTGCGAGACTGTGCGAGCTTCTCCTCCTTTCTATATGGTAATGTCTCTATTGTGCGACATAAAGTCGCGTGGTTATGACGCAATTTTTAGCCTATTTTTACAAGAATGGTTTCTACGGGGCCATAACGTAAGATACAAAGTAATGGAGCCTTTTATACATTGTCGTGTTTCTTTAGAAATAAATAATGGACAAATGGAGTCTTTGGACGCCTCAGATGTAAAGTTATTCACTGTCAAAGTGACGCCAAAATGAATGGGAGTCAATGGGATGCTAACAGCAGGTGATAGCCAGCTACAATGGCGGTCCCCGGAGGCAGCTTCAACTTCCGGCTGATGGATTACCCGCTTGGATGTCACATGATTATGGCACTTCTTCGTGTGTTCCATATATGGACTGCATGTGCACACGGCGCCCTCAGGCTTCCAGTATGGATTGAAAACACAGTATATCAGAGTATCCAGCGCTCATAATGATTACAACGGCCCATTTGGGTATAAATTCAATAAATATTATTCCTGTCTGTATAAATCTGAAGTAAACCTATGAGAATCTATCGATATTTCTCTAAATCTGCACATTTTTGAGCTAAAAGCCCTGAGAGACGTCGTTTTGTCAATCGCTGTCATGACGACCTCACAGGAGTTTTTTTCTGAATGAGAGCGGCTGACGCACATAATTCATATTAAAGGTATCGACTCATTTTTTGATTACATAACTCCTGACACAAAGTAAGACATAACTGTCAATATAAGTTTCTTAGAATACAATAGTGGTCAAATACTGACACTTGAGTCTTTTATCTTTTTAATGATGTATAGTTTGTCAAGGTAATAACTTTAAATCTGATAGTAACTTTGAACTATTTAAACAAAAAAAAACGTTTCAGTGCGCCGGCGCTCTGGCAACGGTTAAAGGGTTAAATAACGTTTAAATCATTATGGAGAACAAAGTTAAGCCTTTATTGTTCTCTTAGTTTGCCAACTAAAGTTATCTTGGGAGTTAGCCTACTGCTTTTTTATATAAATTAGTTAACGTAAGCAACGAAATGAAGTTTGCAAGCTAAGAATGCAGACAAACAAAATAAAGGTAATAAACACAGTAACTATGTAACCAAAATATTACAAACTACTCACATGTGGCTGTGGTGTGGCATTTAGGTGTTGCTGTTCTGATGACATTGTCTGCGGCTGTGCTAGCGTTTAGAATGCTTGAAAAGGATAAGTCAAACTAACTTTAGTCACAATAGGAGATATACTGTAATATTATAAGTTAAACAACACAACAGCATTATAATACACAAAACTAACAAGGCACTTTTAAGTTAATAATAATAAAAAATACTTAACAAAATGTGTTTTAATCCCAGAGGTGTCAAGTCCAGGTTCAGAAAGTAAAATTCCTCCTCAGTATTTTGTTCCAATCACCTGGATTTGCTAATTAGCACAGTTTTTCAGCCAGGAGATAGAACTATTTAGTGAAATCAGCTGGCTGAGTTAATGGGTGGAATAAACATATGGCAGGACTTTTACTTTCTGACCCCTGGAATTGACACCTCTGTTTAATCCATTAGTCTCGCTGTAGTCAGTTATTTTTTTCGTTTTTTTTTTTTCAGTAAGCTTCCGGGATGCTGTAGTAGATAGTTCTACCAGACGGGCTTTGGTTCTACTAGCGATTTGATTGGAGACCAACAGCCAATCACAATTGACCTTTAATTTTCCGATTGGTTGATTTTGTGGCACACTTGTAACGCTGTTGTATGTTGAGCGAGCGTGTGTGTGTGTCAAGAGTTGAGCGCGCACAGAATTAAGAGGTTGAGAGAGAGAGAGGGACTTGACAGGAGCACAGAGAATAAGTTTGTGAGAGAGCACCTGAGTAAACTGCGTGAGAGGGGTTATTATTGCACGTTAATATGGATAATAGCAAATACATTTATTGAGCACGGAATCGTTTTTTCTTTGCTTAAACAATTTTTTTTTTGCGATTGTTAATTTCTGTTCAAAATATAATGCAATGTCCTTGCAAAATATAGTTCTCTGTGCTCAAAACGTACAATTACTCGCTCAGGATTGAGGCCCACATATAACACCATAATGCGACACACACACACACTCAGAAAACCTGTGTTGCTTACTCAGCTATGCATAATAGCACCAAATTAATAAAAAAACACAATATATTGACCCGCGTAGTGTTTTATATCATGCGCCGTGCACGTTTGCAATGATGTAAGATTCACGCAAACGCACCAGTGTTCGATAGAATCAAGTTGATTGTGAAACCAGACCAACATTGCGGGGGGCGCCGGGAACAATTGCGCTTGGCCTCGGACCGCAGCAAACGAGCCTAGTGTAAAAGCCCCCTTAAACTATAAAAAAAAACTAAAACTTGTTTGTTGTGTTTATTCAGGATATGTATGTCTATAGCGTGTTAAACCTTGTGTAGAGTATTTCTGGTCAATTTGGGGAATATGTATTCAATAATTAATAATTATTCACACGGGTTTGAACCAGATAAACTTTACATTATTATATCTCCCAAAAAGGATAATATGTTCCCTGCATCTGCATTCATATATGTACCTAGACAATTAACCACAAAGGATTATAATTAATTGCATATGTAAACTATATTTTACAGACAGGTTAAAATTAGCTCAATTGTATATCAATACTTAATCAAAACAGATTATAGTTAAATATTAATATATCAATTAGGTCTATCATATATCAACTCTAAGAATAGTCCCTGTGGAACTACTTTGTGATCTGATTATCCGTTTGTCCAGCAAACTGATCATGCGATCTTTATCAATTCTCACACCGAAATCATCTCAGAGATTCACAGGAAAGGCAATTTCTGGCCATGAATACAACCTTCCTGTTTTACAAAGATAGCCTGCTAGTTAAAGTAATTTCATACTTTTAAAGCACGTAGCTTTGGATCGTACATTAAAGGGACTTGTATATGAGCAAGAGACAGAATCAATAAATGAATATAATGAATTTAATAAAGGAAGACTACGTATACGAGACAACACGGAAAAACACATCTTAATGCTTTTTTAAACACAATCCGATAAACGGATACTTGCGCGGTTGCTCGTTGTGTGGCTGCTTCTAAGGCATGTGGATGCGTGTTCCGTGGGAGCGTCACGTGGCCTGCGGATGGGTCCGGAGCGCGCACTTTCAAACAAAGGTTTAAAGGTCTCAGCCTGAATTGTTTCTTTGGTAATTTACGTCCAAGTTCATTTACCCGTCTGGGGAAATGAACAAAGTCGAAAGGAAAAACAAAACTTAAACAAACAAAAGAAAAAGATCCCCGGAGGAGGATCACGAAGGAGTTACATGGTGATGCGAAAGAGGTAAGAGAGTAAGAGAGAGATGAACTGGCGTTCTGTTCTCTTTAAGGAACTCAGTCCATGCCTCTGTGGAGTGCCATTGACCAATAATCATTCAGCAAACCTTGAGCGGGAAAGTTCCTTTGTTTCTTCTAGCAACCTAATTTGCATGGTTTATGGCCGTGTCAGAATTTTAGTCAGAATCACTCTAAATATGGTACAGCATAGTAAAATACATTTTACAGTATGTTCATATACATATATGGCTTGGTCAACCCCAGGGGATTCTGTAGGTATCAAAAACAACATGTACAGAGGATAATCTTGCAAGGTTACATTAAAATGCATAATATAGGCACTTATTTAGAACTACGATAGAAATATATATATTCCCATCTGACTTGGGCATGCCAACACACATAAAAACATATCAAACATATCTTAGTAATGTCTTATATAAGGAAGTTAAATAAAAAGTTTGTGTGTGGGTGTGTGTGTGGAAGGAGCTTTCTTGGGCTGGCTGGCATTCCTTTCTCCGCAGAAAGGAGGTGTCAGGAGATACTGATCTCTTTGAAGCTCGGACCTAGGGCTGGGGGGAATGTGTGGACGGTTCTGGTATTGCTCTGATGGTCCATAAAACGTGTCACAACGGCCATCTTCCCCAGACTTTCTGGCGCTTAAGCTGGTTAATTATTAGACAGTCACAGTTTGCAAGTTTAAGGAAACTTAGCAAAAATGTGTTCATTAACAACGATGATCCAGCTTACACGAATCATGCTTCATCCAGACGCATACGCTACACTTGTTTTAAATAATTGTATTATCTGACTTTTAGGGTTATTACATGTAATAAAACTGGTAAAAATGTGATTTCATTGAATAAAAATAAATCTGAAATCTCATAAAGTTAAATACCAGTGAACTAAAGAAACCGAGCATAACAATTTTTTAATTTTTACTAAACATCTAAAAATCGGGGCTTTTATCATGAAAATATATCTGATCTTGTGTTTGTTTTGGGTGGGACAAATTTTGTCCTTGCTCTCTGCTGTGCTACAGCCCTCCCTCCACAGCTCCTCTTCCACAGCTCCTCTTCCACTGCTCCTCCCCCACAGCTCCTCTTCCACAGCTCCTCTTCCACAGATCCTCCCCCACAGCTCCTCTTCCACAGCTCCTCTTCCACAGCTCCTCTTCCACAGGTCCTCTTCCACAGGTCCTCCCCCACAGGTCCTCCCCCACAGCTCCTCCCTCCACAGCTCCTCCCCCACAGCTCCTCTTCCACAGCTCCTCTTCCACAGCTCCTCCCCCACAGCTCCTCTTCCACAGCTCCTCTTCCACAGCTCCTCCCCCACAGCTCCTCTTCCACAGCTCCTCTTCCACAGATCCTCCCCCACAGCTCCTCTTCCACAGCTCCTCTTCCACAGCTCCTCTTCCACAGGTCCTCTTCCACAGGTCCTCCCCCACAGGTCCTCCCCCACAGCTCCTCCCTCCACAGCTCCTCCCCCACAGCTCCTCTTCCACAGCTCCTCTTCCACAGATCCTCCCCCACAGCTCCTCTTCCACAGCTCCTCTTCCACAGATCCTCCCCCACAGCTCCTCTTCCACAGCTCCTCTTCCACAGATCCTCCCCCACAGCTCCTCTTCCACAGCTCCTCTTCCACAGCTCCTCCCCCACAGCTCCTCTTCCACAGCTCCTCTTCCACAGCTCCTCCCCCACAGCTCCTCTTCCACAGCTCCTCTTCCACAGCTCCTCCCCCACAGCTCCTCCCCCACAGCTCCTCTTCCACAGCTCCTCTTCCACAGCTCCTCCCCCACAGCTCCTCTTCCACAGCTCCTCTTCCACAGCTCCTCCCCCACAGCTCCTCCCCCACAGCTCCTCTTCCACAGCTCCTCCCCCACAGCTCCTCTTCCACAGCTCCTCTTCCACAGCTCCTCCCCCACAGCTCCTCTTCCACAGCTCCTCTTCCACAGCTCCTCCCCCACAGCTCCTCTTCCACAGCTCCTCTTCCACAGATCCTCCCCCACAGCTCCTCTTCCACAGCTCCTCTTCCACAGCTCCTCTTCCACAGGTCCTCTTCCACAGGTCCTCCCCCACAGGTCCTCCCCCACAGCTCCTCCCTCCACAGCTCCTCCCCCACAGCTCCTCTTCCACAGCTCCTCTTCCACAGATCCTCCCCCACAGCTCCTCTTCCACAGCTCCTCTTCCACAGATCCTCCCCCACAGCTCCTCTTCCACAGCTCCTCTTCCACAGATCCTACCCCACAGCTCCTCTTCCACAGCTCCTCTTCCACAGCTCCTCCCCCACAGCTCCTCTTCCACAGCTCCTCTTCCACAGCTCCTCCCCCACAGCTCCTCTTCCACAGCTCCTCTTCCACAGCTCCTCCCCCACAGCTCCTCCCCCACAGCTCCTCTTCCACAGCTCCTCTTCCACAGGTCCTCTTCCACAGGTCCTCCCCCACAGCTCCTCCCTCCACAGCTCCTCCCCCACAGCTCCTCCCTCCACAGCTCCTCTTCCACAGATCCTCCCCCACAGCTCCTCTTCCACAGCTCCTCCCTCCACAGCTCCTCTTCCACAGATCCTCCCCCACAGCTCCTCTTCCACAGCTCCTCTTCCACAGCTCCTCCCCCACAGCTCCTCTTCCACAGCTCCTCCCCCACAGCTCCTCTTCCACAGCTCCTCTTCCACAGGTCCTCCCCCACAGCTCCTCCCCCACAGCTCCTCCCTCCACAGCTCCTCTTCCACAGCTCCTCTTCCACAGCTCCTCTTCCACAGATCCTCCCCCACAGCTCCTCTTCCACAGCTCCTCTTCCACAGCTCCTCCCCCACAGCTCCTCCCTCCACAGCTCCTCCCTCCACAGCTCCTCCCCCACAGCTCCTCTTCCACAGCTCCTCTTCCACAGCTCCTCCCCCACAGCTCCTCCCCCACAGCTCCTCCCTCCACAGCTCCTCCCTCCACAGCTCCTCTTCCACAGCTCCTCCCCCACAGCTCCTCCTCCACAGCTCCTCCTCCACAGCTCCTCCCTCCACAGCTCCTCACCCACAGCTCCTCCCTCCACAGCTCCTCCTCCACAGCTCCTCCTCCACAGCTCCTCCTCCACAGCTCCTCCCCCACAGCGGAGCCTGCCGTGAACGCGCAGACTAGTAAGCAGGGCCACCGATGATGGCGAATTATAAACAGATATGGCACATTCACTAATAGGGACGAAACATCAACAATATGCTTTACATTGACTATGGCCTGCCCATACTTTGACTACAAACTTGGTCCTCAAATCATTATGTATTTTGCAATACATGTAACTTTATAACGTTGCACTCTTTCTATACGTTTTAAATAGCTAGTAAGATAACGTTAATATATAACGGTAACTAACGTTACAGTATGTAAGTAATTATTCTAGCGATATGTAATGCTAGATAAGGTTTGCTAGTACATTATTTCAGCAACATGACAAGCCAGTGAATTAGCAGGTTTCAATTGTTGCTTAGCACAGTGCGTGACATTTTATGTACATGTTATGCGGCTAGAGTTTTGACACCGCGTCAATGGGCTCTGTCTAATTCTTTCTTTTTCGCTTGTTTATCGTCATCTGTCTTTTTCCTTTTACCTCTTTGTTTTATGAGCAGGTGCCACTCGAGAAATTGACAGTTTAGGTTGTTTCTCCGCCATTAGCACAGCTGCAGCACACCGGCAATCTTGAGTTTGAACGACAGTACGTGCTGTGCAAGAGAGGGGTGTGATCAGCGCATACACGAGCGTGATTGACACTGCTAAGACATTCCTCCTGGCTCTGATTGGTTGTTTCTGACCGGGAGCGGTGTATTTCTGCAAATGGCAATAGGACCACTGGGAGGAGCCAGAGGAGCTTGATTTTTTCACAGATGATCTGTCTCATATTCTACTGTCAGGACATAATGACAGTTTTAACAAATATGTAAAAAAATATTTTTTTACAAAAGTTACCTACAGCAGCTGTGTAGCTAGTGTAGTTCGAACAAAATAGTTGTTAATTAATATTGTAAGTTATTCTTTTATTTTTATTTTACTAAATGCTTTATAACTACCTGAATTTACTACATTTACTTACGCTTTATAAGTAATCTATTGAACCACTGACAACTCCTAAATAACTGGTTTGTAAATAATGCTATGGATATGTTTATAAATCAAGAATAAAGCATGTATAACTGTATTTAAAAACTGCTTATAAATGTCTATTAATGTTTTAGAAATAATGAATTACCTGTTTAATAATGCTATCGAATTTAATTTAATCTATTTAATTTGAGTATATATTATGTAATGTTTTTTTGTCTTGAAGATCTGATGAAAAAATGATTGTTCACTGCCTCATGTGCCACAAGCCGCAGGAGGACATCAGTTGTCTTCTGGCCACTGTGTGCATGATAGAGAGCACACAGGCTGAAAGAGAGGCTGAGGTCCTAAAAGCCAAGGCTTTGGCCAGTGACTGGGTCAGAAATTCCAGGACCTGGGATTTCCATCATCTCTGTGTACTGATGCCAGACAGAGGTTGTCAGGTGGCGATGCTGAAGGAGCTTCTTCGCCTGGGTTTTTTGGTCCATAACCAGCCCGACTGTCATGATTCTGCCATCTAGTCCTTGTCTTTCTTTAAGTCTTGGGACAGGATCATGACAGACTCATGTTTTGTGTGCAAGCTCATGGCTTTGTGTTCGGGCCATGTGCTTGTGTTGTCTCGTTACGTAACCCCGCCCCCTTGTTATCCTCGTCTTGTCATTATTGTCTAGTCAGCTTCACCTGTTCTCGTCATTAGTGTCTCCCTTTATAATCCCCTTGTGTTTGCTGTCCTGTGCCGGTTAATTGTTGTCATACATTGTATGAGACTTTACTGCGAGTACCTTGTCAAGACTTCTGTCTAGCGAAGTTGTGATCTTGTATTAGCTGTTTGTTCTTGTGTAGTTTATTGTCAACTCTAAGTCTAGAGTCAATATTATTTGTATCTGTTTTCCCCCTCGTTGGTTTTGTTTTCCCCGTTTTTTGTCATCAATAAACCTTGTGTGTTCTGCAAACTGTCTGCGATTGGGTTCATCCTGAAATTCATAACACCGACATGGACTCTGGCGAAGAAGCTGCTTCAGCATCTGACTACCCTTCCTCTGCTGGTTTGTTCAGCACACATAATGTTGACAGCCCTTTGGAAAAGGAAAAGTACGTGCAGTTTTCAAGCATTGTTTGCAATGCGACTTCATAATGTAAGTATAAAAGTTTGTAATAACACTCATCCACATTCACCTGTCTTGTCTCACATAATCTTAAGGGTTGAGTTTTAAGTATCCTGTTCATTTTTTCCTGTTTAATCCAAACAAAGTCTATTGGGTCTGCTTCTGACATATCAAAATGTCTGAAGATTTTGAAGGTGGTCAAACATGATCTAGAAAGGATTCAAGGGGACCTGCAGGTGAGCAGAAAAGTCTTAAATGTAGACGAGACCCTTTACAGATACTACTGTGAGGTGGTCCTTGTCTACGCTCACGTGCAGCTCCCAGGAGCTGTGGAAGACATGACGGTAAGTTCAGTTATTTTAACTAAATTATACTTTTGACATCTAATATTTGTTCACATATGCATTAGTAAATTCACTCACACTCACTCCTCTTTAATGACACCTTTTCAATGCTTTTCAGGATGTGGAGTGGGTGGGGTGTATTAACCATGGCAGCAGAGTGGTGGTACGCACACACCGGCAAAAATCAGGCGGTATGAACATTGCCTTGAGCCAGGCTGAGGAAGCTGGACGTTTCAGACACAAGACACAAACAGTAGATTGCTTACCACCAGTGTTTTACATTTAATAACTTTTTTTCATAGATATTGCAGCAATACTTTGTAAAGATCAAGCCTGAGAGTCTTCAGGCTGATTCAGGCTGATAAAGGCTGCAATAGGTTTTTGTGTCCTGTTCTGGTTACGCGGTCCACAGTGTGTCCCAGGACATGAACCACCTTAATTCAATGTTCATGCCTACACAGATCAATGTGCAAGTGTGTGAATATATACATCTTGTCAGTCACAGTCATTTCACGATTAACATTTCCTTCTATATTTTATTTTTACAGGTATATTGGACATGTGTACTAGCCAGAACGTGAGGAGGGCGGTTGTGGTGGCTGGAAAAGAACTCACAGCATACCAACAGGAGTGCATCAGCCTCTACTTGGCCCGTAACGCTGGCGCGGGACAAAATGAGCAGTTGGTAGAGGCAGTAATTTGGGAACTGTTCAGAATGCGGCTTTAGTGACGTCACTACAGACACAGGCCCCGCCCACGAGTGTCGACAGACACAGGCCCCGCCCACGAGTGTTGACAGACACTGCCGTTTTAACATAGAATTGCCCTGATTGAGTTCACAGCGATTTTAGAGTTGTACACATCCGCCGTTGCTGCACCGACGAGAATGTCTCCCAAGCGCTGTCGGTGTTGTGTAGCTGGATGTATTAATCCACATAGCTCTGTTTATTTACTGGAGCGATAGGCCTAACGTTATTGATCATGGCAGTAATAAAAGTGAGAGCGCACACTTTATTACAGTTCATAGGAGTTGTTTTATGGATATACAGTTTACCAGTTTATTAAGTACCCCCTGAAAAGGTGTGTATAATATTTGTTTACTGTTAGTTGTAAAGAGTATTTTTTTGTACTTCGCTGTGTATGTTGATAATGAAAGGGAGAGAGTTTATGGATAATACTTTAATGCGGACTTCTTATACAGTGTTTATTCAGCTCTTACAGTGATTTTCTAGAGTGAAATTGACGCTTCATCTTTTATGTGATGTACAGTAAACTTCATTGAACTCAGTATATTTTTAAAACATTCGGACGTGGTCTGCTACAACAGGCTTGTACTAATAGTGGATCAAAGAAAGATGGAAAAACAAGTTATAACCGTAATTAAACTAGACTATACCTGTCCAATCTCCATACAACATATATTATCTGTCCCTGTGGGCATTATTGTCCGGGTCGAAATGAACACGGCTACTGAGAGTTTATGTTTTGATATTATCATTCTTTATGAGAAGGTCGTGAGGCTCGTGAGATTCTTTATGCAAGGTCGTGAGGCTCCGCCCCCTGGGCCGGCAGCAGCAGCTAATTTGCATTTAAAGGGATACACACTAAAACGGTGCGTTTTTCTGAGCCTTAAAAAGTGACAATTTAAACATGCTGTAAAAAATTATCTGTTGGGTATTTTGAGCTAAACCTTCACATACACACTCTGGGGACATCAGAGACTTATTTTACATCTTGTGAAAAGGGGCATAATAGGTCCCCTTTAAATTTTGTAAAACACTTTTTGTTTGGAAAGGCAATATGCGAAAGGGGAGTGAATCATGAATAATGCTCTGATTCACACCTGAGAAGACAAAAGACCTGCTTAATGAGCCGCATAATGAGCCTTTCACACAGGTGTGTCACTGAGCCACAAGAAAGAATGCAAGGACAAAAAAAATGTATATATATACATACATACTACAAAATTGGTTCACAGTTGGAAACATCTCTAAAAAATTTTGTATTTTTCCACTTGTATTTTTGTTTGCAAATTGTATAATATCCAAGGTGAACATTTCTAGCAATTGTGTAGTTAATTCTCATACTGTATTTTCAGAAAGTTTTGGATAAGTATCCTCTCCCCAAATTTGTCATTAATAAAACACAAAAAAAATAATTTAAAGAGAAGGCTTATATTGACCTTTTAAGATTGTCAACATCTACCCTGTAAATATATTCTTTGCTATTTTATTAAAAAGGTTACAATTAAAACAATTAAAATTGTAACACGTATTTCAAAGAAAGATTACACTTGAAACATTATGATAAAATGTATACTTTAGTTTTTACAAAGTTAAGGATTCATTAGCCTAGAAGCCTACATTGGAACAAACACTATAATAACATCTTAGTTGATGACTATTTTTGACAAAACATAATATAATTTAACATATGAGCAGAAATTGGCGAACAAAAGCTTATTTGATGTGGTAATAGTCTATTTTACAGTAAAAACTTCATAATCTATTCAAAACTAGTAAACGAAATGTTGTCTTTCATACTTTGTCTGTAACAGGCATATCGTTTGTTGTTTTTATGATATATTAGGGCATATAAATGTTAATTTGCAGTTTAATACGTTGCTTACACAAAGACATTTTATTTCAACATATTTCAGTAGATTTTTACTCATCTCAGTATAGCAATATAGTTTGGTAAAAGCTATTTCATTCATTCACACAGACGCGATTCATATTTAAACAGTCTTTTTGCAAGCTGTAGTAAACAACAGCGCGCATCTGTGCCATTCATTCACACACATACATGCGATACATATTTAAACAGTGTATGTAAACTGCAAAAAGACTATCCATATCACGATTAGAACAAAGCACTTAATAAAAAACGTACTATTCTCCTCAGATGGATCCGTTGCTGAATTTAAACCAGCACTTCTGAGGTAAATTCCCCAGGATTATTCCTCACAGCCTCGCAAGATGACGTAAATCACTGTAATCTGATTCAACTTGGTGTGTTTTATCAAGTTGATGTGGGCATTGACATGTTTGCATGGATCGCCTCAGATCATTTGCGTTTGAATAGCGCACGCTCTCCGTGATCACATTAAAAGATGAGCTATAATGAGCTGAAATGAGAACGACTGACATTTCATATAGATTACATAAACAGAGAATATTTGTTTTTCTTATGAATTAGATCATTTAAAAGTACACACTTAAATGATTATAAAGATATATAGCTCATGCATGGGTGAATAGTAGTCGCTGAGTTTTGTTTAAGTTTAGAGACGTGCTCGCAAACCCTGTTTATTTTCTTTATTTTACAAAAGCACAATGTTTTATTTCGATTGTAAGTGGACACATAAAAAAGAAGACATTTAACAGTTTATTTTTTCATATTTCTTAAGTCTGTATGACCAAAATTGATGGAGTACTTTAAGTCTATTTTGCTGCTATGTGAAAAAAATCGAGCAAAACGCGCTGGCGCGTTTGCCGACCCCAGAGGGTTAACAGTGACTTGCTGCCTCCTACTGGTGGTTTTAATTTCACATTTAAAGTATCTTTTCATGTTTTAAATCATTTCAAATATAAATATTCATCAATTTTGTCTTACTATAATTTTATTTCATTTATGAAATTTACACTAAAGATGATGCATGGAATTAGGTTTCAAATTAAATTCATAAAAAGGTAAAAATCAATTGAAACGTTTTAGAAAAAAATATTTCTGTCACTGCTGTGAACTGACCGCCACACAGAATATGAAGAATATCAAAAAAACTTTAGTAGTTAGCTGTCCATGGCAGTCCTAAACCTGCCAACCAGGACAATAGCACACTCAGCAAAATATTGTCTAATTAGCGTTATCGATAAAATCTTGGAAAATACAGAGAGATAATTTTTTGTCAATATCGCACACCTCTAATGTTAAGTGGCAGATCAGTGGGCTTGCTGCAGGTGAATATCTAACTAAGATATGTCCTCTGTCCCAGACGAAACCTAAAATACTATGTGAAGGAAGCAAGATAATTTAATAATTATTATATTACTGCGTGGTGAACCTAACATATTTAAACAACTATTGCTTTATGTAGTTGGCCAGATAAAATGAATGAAAAATTATCTTATGTCCGTTTTTCTTTTCTCTGTGCACCAAAACGCAGAGTAAGTACAAAATTATGGCAATTTGGCCTTAAGGCAAAACATCTTTATAAGAATGGGTGCTTATGGAAATACTAACATCATGGTGTCACAGGCAAAGGATACAGAAAGTACTGAGGGACTGGGAGACCAGGGACAGTCAGGTTCAGAGTCTCAGGGAAGTGTGTTGAGCTTTTGTTAATGTTTTTTGGAGGTGTGGCTGTTCAGCAGATGAGCACCAATGGCTCACCAATTTACAGTATGATCAGCCAATTTAACAAATATTATGAACAAAACAGTCTTTATTTAGAATTCTTGCTATTGTGTTGGATGAGGACAATCCCCAGTGTATCGAAAAACAAAAACTTCCAAACAAGTCATTGGCATTTCAAGAGAAATGATCCCAAGACTTTCCATGGCTACATTACAGTCCATCAGTGAGAGGGGTCTTGTGTTTACTGCAGCGAAAGTGTGTCTAATCAGTACTCTTTAGGTCATAGACCTGATGCTGCTTTCATTACTACAGGCTTTAGAAATTGGAAAAAGGACATTGAAAAATGTACAGCACACCAGACCTTTCAAGCCCACTGACATTATGTGACTGTGAGTGCACATCAGTCAAACCCAATCAGTTTGTCAGAAACAACAGGCCAGGGCATTGCCAAGATGGTAACTGACGTGCTGTTGGGGCTCAATCTGCCCATGTCTGCTTTACGTGAGCATAGTTACGATGGGGCCTCAAACATGGACAGTACAGTGGTGCACAGGCATTAGTGAGGGAGCAGCATCCATTAGCTCTCCATGTGCATTGTGGCACATACTGTGTCAGTCTAATCACACAGACTGGCTGCTCAGCCTCCCCAATGATCCGGGACTGCCTTTCTTGGGTCCACCAGTTAGGCATCCTTTTTAGCCAGTCAGGAAAATTTAAGAGAATGTTTGAAAACATAGTTACTTCTGAAAATGTCCCGATCACCACACTAAAACCCCTATGTCCAACCAGGTGGACTGTGCGCAATTCTGCTATAATAGCTGTGCTAGAGCAGTATGACCGGGTACTTGGCAGCCTAGAGGAGATTGCAAAAAAGTGTATCTAGGACAGCTTCAACTGCCAGTGGCTTATTTGAGCACTTCAGCAAAGGTAAGACTGTGTTGGGCCTCACACTTGCTTCTGCTGTTGTTGGAGAGCTTGAGTGCCTAAAGAGACCCAAAAAAAGACCCAAACTGTCTCTGGTATGCAGGCTGCAGTAGATTGTGTCCAATTCCTCTCTTCAGGGGAAGAGAAATTTCAAGAGCCATTTTGAACTGTATGAGAAAGCTACAGCATTGTTTAAAGGGGTGATGAACTGAGAAATCAAATTTTCCTTGAGCTTTTGACATCTAAGAGGTCATCATATTATAAGAATATCCTGTAAATTTCAGAACTGAAAACGTCCTTGTTAGTCCAATAAATGCTTTTATTGACACCAGGCTCAGCAAACGACTCGTTTTTCAAAGTGGGGAACTATGACGTCAAAGAGGATAAAACACCACCCCCGCTGAAGAAGATCAACACCTACTTCAACACGGCTACTTTAGCCCCGCCCACCGATTCGCGCATTACACGCATAGCTAAATAACATGGGCCTACCTCGTGATGACAAACCGGATCGAGCTACCGAGCAATAAACATGACATTTACAAAATATTGTGCAGTGCCTGGTTGTGGAAGAAGACAGTCGCTGCATAAGCTTCCTCTGGATTCCAATAGGAATGCTTGGTTAAACTTTATTTTTAATGACGTTCCAGCTGATGTGGGTAAAACATTGTCCGTTTGTTCGCTTCCTTTCACTGAGGATTGTTTTGTAAACAAGACACAGGTCGAGACTGGATTTGCAGACCGATTAAGATTAGAAAACGGTGCTGTGCCTTCTATATTAGATCCGACAGGAATGGTGCAACACACTTATGTGAGTAAAATTTTTAGTTAAAAAATAATAATAATCTAATAGGCTAGTATTGCATTGTTACAGATCGTTTGATATCTAATAATTATGTGTACATGTGTATCAGTCTAATCGTTACTGACGAGTGAGTTGAAACTCCTTATAATATGCAAAACTGTTATCCACTCACAGCAGTGGGCGTTTACTTCCAAGTCTTCAATGCGAGACGCCCATAAAAACCGAGCGTTTTTGAGCTAGGCTCAAAACTAGGGTAGAAAATAGCCTATTACTTATTCATTTTGATGTTTTTGAATGTAAAAACCAAGTGAACGTCATAAGTTGACCTCAGACAACAATATAACATTTTTTAAAAAGCTAGTTCATGACCCCTTTAACTCCACTGAATCAGTTGACTCTATTGAGACCGCATATTCAAGGCGCTTTGCTGGCAAAGCAGTGGATCATTACAGGGGAGAGTTCTTTAAAGTATTAGATTGTGTGGAGGTTCAGCTTGGTGATCATTTCAATCAAGACAGTCTAAAGCAGGGGTGTCCAGACTCGGTCCTGGAGGGCCACTGTCCTGCAGAGTTTAGTTCCAACTTGCCTCAACACACCTGCTTGTAAGTTTTTAGCATGCCTAATGACCTTCAACAGCTAATCAAGACCTTGATTAGCTGTTTCAGATGTGTTTAATTGGGGTTGGAGCTAAACTCTGCAGGACAGTGGCCCTCCAGGACCGAGTTTGGACACCCCTGACTTAGAGAGTGTCCTTCTGACCAGGGTGTTAACTGATTCAATAGTTGAGTACCCTGAGTTGCGTAGAGGTTCTCTCTCAGTACAGTTGCCCCTTTTTGGCCAGAAATGCCCCTGTAGCAGCCGTGGAGAGGCAGCAGAGGTCCTCAGGGGAATGCCAGTGGAGGTCCGGGGGTTGTTTGACCAAGGTGAGGTCCTCATCAGAATTTTGTTGGTGGTGCCAGTGTCCTCATGTGAAGCTGAGAGGAGCTTCAGTGCATGGCGGAGACTAAAGACGTGGCTAAGGGCTACAATGGGCCAAGACAGACTTAACAGTCTGTTAATCTGCAATGTGCACAAAGACAGGCTGGACAGCCTTAACATAAACGAGATATGCCAAGAGTTTGTGGGGCCCAGTGATACCAGGAAAAATACATTTGGTACTTTTGTTTAGTGCCTTTCCTGACATATAATTGCTTCAAGTTACAGCTATTTGGTACTTTTGTTTAGTCCCTGTTCTGTCAAGCAATTTTGATTTAAATTACATCTATTTTGTATTACTACATATAGAGCAGTGACTATAACCTAATAACTTTATTTGTTACAAAATATTTTATTTCTTTTATATGGGGACACTTTTTCACAATATTGACGTTTTTCATTACTTTACAAGTTAAGTTGAAAACTTGTCTTTTTAACTTTGCTTTTTGTCACAGTGTCTGGTTTATGTTCCCTGGTGTCCACTAGAGGTCCTCTTTCCTCACGGTGTCATTCACTTTTGGAACTGCATTCCCCACAATCCTTGTCTGCGCTCATCACTGTTCATTGCACTCAGCTTTTCCCCATCATGATTGTCTTGTTCTGTGTATAAATACCCTGCCTGTTTTGTGTTTGTTACGGAGTCCTTGTTATTCGTTACACCACTTTGGAGTTTTTGTTTCTTGCCTGTTCTTGTTTTGTTTCCCGTGTATTTTATGTTTGGATTGCCTTATGGATAGTGATGGGGCAGATCGAGGCTTCGTGAAGCAATGAAACAGTCAAAGCAAATGTGCCATTTTGTTTCGAGGCTTCGAATCAATCCGAAACCCGTCTCCACGGTGACACCTAGTGGTCACTTGCAGGTGTTGATCTGAAACAACCTTTACAAAGAGCTAATAAAAAAATGTGTTTTTTTTTTTATTATTATTGTATTTTTGTAATATATGAAGCTTGTAACCTGTAGTCTCTTCACATTGCATAATGTGATTTTGGTCATGAAAAATGAATATTAATAAAAATAAATCAAGCCACAATGTCTCCCTCTCTTATAGATTTTTATTCAAAAATATTAATTTCTCTGCTGTTGAAGGACTCAGCCTACTTATTTTTTTACAGATAATTTCTCCAGCCTTTGAAAAAATTCTCTCACAAGGGACACTTGTTGCTGGCATACAAAGATATTTTTTAGCTAGGACATACAAATGAGGAAAGATTACTGCTCTCTCTTTCCAGTAAGTTAGAGGATCATGAGTTCTGGGCAAAAACACATCGCTGAGGTATTTTTTCACTTCCACTGTGGCATCAGCTGTAGGATTGTGTATCATCTGGGTCTCACGGATACGATTGTCAAAATGTTCCCATAAACTGTCTTGTGTTTCAACTGGTGTTGATGATGATGGGCCTGATGTTGACATTTGTGGTTCTGAATTAAAAGAAAACGGCAATTAGTAACAAATCATAAAACAATGCATACCTTGCTTAGATGGCCCAGCAGTGTCAGTAGCAGGCCTTGGTACAGGGGGAACACTACCATCCTCTGCACCCTGCAGAATGGCAGGATGAATGCTCATCAAATGGCGCATCAAGGATGATGTATTGTTGCAGTAGGCTAGCTGCCGATCACAATACACACATCTCACTTTATTTGGGGTTTCCAAATGGAAATGCTCCCACACCACAGATGTACGGCATCTCTTCTGTGGAGCCTCCATTTCTATCTATCTATCTATCTTATATGTAGCCTATCTAATAATCTATATGTATCTGTAATATATGTATCTATCTATTAATCTATTTATATATATATATATATATATATATATATATATATATATATATATATATTTCTATCAATGCATCTATTAATGTGTCACTATATGTACTCTGTGTGTCTCTAAGTCAATGTGTAAATGTAACTTAAATCCTAAATATAACTAAACAAATCGCACTATAGATGTCACTATATCACCAAAAATCCGCTATCTCAAAACCAAACTCCTCTCACTCACAAAAACCCACGATATGAAAATGCGTTGACAAAACTTTTATACTGTGTGATTGTGTGATTTGTTCCCGAACCGACCAATCAATGAAACCCTGATTCGGCGGAGCACTCCACCTGATGAAACACTTAGACGCTTCATTTAGCCGTTGTCACGTGACGTGGGTGTTTTGAATCACGCTTCGGATCAGTGTTTCGAATCATCTTTGCTTCGGGATCTCGTAAAGCTTCGGAACGTCTGTTTCGCGCCAGCCATCCTTACTTATGGATTTTGACCCTTGCCTGGACTGTTTTTTGTGAGTATGGATTACCCTTAATAAATACTGCTATTGGATCCGTTTCCTGTGTGTGGTATCGTGACACTTTTAGTTAAATGTATTTGTTAATTGAAGTAATAACTTATTTTTATTTGATTTTCCCTCTCTTTCTCGTCTATACTGATCTCACTATACAGTTGTGTGAGGGTGTATGTCTAAGAGTGTGTAGTCATGCCTTCATTTGCTAGGCATGGTAAATGTTTTTAAATAAGTTTTAATTATAACTGTGAAGCAACAATGTTGTTATTAAATGTGCTATATAAATAAATAAAAGCTAAGTTCAAATTACATTGTATTTTGGTGGCTTGATTGTATAAACAACTTCAAAAATATTGCAATAAAAAAAAGGTTTTGAAATATTTTTTGGTCAATTTAGTCAGCTTTTTCATTGAACCAGAAAGAAATTGAGAAGGATAATGAAACGGTCTCCATGCTACACTATTAAAAGTAGTAAGGCTTTCCTCTCTGTACACACATCCTTGCAAGTACAATTTTGCCTGTATTATTGGTGTCCCCTTCAAAAATTGCTCTTGAGAAATGTTGAGTTTATTGTCCCCCCCAACATTTAGATGATATTTTCACCCCTGGAGGCAGCTGAGCTTTTGCATTCCTTGGCTGGGTATGTCTCTTCATTTATTAAAAACATAAAACAAACTATTTGTACAGCAGATTAGCAACTTGTCTACATTTATCGTATATTACTATAAACTTTATATTCTTCACTTATACGGGTCTTGTTCGGATGAGCGGAAAGTCGTTGCTGAAACCTGCACGCGGCGGTCTTTTTCTGAATGTTTAGATTTTTATCCAGTTTCACCATCAAAGAGGCAGCGTACTGACTGAGGGTTCTCGGAAGACCAATTATATTATGATAAGTGGCGCCTCTCCCAGTATGGCCAAAGGAAGGAATATCTTCTTGGTAAGTCTCCAAATCCATCAATGAAGCATTAGCACCCATTAATTCGACATTACTCATGCAAGTAATTTTGTCACAGTGAATTAAAGTCTTGTCATTCCCGTCTTTAAGGTTATTTCAGATTCCGCAGGCCTTCAGCCGCAAAAGTGGCAAGGGTGATTGGTCATTTCAAATCTTCCATTTATATCTAAAATACTAGAAAAAATTGTGTCCGCTCAATTGTGCTCTTTCTTGCAAGAAAATGATATCTATGAAAAATTTCAGTCAGGATTCAGACCGCATCATAGCACAGAAACTGCGCTAGTTAAAATTACAAATGATTTACTTTTAGCTTCTGACCAAGGCTGTATCTCAATACTAGTTCTACTCGATCTTAGCGCTGCGTTCGACACTATAGATCATAAAATACTCTTAGATCGACTACAAAACTACACTGGTGTTCAGGGACAGGCATTAAGCTGGTTTAGATCGTACTTATCAGACCGTTACCATTTTGTCTGTTTAAATGGTGAAAAATCGAAGATAACGTCAGTAGACTATGGAGTGGCGCAAGGATCGGTGTTAGGCCCTCTGCTATTCTCAATATATATGCTGCCACTGGGTAATATTATAAGAAAACATGGAATTAATTTCCACTGTTATGCTGATGACACTCAATTATATATTTCATC
The DNA here is from genome assembly GCA_026230005.1 of Gila orcuttii. Lineage (NCBI taxonomy): Eukaryota > Metazoa > Chordata > Actinopteri > Cypriniformes > Leuciscidae > Gila > Gila orcuttii. The sequence continues at coordinate 3,113,589 of JAPDVR010000003.1, read as the reverse complement.
AAGACCAGATGAAAACACTAACTTATCTAAATTGACAGAGTGTCTTAAAGATATAAAATGCTGGATGACGTGTAATTTCCTGCTATTAAATTCAGATAAAACGGAGGTATTACGTATTGGTCCAAAAAACTACCCACAAAACCTCGTACAATACAACTTTAATTTAGAAGGATGTCCAGTTACTTTATCCACTACAGTAAAAGACCTGGGTGTTATACTAGACCGCAACTTGTCTTTCGAAAACCATATTTCATATGTTACAAGAACAGCCTTTTTCCACCTTAGAAATATTGCTAAGCTACGTAACATGCTATCTGTTTCTGATGCAGAAAAGTTAGTTCATGCATTCATGACCTCAAGACTAGATTACTGTAACGCTTTATTAGCTGGTTGCCCTGCATCCTCAATAAACTAGCAGCTGCATTTTGCACTAACTGTAGCTTGAGTTCTCACTAGGTCAAGAAAATATGATCATATAACACCAATTTTATCATCTCTGCACTGGTTACCTATTAAGTTCCGTATCAATTACAAAGTACTATTACTGACCTATAAAGCCCTAAATGGTCTAGCTCCTGTATATTTAATGGACCTTCTATCGCCCTACAATCCATCGCGTTCTTTAAGATCCCTAAATTCGAGGCTTCTGGTCATTCCTAGGATATCCAGATCCACTAAAGGAGGGAGGGCGTTCTCGCATTTCGCTCCTAAACTCTGGAATAGCCTTCCTGATACTGTTCGTTGCTCAGACTCGCTCTCCCAGTTCAAAACTAGATTAAAGACGCATCTCTTCAGCCAAGCATTCACATAATGCTTGCCTCTTATACTACTGTTGAACCAGATCGAATGCATTAATATTATGAACAGCAGCTACGCTAATTATTTCCCATCTGCTTTTCTGCTGTTATCTCGGGACGCTAGTCCCGAGGTAAATAGCGTTCTTCAGCTCTAGTTTGTATCCAGCCTCTCACGGAGACTTCAGAGTCCCCAACACCTGCGATGAGACGACTCGACGCCTGCAATGAGACGACTCGACGCCTGTGAAGAGACGACTCAACGCCGGCGATATGTTATGCCCTAAATTAATACATGATGATTAACTAACTGTATTTTTTACGTACATTTCTGAAATGAACTTTCTGTAAAGCTGCTTTGAAACAATATGTATTGTGAAAAGCGCTATACAAATAAATTTGAATTGAATTGAATATGTTAAATATATAGTATGTTTTGTCAATAAACTAATCAACTAAGATGTTATAGTGTTCCAATGCAAGCTATATCAAAATAATGAATCCTCAACTTTGAAATATGTATGATCAAACTAAGACATTTATGGAAAAAGACAATTTTCTTTTCAAGATGTTTCCAACTCTAACTTTGAACTTTGAACTGAAATAAAACCATGTCTATATGGTGAAGGGTGTGTGATAGAAGTGTCCAGACGTATGCACCCTGTATTTTAAGATTTTTTATTCCTCTTTTTAGTCAACTTTAGCATGAGTGTGTTCACTTATTCTAAGCAGTGTGTGTGTGTGTGTTGTAAATAAATCCAAACAATCTAAATGCCATTCTTTTTTAAATCTCCTCATTCTTTGTGCAAGGCTCCTCATAATGATATGGCCTGATAGCACCTAATAGGGCCATTATGGGAGGGTCTTTGTCTTTCTCAGGTGTGAAATGCCACACATATTAATGAGAGATCCACGCCTCCTCGCATAAAGCTTTCTCAAACAAAACACGTCATACACATTCTAAAAGACTTTATTGACTTATCTGAATGAGTAGTCAGGATGATTCTCACATAGTTTGAGCAAATATTCTAGACTATGTGATACAATTTTCAAAAGTCTTGTGAAGAAATAATCAATATGTGTTTTGTGGCCTTATTTCAGAAACTTTTATTTTTTGTTTTTTCAATAACCATGCATAAATAATATTCTCTCAAAAATACAAACATGTACATACATGTTGCTCACATATTATGGTAGCCCCGTTTGTGCTATATAGAGTGAATTTACACCTTTGCCTTTAACATGTTTATAAATAACTGAAAAAAGCACAAATGTCAGTGCATGTCAAAACATCCCAAGGGCCCCAAAAACCCCTTGGTCCCCAGAGGGTTAAATTGTTATTTCCAGTGCATTTTTTACCTTTATAAAATAAATGCTTTAAATAAAAAATGTTCAATAGAGAAATATGCAATGATTGTAAAATTAAAGTGATGCTTTAAAATATTTAATTAAATCCGCCAGTAGGTGTTTTATGAGTGAGTCATTGAGTCATGTATTCATCAGTAGCGAAGCAAAGTGGCTGTAATTAAGAATGAATCATTGACTCTCACGATTTGTTCAAAGCCGCAGATCTGTTCACAAACACTGTTGTGGCTCTCGTTGGAGCTATCGTTTTGTTGCAAAAAATACGGACAATACTGTTTTTAATGAACATTACTTAATATTAATACCTATCGTTTATTGGACTGTTGTATAAAATCAATGTCACATTTGAAATCGTGTGGATATGTGTATAATGTGATCAACATTAAACACAGGACCTGACACAGGGTATGTTTTTGTATTGATGAGAGCGCCCTCTATTGGCCAACCGCCCCTGGGTGGACGACCAATTGTGAAACTGTCCTCCAAACAGAGGGTTGAGACTGACCCATTTATACAACACTGTGTGGCTGAGTAGACCTGGACAGGCCTGGCTCTTAAAGACTTTGGTCCTGCAAAAGGTTTTGGTAAGAAAACCTTTCAGTTATTTTAAGGCCGGAAAATACAAAAAAATTAACTTTTAACAGCCATTAACTGCACCAAGAACTAGAATTAAATCCTGAAACGTTTGTCTACATGCAAAGTACATTCAGTAACTCAAAATGTAATGTTTTCCTAATTACAGGAGTGGTTGGAACCCCAAACTTTTGTACAGATGATATTGTCTGTGATTATCACGGCAATGTCATCACAGCGTCTGAAGGGAGGGCCATGATGGAGGACCTGCATGACGAGGCAGGGTACCTGTTGTTGTTGTTTTTTAATCAGGGGAGAAAGGCATGTGTTGATGCACAGACATTCCCGTGCAGCTGTCACCCCCAAGCAGACACGTTTGGCCGCCGTATAAATCACTCCAAGTCCAAGTCGTCAATTTCAAACCATTCTGCTGCACTATGAAGTCCAATGGAGAAGACGGAAAGTTGTGTTGTTCAAGGCTCTGGAGGACATCCCCATTGACCAAGAACTAAAATTTGATTATGGGGTAAGTCGGAAATCGTTCCGTGGGGAGGGTTAGAGCTTGACTGGCTGGACGAGTAGGCCCCAGTCCATTTTTTGTTGCACTTTTAGATTTAAAGAGAGCCCATTTTTAACCCTGTAGAATAAGTTACCCAACGGAGTTCACCAATAGTGGTGGAATCCCAAAATCTTTATGGGTTTTCAACCGCTGTTTTTTTCCAGTGACTTTCGTACTTGATTAATGAAAACATTTGTTGTGAACTTTTTCTTCTAAAGTGTAGGAACTCAGAAGCGAAGACCAGGAGACTTGGTTGTATCTTCAGCAAGATTCATTATTGAGAAACACGAGCTGTTGGTAGCTGCAGTCGTCAAGTCTAACTAGGGGAACTTTACATTGTAGTTTATATACATTTCAAGGGGGAAGGATTACATAGAGGTGGAGACTCTCTGAAACAAAGCAAATGTAAATGAGGTATACAGGTTTTGGAACCTGCTCAGCATGAGACACGAGAAAAGGACAGTGCAGGGGTGCTTCTCAATATCCCTCCTCGTTCCTCTGTCCTCCATCCTATGACCTGGAAACCGATCGAGCTCAGCCATCTTGAAGGACATCTCAATACTCTAATTGCACCGCGAGGAGTCGAGGATCGAGGAGTGAGGAGGCTGCCAGAGGAGTCATGAGCGAGGATACACAGGTGGATCCTATGCGGAAGTGTTTTATCGACTAAACGTGACGCACGTATAAATTCTCCTCCCCCTTCACATCGATCACAATCTGTTTTAATTTATACTTTACCTTTGCAGTTTATATAAACCACACATTACACATTTCAACAGGGTATCTTTCTTTATTATTATTTATTATGAATTTCTTAAATAAACAAACTTCAACAACATAAGGGCAGATCCTTTGAGCGCTGCTGATGACGCTGTTAAGTGACGCTCGAGTGATCAAGTATTCCAATGTATTAAAAAAGCTTTCATTTGATTCCTCCGTCCTCATTTTCTTTCCTTGCGTCCTTCCCTCACATCCTACAGGCGGTGGAGCTGAGACGCTAGGATAGGAAGTGAGGAAAGGAAACGTGGATGCACAAATAAGAAATGAGAAGCACCCCAGGACTTCTCGTACTGAGACAATAACTCCAAGACAAATGGTCTCAGTAATAAAATAGCAGGTGTTCAAACTTGCTCAGCATGAGTTTCACCCGGTGAGACACGAGAACAGGAAAGGCATAGACTTCTCGTACTGAGATGGGACAGTCAGGAATATCCCGCTGGGAACCCCTACCATTTGCAGAGATTTCCTGGTCTCATCATTTATAAACTTTCTCAATATGAAATACTATTGTATTAATACAATAAATCTAAATTAAACATTTAAATAAAATTTGTAATCCTACACATGCTTGCCATTCACTGCCTCCAAAGCCCTTCTTGTGCACCACAAGCTTGTAGGACTTGTTTGCCTTCATGGTAACTGTCATTGTAAAATGCAGCAATAAAAATTAATTTCTGCAGAAGACTACAATCCACATGATATGCTTTGAACAAAAGTTACAATCTACATGATATGCTTTGAACAAAAGTTTCAAACAACACTGATTGTGCTTCTTCATTTCCATGCACTTTAAAACTCATTACAGTCTGTCATGCTGCTTTTTTGTTTACTGCACTTCACTTCAAACAGCAGTGAGCAACTGTTCTGTTGGAGGATGGAGGCAATGAAGCACTAGATCTGTACAGCTCATTCACATTCAGTTTGTGAGTTTAGGGCAATATTCTGTACACCAGTGAAGTGCAGTGATTATATGTTGTAATATTTATACCTAATGAAAGCACTTGTATTAGTAAAAGAAAATAATGCAATTAAACAATGAATTAAGGGACATTTTATTCCGGGAACACAAAAAAAACTATATACAACAAAGCACAGCATAAAAATTAACAATAAGTAAAATAATGTCAACAAGAACAAAACTGATTAACTGGCAGAGACTGTAAAAAAAAAGAAAGGAATTAAAATATCAGGTGTTAAAAGAACATGTCGCCACAGGGCCAGTCTGGTATGTTGACAGCATGAATGCAGATTTGCTGGGCATGGCTAACATCGTTGTGGATTTGTCCATATACTTGTTCATCCCTTTCACACTCCAGATACACTGTTTTCAGACCAACTGGTTCAGATTGCCTGGTCTGGTTCATTGACAGCATGAATGCAAACTGTGAGCAGTGGAGAGAAGAATTTTGATATTTGGCAATTTTTAATTTATTATTTTTGGATCGTACAGTTAATGGAGTATGTCTCAATAAATGGAGAGTTGCGTATCGTTAAGATATTTGCTATGCGACGTCGATATTGCCAGTAAAGTGTAAGTCGCCACTGTGACACTGAATGACAGACCGCTGTGGTCCTAGAGAGACGACCTGACGTACTGGAGCCTGGGGCGTCGTTATGCAGGGAGCCCAGCGCATCCCTCTGAAGGCCCCAGGGAGTGTCTGAAGCTCTGGAGAAGAGACAGACTTGTTCAGGGTGGTAAGGGGAAAGCGTCAAACTCTTTTCTACCTCCGTCCTGCCTATATAATGTAAACAATGAACAAAAATATATTTGCTACGTACTAAAAATTAAGAACTCAGAAACAGCTATATACAGCTAAAACATACATTGTAGAGGTGTGCGATCATACCTGGTTGTGTGGGCAGACAGCATGTCTGTCTTCCTCTGGTCCAGCATCTCATGGGTCAAAACACTGGAAAACAAAAACAAGTCTGTGACCTCTGCTTCTTATAGAGATGCAAGAAAGGATTTTAAGATCTAAACTATCGATTATTATTCCCCACTGTAGCCGTAGTCATATCTTATGCCGTACATACAAGTGGAAGTGTGTGATTATTTTTTTTTTTATGACTCACCTGGCCCTGGACCTGTTGAGATGCATAAACAAATGCTCTCCTGCTGGTGCTTCTTTGAAGGCCCCGGGGGAGACTCGGAGACATCTTCAGCATTTTAAAACGTTCCTTCCGACGGAAATGTAGAATGAATAAACATATTCAATGTTGCTACATATTTCTGAAACTGTGAGCAGTGGAGAGACTGACCGAATCCTGAACTTGCACTGACTATAGTTCCAGATGGCTCTACTGATGAGGGCAGAGCTGCTGGAGTGGGACTTCCTGTCAGTGGAAACACCATTCCTGTCGGCTTCTTTTCTGACATTCTTCTCCGACTCACTGAAAACCAGACATTGTGTTAGGATGAATTGTGTCATTTCTAATGGATGGGTCGAGGAAGCACTGCTCTCTCCTGGGACCAGTAGTGCTTTAAGCACACGGGCTGGTGCGCCTCCTCTTTCTGCTGTGTGGCTGGCTGAGCTGATGCACAGAGACCCAGGAGCTAAAGCACAGAGACCACAAAGACTTTGCCACTTACATGCAATGTAGATTTCATCATCAGAACTGAGTCAGAATGAAAAAAATTCACATTGTCTTAAACATGGCAGTTTGGCTGAGGTCCGTTAGGTCCCTGGGCCAGTACTTGTCCTTTTATTGAGGTTAATTTCTCTATGAATTGAGGTAACAATTTGCATAGTTTGGCATGTCCAATAACTTATTTCCTGTAAGCAGTGACCTTTCAAGAATTTGATGCCTTGGAAACAATAGAACTATATTCATATCTGGTTGTGTGGGCAGAAAGCATGTCTGTCCTACGCCCGGTGCGTTAGCGGAGACGGTCTCCGAAGGCACGCCGTCACTGCGTTTCTCTGAAAGTTCTGCGAATGCAGTTATATGGCTGACATTTGAGAGTGGCTATAGCTATAAAATGCCATTTTCATCCAGACTTAAATCCACGCCAAAATCCATCTCACCATCATCTGCTTCATTAGCCCAAAAAGGCCACAATCTGACACAGCGTCCCTCTGTTCAGCTCCTCGGAGAGCTCCAGAACCTGCTTGGTCTGCTCTTCTTCAGTCAGAGAGCTCCACTGAAAATGTTAAGGAATACTTCAGTGGCGGCTGTCCAGCTGGTCGGGTAGAGCCTGTAAAAGTCGTAGGGCTAAAGTAGAGGGCAACAGAAACTGTGAACAAGAACTGAGATCATGTCTCCAAAAAGCGCCGCCTCTTTCTTCTAGAAAATATTAATTGCTGCTGTGGTTATGCAAGACCAATCCAGTCACATCCTCACCTCCACTCCTGGTGGTGCCCTTCCTGGAAATACGAATGTGGGGAACAGGACGAGGCTGAGGGACGTGAGAGAACGGCGCGAGGCCGGTGGTGCGAGTGTTAATGAGCGGACACCTGTGAAGCACACCGGTCTCGCATCTCTCACGGAGGAGCGGAAGCATAAAGGAGGAGCGACGACGTGGATGATCGAGAGAGGAACAGGCCTGTGTTTTGTTTGTGTTTGATTTTTATTTTCGGCAGCCAGCAGTCATCCGCTGGCGGTTCTTTTTGGTTTGTTTGTTTTATTTTAAATAAAGTCTTTTGATTGTTCGCCAGTTCCCGCCTCATCCTTCCCTGAATCTTACATCTGCGTTACAACGAACAACAATATTCTGAAGAGGAAAAATAACTGTATGGCACAAAAACCAAGTACCTAATTAAAATATCAACAGCTATGCGAGTAAAAAGAACAGAACATGTCAGCCATATAACCTTAAACAATTAATCAAAACTAATAAACAACTAAACTAATTATAATAATAACAATAATAATAATAACAAATATAGCTGCAAGCAGCCATTACCGGGGCCAAGCGCAAGAAGACGACAACAGATGCCAACATGGCGGGGAGTGTCAGACCAACTGCAGCAAGGAGCAATTGAAGACATTTTAAGAGAATTTTGGGCAAATGGCGTTTAAAATGTTTTTATTAGGGAATCCAACAATTTGAACATCGTTGTTACATCGCTTTTTATGATTCCTCATTATTAACAAAGACAACATAAAAAAATAATAAAATAAATTAATTAATTTAAAAAAAAATATATATAATAATAATAATAAAATAAATAAATAAAAACAAAGGGAAAAAATAAATTAAAAAAAATAATAAAAAGAACAGTTCCCAATACCACCCACCCCACCCTAGGGACATAAGACGTATCACACTAATGGGACAATTAGTACTACACACTCAGCCTACCTAAACACGACAACTTAAACTACGCTATCAAGGTAGCGGAGAAGGGAAGACCAAATTTTATCAAACTGATCCAGTTTGTTTGATAAAGAAAAACTAATTTTTTCCAGATGTAATAGCCTAACCATTTCGTCCAACCACATTTTAACAGTAGGGACTTTGGTGTTCTTCCAAAACTTAAGTATTAGTCTCTTTGCAATAAGAAGTCCATAAGACAACAACTGTTGTTGAGATTTTTGAAAAGTAATGCTATCTGAGAATCCAAATATCACCACAAGTGGGTCAGGCTCTAATCCAACATTAATATTTTTCAAATTCTGTCAGAAATATTACGTCCAGAATGGAGTTAACTTAGAGCAAAGAGCATAACTATGCAAGAGTGTGGCTTCCTCAGTCTGACATTTATCAGATATTGGAGAAATATCTGAAAAAATTCTATGCAGCTTTGTTTTAGAGTAATGAAGTCGATGAATAATCTTAAATTGGATAAGGCAATGCCGAGTTAACAGAGCATTTATGGATATTCTCTAATGCATTAACCCATAACTCATCACATATCTCCTCCCCCATTTCCTGCTCCCACTGTAATCTTATACCCTGTGTAGAAAGTGAAGTTGTGGATAGTAAAGAGTTATACACCAGAGAAATCAAGTGACTAACCCCACATCCAAGCCCTAAAAGTTCATCAAATTTAGCAGAAGAAGCCTCATCCAGACCAGGAAAATACTTTCTTACATAGTCCCTGAGCTGCAAATATCGGGAAAAAAATGTTTTTATGCAAACCGTATTTTGCCTGCAGCTGACTAAAGGAGACAAAAGAACCATCAAATGAATAGGTCACCAATATTCCGAATACCCACGTCTCTCCACTTTGTGAAAGCAGAATCCATTGTAGAAGGAATAAATGATGGATTCCCTCCAATTGGCAGGAGAAAAGATAGGACTTTATTACAAATTTTGATTTAATCTGCTTCCAAATGGAATAGTACTATGGATTATACAATTATGATTGTAAGCCAATTTCTCTATCTTTGTAGGAGACAAGATCACTGCCCCAATATCATATGGGCTACATGCTTCTTTTTCCATTTGGATCCAAGTGGAATGTGCAAAGTTGGAATCTAGCCACATTATAATAGTATGAATAGCACTGGCATAGTAATAAAGAGAGAAATTAGGGAGTGCCAATCCGCCTTCAGCTTTAGGCTTACAAAGATGAGCTTTACTTATCCGATGGGCTTTATAATCCCATAAAAAATAAATAATGATTGAATCTAATTGTTTGAAAAAAATCTTAGGTAAAAATATTGGGATGTTCTGAAAAAGATTTTGAGGAAGAAAAATCATTTTAATAATATTAACCCTACCTATCAAGGAAATAGGAAGTGATCTCCAAAACTGAATATTATTTTTCAATTTAGACACTAGAGGGGAAAAGTTAGCCTTAAATAATGACTGGAAATCTTTTGTAACCTCAATTCCTAAATACGTAAATTTTTGCTGTGTTATTTTAAAGGGGAAGTATTGTATAACAGAAAGATCTCGAACCTTTATAGGCATTAATTCACTCTTAGACCAGTTTATCCGGTACCCTGAAAATGTACCAAAATGAGAGATAATTTCCAAGATTCTTGCAATAGTAAGATTAAGATTAGGCTTAGTAATATATAACAGGATGTCATCAGCATACAATGAGATTTTACTTAATGTATTCCCTGTGCTATATCCATGTATTTTGGGGTAAAAACAAGTTTATCAATTACAGACCTAAGCCTGTTGGACAAAGCTTTAGCCAGATTTTTTTTGTCACATGTTAAAAGTGAGATTGGCCTATAACTACTTACTTCTTCTGGATCTTTCCCCCTTTTAAGTAATACTGTTATGGTAGCCTCGTTTAACGTAGGAGGTAGCATCCCAATAGTATTTGCATGAGTATACATTTTAAATAAATAAGGTGAAAAGAGATCACTGAATTGTTTGTAAAATTCACCAGAGTACCCATCAGGGCCAGGGGCCTTTCCACACTTCATTGACCTAATCGAATCTTGTATTTCAGAAACTGAAAGTTCTGCATTGAGGAAGTCACGATCTTTCTGGTCTAGAGTGGGGAGATCACAACTATCCAAGAAATTTTCAGCAGCCAGGTCATTGACTGAGGCCCTGGAGAAGTATAATTCCTCATAGAACTGTTTGAATCTGCTATTAATGTCCGTGTGAGATGTTAATATGACACCATTTTCTGAATTAACTTTACTTATAGTATGATCACTTTCCATTTTCCTAATTTGTCTAGCCAGTAATTTATGAGGTTTTTCACCAAATTCAAAAAAGGTTTGTTGCGTAAATAAAAATCCCCTAGCCAAACGATCTGAAAGAATCTGATTGTATCTAAATCTTAATAAGAGGATCTTCTTATAAATCTCTATGGATGGATGCACTGCATTTACTTTATCCAATCTATTAATTTGTTTTTCCAGATCTGCCAACTCAGCCCTTTTCCTTTTCTTTCTAGAAGCCTGAAAAGAAATAATACAACCCCTGATATAAGCTTTCATGGTCTCCCAAAGTATTGAGGGGGATGTTCCAGGAAGATCATTCATCTTAAAGAAAAAAGAAATTTGTTCACTTAAAAAATTACAAAATTGTGGTTCCTTTAAAAGCTGTGGGTCCAGTTTCCATATCCTATCACAATGAGGCAAGTTAGCTAGATTTAAAGAAAATGAAAGAGGAGCATGATCTGAAATCACTATGTCATTATACGCAACCTTACTGGCCAATGGCACCAATTTAGCATCAGCCAGGAAATAATCAATTCTGGTATATACATTATGAACATTAGAAGGGAAAAAGTACGCTCTGTCTTGAGGGTTAAAAATTCTCCAAATATCAAACAAATTTGAATTATCACAATATTCCTTCATGAAAATACTGGAATTAGAAGGTGGCGCTCTACGGGATGATGATCTGTCCAAATAAGGATCTAAAACTAAATTTAGATCACCTGCAATGAGTAAATTAATTTGCGAGATGTCAGGAATCTGAGCGAAAACATGTTTAAAAAATGAAGGCGAGTCTGTATTAGGACCATAAATATTAACCAGTGTTATGGGTAATGTATATAAATCTCCAATAACAATTAGATATCTTCCCTCCTTATCTGCGATGGTTGTCTTATGGATGAATGGTGTGTGCCCTTTCTGAAGAGTATGGCCACCCCTCTTGATCTAACTGCACATGTAGCATGATAAGTTTGACCAATCCATCTACATCTTAGTTTGATGTATTCACTTTTATTAAGGTGCGTTTCTTGCAGAAAAATTATGTCACTAGATAGCATCTTTAGGTGTGCCAAAACTTTGCCCCTTTTAATGGGATGATTTAATCCTTTAACATTCCAAGTGACCATAGTAACTTTTCTCCCCTTATCCCGCTGAGTTAAGTTGTCCAGCATGGTGTCGGCTCAAACAATATGAATATAAACCCTATCAATGTGACATATATGGTCATATACTGAATATAGATGTCCCAGAACAACCCTCCCTTTGACATACTCTTGCCTATACTAAGAGAAACCTTCAAAGTAAGGCGCGATCCCACTAAGGAAGTTACGAAAAAAACAAAAACAAAACAGCAATAACAAGATATCAAAAAATGAACATGTACCATACTAACTTCCCTCACTAAACCCTTCTAACAATAGAAGTTTAGAGCAGCCCCGCAAAAGGCATATGTGTTGAAGTAAAAAGAATGTATATATAAAATAATAAAGATTTGAGAAACTAGACTTATTGACAAATTAAAAATGTGAAGAGATAAATAAAAATCTGGAAGGACGATCCATCCTACCCTATTTATTTCAAAATAAACCAGAAGCCAACTTCAATAAAGATGGATATATACTTAAATTAAAGGCAATCCGTAAATGTAAACACTTGAACGCTCTACAGCTATTCGTTACCCAGCACAACAATGCCATTATCAGCAGTCTCCGTCTTCAGCATCCTCACGGCCCGAACCAAAGTGAAGCTCGGCAAACTCTTCGGCTTTCTTTGCATCTGTGAACACTGTCTCTTTGCCATGAAAAGTTACTCTCAATTTCACTGGAAATACTGTTCCATACCGCACTCCTGGCTTGTCTCGAAGCATTGCTCTGGCTCTGTTAAACGCAGCTCTGCGCTTTGCCACCTCTGGAGTGAAGTCAGGGAAAGCACGGATCCTCTGGCTGTTAAAAGTAAGATCCTTTCGTTCAACAGCTTTCCTAAGGATCGTTGTCACATCCCGAAAGTAATGCAGCCGCACTATAAGCGACCGCGGCGGCTCGGTGCCATCCGGTCGTCTACTTAAAGCCCTGTGAGCACGATCCACTAGCGGACAATCCTCAAGTGACAACGCGTCTTTCAAGAGTTCTGAAACAAAAGTGTTCATATCTCTGCCCCTCTCAGACCCTTCTTTCAGCCCGGCTACTCGCACATTTTGTCTTCTAGATCGCCCCTCTAGATTATTATTTATTTGACATTTATTTATTGAAGAGGAATAGCCCCTTGATATGAGCCATCTCGTTTTCGAGGGGGTCCTCGATTCTAGATACAGAAATTCACCTTACAGCAGCAGTCAAATAAACGTAACAATAACAAATAACAAAACAAAAAACAAATACACAGAAAAAAAAAAACTGGCATTATAGTAATAGTATTGAAATATATAAACCAAAAACCATACAAACAAGACATTCTTTCATACAAGACACCCAAAAGGTAACACACTCCTCCCTAAACAAAATAAACAATATAAACAATACCATATGTACCAAAACACACAACTAAACACAAGTCAAATAGACAAAAATATATATACGTACCATGCCAAAAATAAGTTACAGTGAAAAAACAAAAAAACAAAAAAAAAAACATATATATATATATATATATATACTAATCAAAAGCAATCACACGTATTCTGAAGATGTTGAACTAAATGATTTTTAAATGTTGGAAAAGAGGTTAAAAAGCGAATTGAAATTGGAAGTTTATTCCAATCATACGGTGCTTTATATTGAAATGCATATCTACCTATTTCTTTATTAATCTGAGGAGTGTAAAAATAAATTTGGGTATTATGACGCAAGTTATGAGATGACCTAAATGGAATTAAATACTGTTTTAAATAAGCAGGGTAATTCATATAAATGCATTTAAAAAACTGTAACCAATGAAAACGCCTTCTATTTGATAAGGTCAGCCAGGACAATTGATGGTACATTTCACAATGATGTGTTCTATAGGGGCAGCAGAGTATAAATCTACACAGGCTATTGTAAACTGTATTAAGAGACTGAACACAGGAAGCAGTAGTGTTTTGGTATACAATGTCAGCATAATCCAAGATTGGCAATAGAAGTTGAGAAACAATTCTCTTTCTGACATGATAGTTAAAACAGTTAATTGATTGATATAAAATTCTAAGTGTGCAGTTGAGCTTATTAGTTATTTTATGCACCTGAGTGCTAAATGAAAGATTAGAATCAAGCCAAAGGCCAAGATACTTAACCTGGCTAGTATGTTTTATAGGAGTTTGATCCAAAGATATAATATTTAGTGAGTTTTCTAGCGAAGAATTCTGTTTTGTTTTAAAAAGCATTGAAAATGATTTTGATTTGTTAAGTAGAAGCTTATTAAACAATAGCCACCTCTGAACTGAATCAAAACCATTTTGTAATGTGATGCTGATGTCATAGATATTAGGTTTGGAACAATAAATGACTGTGTCATCAGCATAAAGTTGAATATTGCATCCAGTGCAGCTACGCGGAAGATCATTGATAAATATTGAAAATAATAAAGGCCCCAAAGAGGAGCCTTGAGGAATTCCTCTTTCAATGCCTGTAGAGTGAGACAAACTGCCCCCAAATGACACACACTGGCGACGATTATGTAAATAAGAATTAAACCAAAGCAAAGAAGAGGTAGACAAACCAAGAGAGTACAATTTGTCAAGAAGTAGATAATGATCAACTAAGTCGAAAGCTTTAGTAAGATCTAAAAATAATGCACCTGTACACATACGATTATCAAAACTCAAGAACACATCATTAGTAAATTTAAGGGCTGTAGTGGTGGAAAAATGTTTTCTAAATCCAGATTGGCATTGAGATAATAAATCATTATTAGCTAAATAATTCGATAGTTGGGTGAAAATTATTTTCTCAAAAACTTTTACAACACTGTTGATGATTGAAATGGGTCTATAGTTATTAATATTATCAGAACTGCCACCTTTATGAAGTGGAATAACTGCCAATGGCGCTGCTAGTACATGAGAACCAATTTTAATAAACTTGTTCTCAATGCCATCTAGTCCAGCTCCACTGGTAGATGACAGTTCACTTATAACCTTTTGCACATCTGCTGGGCTGATCTCTGTAAATGAAAAGGAACTACCTGTATGGGGACAAGGAGCCAAATCTGGTTTAAAAGTATGGGTCTGAACTTGTGGTGCTGAAGAAAAATGTAAACTAAAAGCATTTGCAATGGTTACTGGATCATTTATCATTTCATTATTCAAATTTAAATTGGTTGTAGTCCGCCCTGATTTCCCAAGTATATTATTAACCTGTTTCCAAAATCTTTGTGGGTTTTTGAAATCATTCGATAGACAATTTCTAAAGTAACTGGATTTGGAGTTTCTTGTTTGCATGGTACAATTGTTTCTTAATCATTTATATTCTTCCCAGTCAGCAGTGTGTTTTGTACGTCTAAACTTATGCCAAGCCCTATCCCTCTGTCTAAAGAGATTAATAAGGTCACCATTTACCCACAGCAAGTGACTACCTTTAACTTTGTCAAAAATAAGCATACTCCTTGGACTATTGTTATTCAAGAGCTCAGTATATACAAAATGCCATGCATCATCAATAAATGGAATTAAGTTAAGCCTGTACCAATTAATTTGATGCAAATCGTTAGTAAATTGGTCACTGTTAAAGAATTTGGTTTGCCTTATCTTTATAAATTTAGGAGGGAGACGTTGCTTCGAAATTTTCCAAACGCAATAGATCATGTGGTGATCACTAAAGCTGTCTGGTAAAACCCCAGATTTAATTATTCGTTCAGGGTGAGAAACTAAGGCCCAATCCAAAAGAGATTTAGAGGTAGGAGTCAATCTTGTGGGCTCAGCTATAAGTTGTGACAAATTTAAACTATTAATCATATTTCTTTCAGTAAATGTAGATGAATGAAGCCAATTAATATTAAAGTCACCCATAAGTATCATTTCTTTATTAGAAACTAAGGAAGAAACAGTAGAAATAATATTTTTAACTGATTCCACTTTCAGAGAGGTAGGCGGTCTGTAAATATTTCCAATAATAATTTGCTTATTTTCATGCAGAGTAATTTTAATGAACAGACCCTCAAAAAGTACTGGAATCTCAATAGGAACCATAAGTTGAGAATTTAAATGAGATAGTACATAAGTGGCTACTCCACCTCCCCTTGTTCCTCTGTCCGATCTAAATAATCCATGCACTTGTCTGCAAGAAGATTCACCTCAGTACATAGGCGTTTCACCTCCGTTTGAAGTTTGGTTATGGCATCTGAAGAGTGATTTGCTGAGCGTTCTAGGTCGGCCAGAGTAGAACCTTGTTGCGCGGACATAGTCTGCAAGGCCAGAATGGCGACTTGAGTTTCAGATTTGAGAGCAGATATTTCACCTCTGATCGTTGTGGCCATCTCTTCAATGCGCGTGTCAATCGTCTGGCAAATCTCAACTTTGATAGCTCGCAGATCTGAACGTAACAAGTTAATGGCTTCCAGGACTGTAGCATCTGCCGACCGTTGCGAAGCTTCGCCCGGCGGAACATCGTCGTCAGGAGAGGTCGGTGCGATATGGCCTGCCTCGTTCTGGTTTTTGAGGCTTGAGGCTTGTGACTTCGAGCTCGCTTTCATCTTGTAGCCGATGAGTATCTACGAACCTTAAGCAAATCCAGTTTGTAAGAAAAACTCTTTTTATGTAGAAGTTATTGTTAAAAAGTCTATTTTATAATAATTTTGCGGGAGCTGCAAGGGAGTGCGACCTATCAACCCATAGCTCACTAGCGCCCCCCTGGGCAAATGGCTAAAAAACTGTATTATCACTTTCGACAAATAGGTATTGCAGTTATGAAATCGATGTGATGTTGTCAGAGTGAGATGACAATGACACATACAAAGTTTGGTGTCAAACTGTGAAGGCATTGCAGAGATAAAGCCCGAATAGTCATTTTGGCAGCATGCCTCAAATTTCCTGCTGTGGTATACGAAAATGGTTTATGTCTATTGTCACGAAATCCATAACTTTTAGTAGGCAAGGTCTGGAGATGATACGATTCGATTTTGGTGAAAATCGGAAGAGTGGTCTAGGAGAAGTTTGAAAAAGAAGTTTTTAAAATAAATAAAAGGCGGGTGACAGGAAGTTTGGGCAAATATGGCAAACTTGGTATCTATGTTTTTGGCATAACCCAGGGAATCTATTAAGACCAGTGTCATTACAATAGGCAAAGCTTTTCAAAAGTTATTAGCATTTTGGGAAATTTAATTATAACTTTTGACCTAAAGTGGTGCTGTCTCAGAATCTTTTGAGTACGTGATGCAGCTGAGCTAGAAGGACGCGTTCCTGGATGCTCTCCGGAAATGTATTCTTAACCCTCTGGAGACCAAAAACGCGCCCACGCGTTTTGCTCGTTTTTTTTTTTTTAGCAATGCAAAATAAACTCAAAATGCTCTGTTAATTTTGATCTTTCATTTTCGTGTTATACATCAATCGATCCTGTTCAGTTTCTATTTTTTTTCTGTATATTCACAATAAAAATAAAGTGTTTTGCTTTTTGCCAAATAAAGAAAAATTAACATGATGCGAGTTCTGCACTCTCTCTGTCAGCAAACTCCAATTTGAAATGCGTTCGGAAATCATCTGTAACTCCACGAAAATTCAGTCAAACAGGCAAACCCACGGGCATAAAGCTTGAGATCGCATCTTTTAAATGAAGTAATTTATATTAAAAACAAATATTCTCAGCTTCTGTAATCTGCATGAAAATAGAGCGATTCCAGTCGAGCTGATTACGAGCTCATTTACTTAAATTCGTTCACGCCTACTCACGGAGCGCGCTATTCACAAGATTATGTGTTAAGCCATCTATGCAAAACAGGTAAACGCCCCCAAGCAAATGCATTAAACGCTTCAAGTTTCATCATTCAGTCACCTGCGCGTTGGGAAGATGGCACGATACACCGGTGTGGAAGCTCTTCAGCTCGTCCTGGATACTAGGACGAAGAATCCACATTTTCATCAGAAGAAGAGCGCGACTACTCTGATGACGAGACGACCGTTTGTATTTTGAAGAGCGACTTGATCCAGCCGTGGATAGAATTTCGGATGAGTAAGTATTTAGTCTTACTTCCATTAGTTGACAAGCTATTCAATATAAACATGTAGCTTACATATTATACTGGGTGGACTATTTTCCACTTGCCATCCAGAGTATTGACATTTGATATATTCAACACGATCTAATGAAAGTGCATATCTATACCATGAATTTAATATCTCATACCATTTCAAAGTCAAAAATTTTTTTTTTTTTTAGTGCATATGCTACGCACTGTAAACCCCATGGTTAGGAAATTTGTATGTGTAAATGATATGTTTAGATCATTATGTATGAAAGCTAGAATTTAGAAGTTATTTTAGAAAATAGGCCTAGTAGGTGTTTAGATTATATTTTGACTAGTTTAAATGCTGCCTCATTATCATTAACGATGCATGCTCTTAAATATCAGTTGTAAATGTGCTGAAATGTGTAAATATACCCAGTTAATGAATTGCGCAAATGTGTTTTGTTTGCGGTGTTCCTCTCCGGTAATGGCCCATTGATACGCATATAGGCTTAATGCACGCGTCTAAAATTATTTACATCAGTTATTCATTATAGACTAATGCTACTATGGTTATATTTATGTAATAATATTCTTCAACTTTTTTAAAAGGAATGTAGCTTCATCACTACCTCCGCCTGCAACTCAGAGTGTGCGTAGCAACACAGTCAGAAATCAGAAAGAGTAAGTACATATTTACCTACAATTTTACAGATGTTAGTTCAATTTTGTTTATACTTAGTGTTAATACAATATGAGCCTGTATGACTTTATTATTTATTTTTAGAGATTGGTTGATGATGTTACATTTGTGTTATCAGCATTGCTAAATGTCCATGCATGTGCTGGAATAGTACTCTGTAAAATATATGATAATAATAGTTTTTAACTTTTTTAAAATGAATGTAGCTTGTTTATTTATTGCTCACAATTGCTTTGTTTATAGCCGACTGATTATTTATTTATTTTACTCACTTTTGATTTGCTTAGAGCAAATTTAGAACATTTAGTTTCTCCACATAGAGGAATTACAATAAAACAGATTGAAAAACAAAACCTTTGAATCTCCTCTCATTCTTTGTTCACTTGATGGGCCATTAGCCATTGGGGGAGTGTCTGTCACACCCCTGGTCTGAATCTCATTAATATTGATAGGCCATTACCACTCCCACGCATAAACCTCTTCTGACAAAAAAACTGTCATACAAACTATAAATTAATGTTTTGTTTTATGTGAACGATTAGGCATTTATTTCACGATTATTGTACGATTATTTCAGCAACTTTCATTTTTATTTTTTTCAATAACCACGCATAAACATTATTCTCTTAAAAATACAAACATGTACATACATGTTGCTCACATATTATGGTAGCCCCGTTTGTGCTTTATAGAGTGAATTTACACCTTTGCCATTAACATGTTTATAAATAACTGAAAAAAGCACAAATGTCAGTGCATGTCAAAACATCCCAAGGGCCCCAAAAACACCTTGGTCCCCAGAGGGTTAACATTAGTTAATGCATTAGGCTAACTAACATGAACCATGAGCAATACATTTGTTACTGTATTTATTTAATCTTTGTTCATGTTACTTCACAGTGCATTAGGCTAACTAAGGTTAACAAATACATATTTAACAACATTAGAAATACATTTGTTACTTTATTTATTAATCTTTGTTAATCTTATTTAATAAAAAATACAGCTGTTCATTGTTTGTTCATGTTACTTCACAGTGCATTAGGATAACTAATGTTAACAAATACAACTTTTGATTTCAATAAGGCTACTATTAATGGTAAAATTAACTTTAAGAAAGATTAATAAATGCTATAGAAATGCAGTTTATTAATAGTTAATGTTAACTAATGTAGTTAACTAGAGTTTAATAAATTTAACTTTATTTTAAAGTGTTACCGATTTGTTATACACCGATTCAGACGTCTCCTGAGTTCAGTGTTGGACGGATCAGTTGTTTTAACCATTCATTAAATGAATCAGTTCAAATGAGTCATTAGTTCGCGAATCGCACGTGTCATTAGCGGACGCGTAGGCTAACGCTACGGCACACATTGTTGTGTGATTATCCCAGCCGTTTAGGACATCGCACAAGATTTGTGTCAACACAGAAAACATTTCATCACTGGATAGTTTGTTTTGTTTATTGAAATTGTGGTTTATGTCAGCTGAATGTGCGGAACACTTCTCAGAGAAGATAAGGCAAAAATTGTTTTAGCACAATTCACACCCTGCGGTAATTCAGGAGAAAAATCTCAGAATGCTCCATGTGAAACTTCGGTCTTCTTACCTTTTACCATTGTGTCAATTCTCAATTGATTTCTATTAATATGTGCGAGGGAGGGAGAGGAAGACAGTTTGAAGACTGTGAGAGTGCGCGCACGAGTCTGTCTCTCTCGATGCTCGTTCTTTCAGTAACATGAGCCGTCACAAGCACAGCAGTCAGTCATCTATCACTCACCGATCAAATAAGGCTTTGGCGGTCGCCAAAAAAAAATTCAATGCAGGAAAAACCTCGTTTCATCTTCTCTCTATTCAGCCTTTTAAATTTTGCGCGGTAGTCCGCTCCTGTCACGTGACGGAGCGCAGAGAAAGTGAGTGGGAATGATTGACAGCTAAAATTAACCAATCTAAAATCTGCTTTAAAACTAAGAACGTAAGGATGAAGTTTGATTGGATGTAATCGTTGGATAGAATAATGGTCCAACCACCGAGTATCAGCGCACATAAGGTACACACTGTGCGCAGTAATTTGCGAACGTTTTGTAGAGAAATTAAAAAAGGTCGCATCACAACCATTATTTGCACTGGCACAAATGCTCTCAAATATATTTTTAGGTCGTACAGATTAAATTTCAGGTTCTTAGTATAGTTTCCATCCTCCTTTTAATGAGGCTGACAACCTAATGGTTGATCTGTTGGACAACATCGCTACACAAGTGCAGGTTGTTCAAGGGTCTTCTACTTTCAGTTTTGGCCTGACTACGCCTGCTCAGCAACGTGCACGACTGCTTCAACAATAGCATCCACAGCAGTCGCAGGCAACGGCATTGATGTCGACAAATGGGATTATTTTGCAAGGGACTGTTATCTGGGAATCAATCCCAATTTGACATACAACACAATATGCAGTGCAAGTTCGGGATTCGGTCAGTCTCTCCACTGCTCACAGTTTCAGAAATATGTAGCAACATTGAATGTTTATTCATTCTACATTTCCGTGGGAAAGAACGTTTCAAGATGCTGAAGATGTTTCCGAGGCTCCCCCGGGGCCTTCAAAGAAGCACAGAGCCTGAGGTGACTGTCAGAGGTAATGAAAGCACCTCAGAGAGCTTCACCCCTTCACCGGGCTCCTGGATGCAAACAGCCCAGGCTTCCAGAGAGACAGAGGGAAACGGGAAGAAGTGGTGTCAGTCAGGAAACTGACAGTGGCAGAAAGGAAGAGAGTGCGCTGCCTCTTCACTTCTGCGCTGGGCTTGTGGATACAGTGGCCCTGTGAGTCTCCAGAGGACAGCCATGTCACAGCCCAGATAGAAGCGCCTCCGTGGAGAGACAGGTGATGTGTGTGTGTGTGTGTTTTATTTATGTATGTATATATATCAAAATTATACTATATATACGGTCAACAAATCAAAATTCATTTATCATACCTAATATTTTATATATTTGTAAAAATGCTAAAGTTTTTGTACAGGAATTTGAGAGCATGTTTTCTGCTCAATGGTGACGGACCGTCACTGTGGTTTATTACGGTATGCTGCCACATCCTGAAGGCAGAAAAGCCAGTTGCCCAGGGAAAGCAGCTATGACTTATTTTATTTTATTTTTTTTAAACTCACTGGCTCAATATGATGAGACCTATTTTGTACAGGTCTGTCGGAAAGGGTGTTTTGAGATGCTAAAAGGGTAAACTAATTCCTATGATTCCTAGCGAGAAGGGGATATATCTG
The DNA here is from genome assembly GCA_026230005.1 of Gila orcuttii. Taxonomy (NCBI): domain Eukaryota; kingdom Metazoa; phylum Chordata; class Actinopteri; order Cypriniformes; family Leuciscidae; genus Gila; species Gila orcuttii. The sequence continues at coordinate 3,091,836 of JAPDVR010000003.1, read as the reverse complement.
ACAGGTGAGAGGTGTAAGGAAAGGTATGAAATGTTGAAGATGATCAATGATGGTTTGGAGCTTAGCAATGTTATGCCTCCATGTGATGTGGTCAAATACCGACAGAAACTGACCAGGGGCCTGTTTCAGAAAGGAGGTTAAGTGAAAACTCTGAGTATGTTAACCCTGAAATGAGGCAAACTCTGGGTTTTCCGTTTCAGAATGGGAGTTATGTCAAACCAGAGAAAGCAGAGTTAGTCAAGCCCGTTTCTGAAAGAGGGGTAACTTATACTCAGAGTCAGTTACCATAGTAACTTACTCTGTGAACCTAACCTGGTCGGGAGCAGGTTTTCTTATATAAACCCAGAGTTTCTTTTAGTAAATGCATTTTGATTTAATAATCTTTAGATATTTTGACTGGAAACAACAAGACAAAAATGCTAAGTAAGAAAAGCATTTTTTTGCAGCGCAGTACATTCATTAATTGCACATTTTTCTATATAACATCGAAGAGAGCACATTAGTAAAGCTGCTGTATCAGAGCGGGAAGGAAAATGTGCCTCGCTCTCATGCTCTTTCTGAGAGTATTTGTGTTGTTTCCTGGACCATCAAAGAGAAGTTTCACAGGATTGCAGGACAGTGGTGGAGAAATCGGTTTAAATGAGGCTAATCTGATAAATTACGTTTATTTGATACCATCTTGCTGTGACCTCTGAGAGTAACCTAATAATTAGATTTTCCTTTAGGATTTCCAATGTGGTTTGATGCATTGATGACATGCATATTCCCATCATCGCACCTTCCGAAAATGAAAGAGATTTACTGTATGGAATGGAAGGATAGTCTGAGATATATGCCGTAACCACCACAGCTGTTAAATACACACAAATTATTCACAATTGATTTGGTCATCTTTATTTCCTACAAATACAAAATCAAGTTATTCTTTTTCCTGTTGGATTTTAATATTCTTCCAATATTGTGTATCTCTTCATGTATCAGTGATGGTGCAGGTCCAGCCTTTGCCTTCTTGCTGTTGGCCTAGTAGAAGTCAAATGTTAATTTCATTAGCCTAATTAAAAAAATGTAACAGGTTGGATTAGAAAACATTTAATTATGTGAAACAGCTGCTGCACATTGAAATAGACACTGAATTATATTTATTTAATATGTCATATGTTTGTAAAGTCATGTAGCTTACAGCCATGAACCTTTTATGCTTAAAAGGTTTTTTTTTGCCTGTGGGATACCATGAAAATGAGTATTAGTTCAATAGCGTACCTTTCTGTCAGTTTTCACCTGAAAATATAACAGTGAATAAGAATTATACTTGTGTATTGACTCGGAACATGTGGACGTCTTTTTGGCGGGTGCTGTTGCCATGGTGAATCGTAATTTCTGAGCTCCATTGATCATGGCTTTTCATAGTCGTGGGGCACGTGCTTAACTCAGAGTCAACCTACTCAAAGTTGATTGAACTAGCTCAATTCAGCTGTTCTGAAACCGAAAACTCAGAGTTTCCCATCTCAGGGTAAGTCAACTCAGAGTTCAAGTTTTAACTCAGAGTTGGTTGAACCTCCTTATTGAAACAGGCCCCAGGCAACTTAAAACAAGGCAACAACAGGAAAGGTAAAAGATGGGCGAGTCTGCTTTTATTTTCATGTCACAAAGCTGACTGGTCAGTAAAAATGCAATGTTTTTGTCTGAGTTCTTAACTTTTGACATTTTGACATTTATTTTTGCAGCATCCCCTGCTGCCTGATTTCATTTGAATTATTATTATTATTAGTAGTTTAGTTGTTTATTAGTATTAGGGTGTGACTGTATTGGTCTTGTATAACTAGAGCAGCCATTAATATTTTCTAGAAGAAAGATGGCGCACACGCATGTGCAGCTTTTTGGAGGCATGATCTCAGTTCTTGTTCACAGTTTCTATTGCCCTCTACTTTAGCCCTACGACTTTTACAGGCTCTATCCGACCAGCTGGACAGCAGCCACTGAAATATTTCTTAACATTTTCAGTGGAGCTCTCTGACTGAATAAGAGCAGACCAAGCAGGTTCTGGAGCTCTCCGAGGAGCTGAACAGAGGGACGCTGTGTCAGATTGTGACCTTTTTTGGGCTAAGGAAGCAGATGATGGTGAGATGGATTTAAGTCTGGATGAAAATGGCATTTTATAGCTATAGCCACTCTCAAATGTCAGTCATATAACTGCATTCGCAGAACTTTCATAGAAACGCAGTGACGGCGTGGATTAAAGGATTAGTTCACTTTTTAAACAACTTTTGCTGATAATTTACTCACCCCCATGTCATCCAAGATGTCCTTGTCTTTCTTTCTTCAGTCGATAAGAAATTAAGGTTTTTGATGAAAACATTCTAGGATTTTTCTACATGTAATGGACTTCATTAGGTACCAAACGGTCCAAGGTCCAAATGACAGTTTCAGTGCAGCTTCAAAGGGCTTTAAACGACACCAGACGATGAATAAGGGTCTTATCTTGCGAAACGATCGGTCATTTCAAAAATAAATAAAAAAGTTTATGTTTTATAAGCACAAATGCTCGCCTTGCTCTGTTCTGTGATGCACGTTTGTGACTCTCCTGTTCGAACTCGTTCATCAAAATGAACAAATCTTTTTTCGAGTCATTTCGTTCGTTGAATGCGTTGAATGAACGAAATGACTCGAAGAATGACTCGTTCAAAATTAACAAATCTTTTTTCGAGTCATTTAGTTCGTTGAATGAATGAAATGACTCGAAAAAAGATTCGTTCATTTTGATGAACGAGTTCGAACAGGAGAGTCACGAACGTGCATCACAGAACAGAGCAAGGCGAGCATTTGTGCTTATAATACTTAAACTTTTTTATTTATTTTTTAAATGACCGATCGTTTCGCAAGATAAGACCCTTATGCATCGTCTGGTGTCGTTTAAAGCCATTTGAAGCTGCACTGAAACTGTCATTTGGACCTTGGACCATTTGGTACCTAATGAAGTCCATTAAATGGAGAAAAATCCTAGAATGTTTTCATCAAAAATCTTAATTTCTTTTCGACTGAAGAAAGAAAGACATGGACATCTTGGATGACATGGGGGTGAGTAAATTATCAGCAAAAGTTTTTTAAGAGGACAGACATGCTGTCTCCCCACACAACCATGTATGAATATAGTTCTATTGTTTCAAAGGCATCAAATTCTTGAAAGGTCACTGCTTACAGGAAATAAGTGATTGGACATGCCAAACTATGCTATGCAAATTGTTACGTCAATTCATAGAGAAATTAACCTCAATAAAAGGACAAGTACTGGCCCAGGGTAGGGCTGGGGCGGTATGGATTTTTTCTAACCGTGGTTGAAAAGCTAGATATTCCCGCGGTATAGCGGTAAACCACTAAATACACATAACAACTTGTTTTTGTTTTCCAGTGTTTTGACCCCTGAGATGCTGGACCAGAGGAAGACAGACATGCTGTCTGCCCACACAACCAGGTATGATCGCACACCTCTACAATGTATGTTTTAGCTGTATATAGCTGTTTCTGAGTTCTTAATATTTAGCACGTAGGAAATATATTTTTGTTCATTGTTTACATTATATAGGCAGGACGGAGGTAGAAAAGAGTTTGACGCTTTCCCCTTACCACCCTGAACAAGTCAGTCTCTTCTCCAGAGCTTCAGACACTCCCTGGGGCCTTCAGAGGGATGCGCTGGGCTCCCTGCATAACAACGCCCCAGGCTCCAGTACGTCAGGTCGTCTCTCTAGGACCACAGCGGTCTGTCATTCAGTGTCGACTCACACTTTACTGGCAATATCGACGTCGGATAGCAAATATCTTAACGATACGCAACTCTCCGTTTATTAGGACATACTCCATTAACTGTACGATCCAAAATTAATAAATTAAAAATTGCCCAATATCAAAATTCTTCTCTCCACTGCTCACAGTTTGCATTCATGCTGTCAAATAAACCAGACCAGGCAATCTGAACCAGTTGGTCTGAAAACAGTGTATCTGGAGTGTGAAAGGGATGAACAAGTATATGGACAAATCCACAATGATGTTAGCCATGCCCAGCAAATCTGCATTCATGCTGTCAACATACCTGTCACGGTTTGGGTTTTGTGTCTTGTTCCTTGTTCTTGTCTGTCATGTGATTCCCTGTTTGCCATGTGTCTTGTCTATTGTTCCCAGATGTTTCATGTTAGCCATGTCCCCTTGTTATCTCGTTTAGCTTGTTCGCCCTTGTATTTAAGCCCTGTGTTTCAGTTCAGTCCTTGTGAGTTCTTATGTTGCTGTTAGCTGTCTCTTTGTTCCTGTTCTGAGTTTTCTCTGGATTACCCTGTGGTATTATTATTATTATTAAAAGTGCTTGCAATTGAATTCACTCTTCATCTCTGCTTCAACGTGACAGAAGAACTCACCAATCATGAATCCAGCAGCACGGATCTCGTCAGATCTTCACAGCATGAGCCGGGAGTTCGCTGGACAGATCGCGGCCTTGGCCCTGCCAGAGACTGTTTATGTTGCACTTGAGTCTGCTATGGAAGACACAGCGCTCGTTGTGGTGTCCATGGCTGTTTTGTGTAGGTGGGCAGCACACACATCAGTCACAGCCCATGAACCCAGCCCAGAGCTTCCTTCACCGCTGGTCTCGTCCGACCCAGAGTTTCCACCGCTGATCCCGCCCAGCACAGAGTCTTCGCCACTAGTCCCGTCCAGCACAGAGCTTCCACCGCTGATCCCTTCGCTGCTGGTCCCGTCCAGCCCAGAGCTTCCTTTGCCGCAGGCGCCGTCCAGCCCAGAGCTTCCTTTGCCGCTGGCACCGTCCAGCCCAGAGCTTCCTTTGCCGCTGGCGCCGTCCAGCCCAGAGCTTCCTTTGCCGCTGGCGCCGTCCAGCCCAGAGCCCTCGCTGCTGGCGCCGTCCAGCGCAGAGCCCTCGCCGCTGGCGACGTCCAGTCCCGAGCCTTCTTCACCATTGGTCCTGGCCGATCCAGAGACTGTTCGAGTCACGTCTGCCGATCCAGAGACTGTTCGAGTCACGTCTGCCGATCCAGAGACTGTTCGAGTCACGTCTGCCGATCCAGAGACTGTTCGAGTCACGTCTGCCGATCCCGAGACTGTTCGAGTCACGCCTGAACCTGAGCGCTCAGCGGAGCCGGTATCTGTTCCTGAACCGGTATCTGTTCCTGAACCTATGTTTGTTTCTGTGTTAGTGTCTGTTCCTGAGCCGGTGTCTGTTTCTGAGCCGGTGACTGCTCCTGCCTATGACCCCATAACCACCCTCAAGAAATTTTTTTGTGGGGGCAGTAGGTCCTCGCCGTGGCAACTTAGGGGCCCACGGCCACCAGAAAGATCCTCACCACCCTGGCCGCCCGAAGGGTCTTCTCCGCCCTGGCCACCCACAGGGTCTTCTCAACTGTGGCCGCCTGAACTGCCTGCTCCACCCTGGTCGCCTGCACAGCCTGGTCCGCCCAAGCTCCATGGCCCAGGTCCGCCATGACTATGTCCTGGTCCCGTTCCCCTGTGTGGGCCTGGCCCTCCATCCCTCCTCCGGGACCACCTCCGCTTCACCATCCCTTTTTTTTGTTTTGATGGGCGTCGGGAGCCGCCCATAGGGGGGGGCTAGGTCACGGTTTGGGTTTTGTGTCTTGTTCCTTGTTCTTGTCTGTCATGTGATTCCCTATTTGCCATGTGTCTTGTCTATTGTTCCAAGGTGTTTCTTGTTAGCCACGCCCCCTTATCTCGTTTAGCTTGTTTGCCCTTGTATTTAAGCCCTGTGTTTCAGTTCAATCCTTGTGAGTTCATATGTTGTTATGTTGTTGTAATGTTGCTGTTAGCTGTCTCTTTGTTCCTGTCTGAGGTTCCTGTTCTGAGTTTTCTCTGGATTACCCTGTGGTATTATTATTATTAAAAGTGCTTGCAATTGGATTCACTCTTCGTCTCTGCTTCAACGTGACAATACCAGACTGGCCCTGTGGCGACATGTTCTTTTAACACCTGATATTTTAATTTCTCCTCTTACTCGTTTCTTTTTTTTTAACTTCTTTTTTTTTTTACAGTCTCTGCCAGTTCATCAGTTTTGTTCTTGTTGATATCATTTTACTTATTGTTAATTTTTATGCTGTGCTTTGTTGTATAAAGTTTTTTTCGTGTTCCCGGAATAAAATGTCCCTTAACTCAGTGATTAATTGCATTCTTTTCTTTTAATAATACAAGTGCTTTCATTAAGTAGTCCAAGGCAGTGGTTCGTGGACAAAAGCCCATTCAAATAAGCTGCCACGCATAATGACTCGGAGGGATCGTAGGGTGAATTGGGATGACAGATGCCCATTATTTTAATGGAGAGTGGGACTTTTGTAATAACCCCCCTACCCACGGATTCTTACCCACTTGCCACGGGATAGGGGTTATTCGGACACCTCTAGGGGGCGACAAAGAGCAATTGCCCCAATAAACCCCCACCCCCCCATCCCACGAACCCACTATTTGTCCAATAACCCACTATATTGCGCAAATGTCACGTTGACCCCCCACTCCCAGGCCACGCCCCCGTCACACGAACCCACTATTTGTCCAATAACCCACTATATTGTGCAAATGTCCCGTTAACACACCCCCCCCCCACTCCCAGGCCATGCCCCTGTCCCACGAACCCACTATTTGTCCAATAACCCACTATATTGTGCAAACTTCCCGTTGACCCCCCCCACCACTCCCAGGCCACGCCCCCGTCCCACGAACCCACTATTTGTCCGATAATCCACTTTTTTTTTTGTCACGAAATACCCACGGTGCACATGTATGCGACCCATCAACCTACCCCAGCGCCCCCTGTGGCCAGTTTTTGACGTCCGACGGAAATTCGCCCCGATCACCTTGCGATATCGATATGTCCGTTCCAGGGCACCTTCTGAACACCCCTGTAAAATTTGAGTGGCAACGCACCTTTCTGGAAATATCCCACTCGCCCATTAAATGAATGTATTTTCCGTAGTGGTTTCGCGGACGCCGCTTAGAAAGGGCCGATTGACTAGGGGGCGCCATTTTCCTTCTCGCCACGGCCCCCTGGTGCGGGCGGAAAAGTTTGGTGGACCTGCGACCTCGTTCAGTGGTCGAAAAGTCGAAAAAGGGTGAAAAACGCACTACAGGGGTCAAACAGGTCAAACTAACGAAACGCGCTGCTATAAGGAGACGGAAGGTCGCAGGACCCCCGTCGTCTAGTGCCCTTGAGTCGGGCCCCAGAGTTTGAGGGCCCTAGCCGCTTTCTAAGCATTTCCTAACCCCCGTTCGTGATGAGGCTATTGATTGTGGATGGTGACTGGAGTTTTTTTATTTTTTATTAAACCACCTCCACTGTATTAGAGAGATGGATCAAAAGTGATAAAAAAATACTTTTTCAGACCCTGGGGGTCTGAAAATATAGTGTGTTATTGGACAAATAGTGGGTTCGTCGGATGGGGGCGTGGCCTTGGAGTGGTCAACAGGACATTTGACCAATGTAGTGGGTTATTGGACAAATAGTCCAATCAGATGCTGTATTGTCAGCATTATATGATATATTTTTTATATATTGTAATTACAGATGTTTACAAGGACTTAATTGTAAAGAGAGATGCTTTTAAGAGAGAAGACGACTTCTGGAAGACCACCATTCTGCAAGGATTATTGTGTTTAACAATGATTCGCCTGCCTGCCTTTTTATGTTAATTATAATGTGTTGTTTTTAGAGTGCATCTCAAAGTACAGCTGCTGTTGCAATGGGAGAAAAGCTGAAAAGAGACCTTCAGGGGCCTCATTTATAAACGTTGCGTACGCACAAAAGGCGGCGTATGCTGCTCTCTACGCAATAATTGGTATTTATAAAAAGCAAACTGTACGGCGAAATGTGCGGTCCTTCACGCAAACTCTGACCCAGGCGTACGCACAAAAACGGGTGAAATGAGAAATGGCGACACCGTCGGCAGATGGAAGAAACACGTGAAAGTGTGTGAAACTGTAGACCGTTGTGTAAAAGAAATACTGCCTCTCATAAATAACATGACTTCACAAAGCAAGTCTTACAATTAACAGCCAACACAAACACCCGTTTGATCGATCTGCAGTGTAAAACAAACAAAATAAAACGAAGATTACAACAGAAATGCAAAATTAACACATATTTGCAAAAATAAAAGTGAAATACATTCTGCAATAATATTGCCATGTTATGCAATTCTCCACTCCAATGTGAGATGATTCAGATAATACTGAAATTGACATGTTTGAAAACATACAGAGACAATCAAGGAAGAAGAGAGTAAGCAATGTTTTATTTTCATATAAAATAATCTCAAAGGTTTTTTTTCCCTCTGATCTATTTCCAATTAAAGTAAAAAAAAAAAATGTGGCTCTAAATGTCAAGTTAACTTTGGATTCCTCCACCTCTGTTTAAAGAGATGTTTAAATCTGACTAATGAAGCAAGGTTATCCACCACTTTTTCTCAGGAGATTCCTAAAGCCGCAAAATGATCTATTACAGATATCCAATTTCTGAGCTTTCATTCATTAAGACTTGTAAAGACTCAAGGGCGGATCTAATCCGTGGGGGGATTTGCATATCATAATTAATAATTTGGTCATTAATAATTATTCATACATGTTTGGATTAGATCAGTCTTACATGTTAATAAATCTCCTGATAAGGGATGATATGTCATTTTACCTGCATGCATGCATGTGTATCCTTGCAATTAACCACAAGTTGATTGTAATTAATTACACGGACCACGTCCTACAAAACAGGCAAAATTAATTAGCTCAATTGTCAGAATAATATTTGTGGGGATCCACAATATCATCCTACTTTATAGGATTTCAGGAAAAGCAATTCTGTGGCCACAAGAATTGGGTTTCCTGCCCTATAAGCAAATACTCTTTAAAGTATCTTTAATTTGTAAGCTTGTAAGATCTTTTGACACTTAAGGGACTTGAAAGTGAGCTAAAAGCAGTACATCAATCAAATGAATATAATGAATTTAATAAGGCAGAACTACTTATGTATTTACTACGGTTACATGGGATATATGTATTTACAAACATAATAAACAAGACACGATAAGGCATCGATGAACGAGAAATGCATAGAGACAGAGAGAGAGAGGAAATGTAGAGAGTTGCAGTTATGCAAGAGGGAGTTTAGAAAGACCCGAGGATCTTTCTAAATAGCAAATTCACATAGAGAACAGAATTTTGAGAGACAACGAGACTTCAACAAATCTTAAAAGCGTGATCAAACACGGATACTTGCACAGGTAATTCTTTGCATGGCTTGTGAAGAAGCGTGTGTGTCTCTCGGTCCGGCGCGTCACGTGGTCACGTGCGCGTGTTTCTCCTTCAAAGCGAGCGCGCGCTCGTTTAAAGGTCCCTTGTAGATGGATTTGCTGAAGAGATATGTCACGCGGTGTTCGTTTCACTCGTCGATTGGAATTAAACACGGAGACTTATCCAAGACTGAAATACACAAACTAAACTAGAAACAAATAAAAGAAAGGCGAAGAGCTCGCCCGGAGGCGAGACGTTACATTATGACACGGACAAGAGAAATAAGAGGAGGATAAACTGGTATTCAGTCCTTTTGAAGACCTGACGTTTCCGCCTTCTTTTGGAAGAGGGTCCAATCAGGAGCTGTCCCTTTGGAGGGAATTTTTATGATCCTTTGTGTTCTAATCAGGCATTTAAATCTCTAGTTTCATTGGGTGTTTAAGAGAAGAATCTTCACAATTCTTATAATACTAATGTGTCACAAAGTTTAGCAAAATGTAATGTCAATTAACAAATGGGGAATGAAAATTGGAGTTTATCGAGACCAAACTTGCCACAAATGGATTTCGTTAAACATTAGTTGGCAAAGTTTTAAACATTATCCCATTAGAGTTGTCGAGAAACATGGACCAAACCACAAAAAGGCAACTCATGAAATAGGGAACTTAGATACATTGTTCATACAATTCTCAAATGGATATATAATAGCGTATATATATATGAATACAGGATTCATTTCTCCTCCTTGGTTAGAATTCAGAGAGAGCCCCAGTTCTGTGAACATTCCTTTGGGTCGTAAACGCTGTTATCTAAGAACTCCAGTGATGTTAGTTTTGGTCTCTTTTCACTCCAGAGACGGAAAACATAGTAAACTATATTTTACTGGATATTACTGTACATATTCTGATTGATCACACCGAAAGCATTCTGGAGGTGTCCAGAATTATGTGTACAAGTTATGGGAATAGACAGTTATATTTAAAAATGCATAATGGAGGTATTTATAATTCACTTTAAGCTACGATAAAATCATAGTCATTCCAATGTGACATGGGCAAATGGACACACATAAAAACACATCGAATATATCTGGTTAAATGTCTTTTAAAAAGAGAAGTTTCTTTCACTTTAGAATCACCTTCTTTGGGACATTCCAGTCAGTCATAAAAATGTCTCGTAACTGGACACCACGCTCTGTCCTGAGCGGGCTTCACTTGTGGGGGATGCGTGTGTGGTTGTGTGTGGGTTAATTTACATTCAAAGATTTTTGGTCTTTAGCAGGATGTATTTAGTTATTCAGATTCACCCTCTTAGCCCAGTCCCTACAGAATGGAAACAAATGTTAATTAGATGTAAAAACATTTTTAGCATAGTTTTTTTTTTTTATGGTAGCTGCTCGGAGTATATGCTAGTCACCCTGATGTGTTCTCTTTGCTTGTTTCTGAAATAAGGCCACAAAACACATACTAAATATGTGTCCACAAGACTTTTGACTTATGGATGTTGTCGCCTTGAGTTTTTTCTTCAAAATGATCTGAAAATCATCCTGCCTAATCATTTACACAAAACGATACATTGAATTAAATTTTATAAGACACTTTTTGTTTGGAAAGCGTGAAGGCGTGTTTTCACCAAAGAATGCGAGGACTAAATAAATAAATTATATATATATATATAATTTTTTTTTTTAAACCAAATGTTTCAATTGAGCCTCTTCTAACCTTGTGTCCTATGTATCAAATACAGGCTGCACTGGACAGTGACAACGAACAAGGAGATAGAAGTCAGCAATCTGACAACAGTCTTTTACAGAGTAAATGCACTTGTTCATGAATGCATTGTTTCCTTCTCGTCTTGTGTTTATGTTGTTATGTGGGGGTGGGTGTGTAAGTGGGCGTGACTGATCATCATTGCCTGATCAGTGACACAGCTGATCTCACTCACGATGCCAGCTGCAGTTAATCTCCTCACCTTTAAATACTCACCGTTTTCTCATCTCGTTGTTTGAAGTCCTCCGTGCTGTGTGTCTGGTCCTGTTTGGCGTTCCACAGTCTCGTGCTTCTTGTTCCTGGTCGTTGTTTCCTGTGGATTGTGTTCTGTGTCTGGATCCGTCACCACTTTTCACCTTCGCACTTCATCTCGTCTGTTCCGTGTTGACCATCAAAGTCCCTGTGCCACCTGCCTTCGTCTGATTCGGGACTTCTTTATCTGCCTTAAATAAAAGAGTTCACTTGCTATTGCTTCCTGTCTTCAGTCATGACAACACTTGTAATCTCCCCGAACACTTGGGTTGATTAGGATGTTGTCAAAGCTTTGAAAGGTAAATTACCAGGAATTGAAATGTAAATATGAAACCTTTATTTATTTATACAAACCCAGACTTAAAGGAGCATTGCGTAGCTTTTTACTTAAAAAAATCATTTATGAGCCAACCATAACGTAATAGAAAGAATGACACCTTAATGTCCACCACGGTTGTCTCTATCAGCCTGTAGGCTCAATTGTGTGTGGAGGAGTCGGGTCCGAATTGGCGCGAAAATTCACAAAATGTGACGTCATGCGCGTTCTCGTCTACTTGGGCTTACATCCGGCAATCGCTAGCAGTAACGTTAGTGTTTCAAATGGACTCTGCAGACGGAAAGAAGCGACCAGCCTCTAGCACAATCCAGACAACCACGGAAACTCCTCGTAAGTTTAAAAAAATAAATAAAAGCCTTATCTAGTGCGGCCAAAATAGAGAGTGACCGGCGTCGGGCAAAGACAAGACAAGAGTCAACATCGGAGCGGCATTTGATTCTTGGAGGGAGCACCGGTCAGCGCTGGGTATAAAAACAGACCCGAGCTGGCTTTCTTTTTACTGCAAAGTTAAGACATAGTTACAACTCTCTGGTTGCTGTGGTCGTGCTCATACGAGCGTGCGCACCGAGAACGAGCATGAGACTGGCTGCAGTTTCTCTAACGGCCACTGGTGTCAGTAACGGTTAGAAATTTCAGAACCTACGCAATGCTCCTTTAAGAATTCATTATCTGCTTTTTTTATGTACATTTTTTTAGATATATATTATGTGTGCATTTGGACACTCAACCTATATTTTATATTGTTAATCTGCCCAATGAGTTAAGTTAAAAGGTTGACTACGTAAAATTTTTTTTATAGAATAGACACTTGCATGCTTACAATGAGGAAGTCATTGGCAAGTTTGACTTAAGTGATGGTGTACAATTTTTTTTTAGCTGAAGCTAATATGAGGCCTCAGGTAGGTGTCTGAGCAGTTAAAGGGATAGTTCACCCAAAACTGAAAATTTTGTCAGTAATTACTCACCCTCATGTTGTTCCAAACCCGTAAGTCCTTCGTTCATCTTTGGAACTCAATTTAAATTATTGTAAGGAAATCCGAGAGCTTTCTTAACCAGCCATAGGAAGCAATGTTATACCTTTTCAAGGCCCAGAAAGGTAGTAAAGACATCGTTAAAATAGTCCATGTGACTCCAGTGGGTCAACCTTAACCCTTTGACACGTACGATCACATTGGTGTGATAGAGCGGTCAGTGAATCCCGTGATCAACTGCTAAATTCAAAATGTCAAATCTGCTTCCCGCTTTGATTGGCACTTATAAAAATTTTTTACATGCATTGTAAGTCTTTTTTTCCAGCTGCTGTCACCGTTACCTCACACTCCCCTTTGTTCTAATTTCAGACACAACTAATAAAATTATATATAAAAGAAGACAATTGACAAATGAGGAAATTGTGGACATTTTTTTTAATTCTGATGATGAGATTTTTGACAGCGAGGCAGAGAGTGAAAGCAAAGAAGACCTTCCCACAAACCTTGAAACTCTTGACAACATCGAAGATGAAGAGACAACACCAGTCCATGTTTTACCCATGTCAAATGAGGCAGACGAGGTAAACTCATCATCATAGAAGGCAACCAACCTTTTTAATCCTCCTGGCCCAGGCAATTTTGATGTGTGGTGTGCAAAATCCACCAGAATCCCCCAGTGAGTTCAATTGTTTTAAATTGTTCCTCACAGATGATGTCATCGGAGAAATTGTGGAGGAAACAAACCGCTATGCCTCTGACTTGCAAGAAAGGGAAATTAAAGGAAAACTGGTTAAATGGATTCCAACAAATATCCCTGAAATGTACACATTTTTAGTGTCAGTTCTCCTAATGAGGGTGATCAAAAAACCATCTCTTCGTGATTACTGGAGCACAGACCCCATGCTCTTGACGCCATTTTTCGGGTCTTTGTTTTCACAGGATCGCTTCCTTCTGCTCCTCCGCTGTCTTCACTCCACAAAAAATGCGACAGCAGTTTTCAACGACCCGCTAAAAAAAAAAATCAGAAGGTCACATTTTTGTGGCATACAGGGATCTATCTATGTGTGGAGCGGTGAGAATCTCAGCTCCTCGCTCACGGACCTGTTCACCCCTCCGCTCCCCCGCTCAAAGCCACATCAGGCTGCTCCGCTCATTATCGCTCAGCGCTCAACGCAGTTTGCTTCGCGCTCCACTCAAATCGCCCCCCGCTCTGCATATAAAAAAATCTGCGTATGTATTTCACTTTTAGCTTAGACCACAAGCCTTACCTCCCAAAGAACTAAAGAGCAACAATATTTTCCAAATAGAAATGTTTTATTTCAAATTACAAATTAGGCCTAGCCTACACAAAAAGTCCTATAAAATTAAACGAAAAAATGGGCCTAATACTATAAATAAAAATTATATAAACAAAAATATACATAAAAGTTTTAAAAGTAACTTAAAGGGATACTCCACCAGTTTTTCTTATTAAACTATGTTATTCCCTTAACTAAGACGAGTTGATACATACCTCTCTCGTCTCAGTGCGTGCACTATATCGCTCTGTATTGCCGCAAAACTATGTTAGCTCTTAGCTTAGCCCATGCATTAAATATGGGCCAAGCAGAGAAGCGACCAAACACTTCCACGTTTTCCCTATGTAAACACAGTTACTCGAGTAGTGTAACTTGACCTGGGCTGGTGACACAAAATAAACCGTTGCGCTTTTCTAAGCGTTTAAAATTGATGACTATATTGTATGGCGGAATACCATAACAAGTGCTTTTGAGCACTTCGACTTGGCGCAATAATATCTTCACTCGTGAAAAGTCCTCTTACCGGCCCCCGCTTCCTCTCCCCCTCCCTCTGACATTTCCGTCAATACAACCAACGTGACTTTTACTACCTGTGCTATTAGCAAACTGCAGATCATTTGCAATGGCGGACTTTGTAGATGATTATGACTTCTTTGTAGCAGACCCAGAGCCATATCTGTTTGAACCCGAGTACACGGAGGAGGAATTAGCTCTTATGGACCGTGAGAGGCAAGAAAGATATGATCCAGAACAGACCGGAGCTGGCGAAAGACCACGGGCAAACAGCAATTGGTGGTGCAAGTGTGACTGTTGCGAACAGATGCCGACCGAAATTGAGAGCCTGTGCTGTTTAGAATGGGACAAGGTATTGCCATCGAAGGTGGGGGTCAGTGTAGATCCAGAAGACCCTGGACAAATCGAATGTGTCGCGGCAAGCGACGCGTTTGCAGCGATGATTCACCCGGCAGTCGTAAAATTTTTCTTTCATCGTGACAAAGTAAATTGGAGGAAACGACCGACGCCGAGTGGACCAGATGGCCAGCTATCATCAGAGTAAGTGCTATAACCATTTAAATATGCCTGTATCATGGTTTCAATTATAAATGTATAAACTTAGTCTATCTCTGTCTTCTCAGTCAAAATAGGTTGGTATGCTAGTCTGTAGTATCGACAGCAGCCTCGGAAATCATGCTGACATCAAACACTGATGTTGCACTCATATCCATCACAGTAGTTTCAATGTGGTGTGTTTCATGTTGTACACAAATAAAAAATAAAAATATGCATTTGTTTTGCATACCAGTGCCACATCAAGTACATTGTGACTAAACAATTAGATAACATGATAGGAAATGGAATGTAATGCTTTCCATAAATTGGATTATGGATTATTCCCAGCTAACACAGTACGTTGTGAAGACGTCGTCAGTTAGTCGTCACTTGGTCAGCGTGACATTACTTTATGACAACGTTGTGAGGACGTCGTGGTAAAGTTCCATTTTTTATAATCTTGGCTAACGTTCCAGAAACGTTGTGGGCACGTCCTCAAAAGACGTCGCTAGTTTATCCCATGGAAAACGTTGTAAAGACGTGGTCAACTGGTCACCAGATAACTTAATACAATTTTTGCTGAATTAAGTACATTTCCCAAGTAATATATAAATGGCGTTTCACTAGGATAATACTTGCAACGCAATATTCTGAAAAGTTATCTGGAGACCAGTTGACCACGTCTCTACAACGTTCTCCATGGGATAAACTAGCGACGTCTTTTGAGGACGTGCCCACAACGTTTCTGGAACGTTAGCCAAGATTATAAAAAATGGAACTTTACCACGACGTCCTCACACGTTGTCATAAAGTAACTACAATGCAACTACACTAACAGGCTTTAAAAGTTTTATTAAAATAGAAATAACAGAAAGATTTTTACAGCATTAAAAAAAGAAATAACTGTGCTAATAGTATTAAAAGCAGGACCAATAAAGGAAGGGGGGAGGGGAAAGAATAAACTATTTTGGAGCAAAACACTGGTGTCATTAATCTTTCACCAATCTGTGTCTTTCCTGTAATGCTGACATTAACCTACCATTACCATGACTTTTAAATACTGTCAATTTAATGTGTTCTTCATAATGTAAATCAGTGTGCAGATATTTTTTTTTAATGTATGACAATGCTTATTAGTGGTTATTTTTCATGCCACTATATATATACATATATATATATATATATATATATATATATATTTGCATCCTCCCAGAGATGAAGTGCTGTGAAATAAATAATTGTCACATAGCAAATCTCCACACAAGCACAATAAATCAAGGTAAAACAAACTTGACTACAACTACAGCCAAAATGGAAAACCCTTTTATTGTTGCTAAGGGTTTAAATTTAAGCAGAGTAATGCAAACAGAAATGAAGATCCGACAGTCGCTGAATCGGATGAAAGCAATGACTCCAAGTGCAGAAGAGGCCAAAAAGGATGGAAACGAGTCCAATTGCTGAATTACTGGAAAACAAAAACAAAACAAAAAAGATACAGGTAAGACATACATTCTCATGTAATCTTGGGCTATATCACATTCTACAACCACAATTTAATGTTAATTTAAACTGACAAACTGTCAAAAAGTCAGGCTGCAAAAGGGGATTCTGCAGGCTCTGACGAACACACATAACAGGAAATTATACTTCTGCATAATGTGTCTCTTTTTACACCAAAAATGTGAATTCTGCCGGTATTCAGACAGTCTCATGCATACAGATACCTATACGGGCTACAATCACCTACGTAGGCGAAATTTGTTTGACATTTCTAATCGTAAACACAGCCATGTTGAAGCCTGCAGTAATGTTTTTCATTGATGTTAATCGCAGTCCACTCTGCTTATTGTTTTGTTATACAATAAATATCACATTTGTAATCATGCTGATATTTAGGGAAAATGGCACTCTTTCTCATGTAATAAACTACATCATATGACAGGGCTATTCAATTAGCTTAATTCGGGAGCTGGATTATCAAATCGAAATGTTGAGGTGGGCCGGTGGGTTAAAGGTATACTTCACCGCTGGAAAGATTAATGTCTTTTTAAATTGGGTTATGTAGTAGAAATGTGAAATTATTTTAGAATTTGGTGCCTTCTAGACTGAGAAAATCCAGAAAATGTATTTTTTGGCTCATGTGGATGAAAGACAACAACTCCCAGAATGCACTTGCTTCACTGCCCTATGAGGCCAGTCCCAAGCCACGCCTACCGGTTACAGAGGGCAGCATCAGAACTTGTTTACAGCTGTGTAAAACTTTTTTCCTTGGAATAAATATGAATTATACAAACTCATAGCAATTGGTAATAATTATTTCATTTATAATTATCATAGGCATAAACGAAAATATTCTGATAGTGAGAGTTGGTAACCACAGGTAAAACCATGCATGGCCACTCGCTCACTACCACTGTATAAAAAAATGCCTAAACAAAGGTAAAAACTAGCAACATACACCGGTATTGAGGTATATTAAAAATTCAATTACTTTTAGTAATTAAAATGTTAAAGGTTTTACTTTGGTTAGTTTGAGCTTAAACTATAAAACATTAACTTTTCTGTTATAGTGATGCTACCAGATTTGTGTTTAAATTTTATTTTGTTTCGTGAGGAGAACAGTTGCAAAGTTCAAAGTTGCAACTGTTCTCCTCACAAAACAAAATTAATTTTAAACAGTTGCAAAGCTTCAGTTTGATTGATATTACTTAAAATGCACACATATATATATAAAATGGTGATAAGGTGTCAGGTAGTTGTGTGGTATTTTAATTTGCTTACCTAAAGCTTCATCCTTCAAGCCAGGAAGTAAACTATGACACCAGGCACTTAAACACAGAAACAGAGGGCACAGTAATGAGCATCAATTGTTAGGTTGCGTGAATGCACTCTCTAAACAATTTCCCCATGAATGAACTATCCATGTATACACAGAGCAACAGCCTCAACATTCTTAACAAGCTATAGCCTAACTTACCTGCATCATAATCCCCTGACCCAGTTAGGGTTGTAAAGGAAATAAGACATTTAAAATGCATAGAATGCTCCTCGTCAGTCATACTAAATAACTGCCATAACGGAATTAACGTTTGTTGGTTGAAGACGGTGGTGGATATAGACTGATATAGACGAGCTCGAGTTGATTTTATTTTTTTCATATAAAGATTGTTGTTCACGTATTTTTAGTTTTTTAATTCAGGTCCATTAGACCACTGTCCCCGCTAAAACATACAGTGACATTTGTGGTAAGTAAAGTTACGTTAAATGTGTAAGGGATACGTTAATGTAGAGCAATCCGACAAGCTGATCAGGACCCCGACGCGAACGGAGTGGTCTTGAATCCGCCTGAAGGGGATGTATTCGCTATAACAACAGCATCGCTATACATTATCACACTTATTACATGGCTACCTAACAAATAAATCAATAAATTGACACAAAATATTGATTTTAAAAAGGGGTTTATCCTCCAGAGCAAACAGAACTGTGTCCATGGCAACGCTCTGTTTTTCATGGCAACGGTGTGTTATACAGCTGTCTTTTATCAAGAAATAATAGACCGCATACTACCAAGAATTCAACCATTAGAATTCAACCAAGCCATGTAATAAATTAATATATTAACCTTTCGTCCACAGCAAACGTTATACGCTGAGGGTGAAGTGCGCAAGACAAGTTACATTTCTTGGGCGAGCGATGCGCAAAATCATGCAATTGCAGAGCTCGCGAAGCACAATCTGTCGAAATAATTGATTCTTGAATAAAATACAAGCTAACATTTGATGTAGTTATAATTAAACACATAATAAACGTTTAAATTATAAAACGTCTTACCTTTTTTAAAGTGTTTCTGTATCCGCAGTCTTCCAGCGATACATCTTACGTTACCAGCCGTGTGTGTGTATAAGCGGATATGGCCCAAGTTCCTGTTCACCTGTGGGTTTACTGGCGGACAGCAGACTATATGCATACCGCCACCTATTGTACTGGAGTTTAAAATGAGGTCTATGGTTCAATACTGTGCAAACACGCTGAAAAGTATTTATTTAAGCGGACCATAAAAACAATAGGCGCCCCAGTGCAAGTAGCTTTTTGGCCAAGTCACAATAATACACCTTTGTTTGTAGAAAGATGTGGTTCACTTCATGAACTTATTACTAAGGTCACAGTTGGGTGTAGACTGTGCAGACCATTGATTCAGCCTGAATTTGTATAAATACATATCTTTTTGGAATCATCTTTAAACCTTTACATTACCTTAACATTTAAATTAATTCAATTTATATTCAAATTATATATTTAAACAAAAAAGAAATCTAACTAGGGACAATTTACAAATTAATACCGTTAGATGTATGATGTCATTTGCTCTAATGCGCTCTGACTGAGAGGGATAGTTCACACATATGAACTCGTATAGCTTATTCTTCGATGTTATCATACAATTTATACATTTAAACCTTTTTATGATTTATAAAATAATTATTCTCTTCTCTTTTTCAGCTTCTTCAGTTACCATCTGCTTGTTGTAAGTCATACACACCAGTCATCCTACATCTCAGATTTGCCATGTTCATTACGTTCTGATTAGTCTGTAATGAAACATTTTAACTCGTATAGAGGCCCATCACACTCATATTCAGCCTTGTTTATTGTTTTTCTCTTTTTCTTTTGCACGTGTCCACAGCAGCCCAATACTGTACACCCCAAAAGTTCTTTTAAGAGCTAAGACTTTTAAGAGCTTTGGTTTCGTAAGTACGTTTTGACTAACTATCAGACAATCTACATTTATGTAGATTCAGAAATTAAGAGAGCACTGCAAAACTTCCAACTTGATAAATAGATTTTTTTTATATATTTGCAGTTTAATTTCATGTGAATTGTTCAATATATAGCAAAGTAACATTTTACCAATTAATATCTATTGCAAGTGCCTAAAAATAACAAACCATTCACATTGATGTGTTGCAGTTTTTGTCCATAAGTTCTTTCATTTTGCCTTCAACACTACAAGGTAAGACATTTACAAATTTACAGTAACATGTTCTTTCTAGTAGGATTTGTGTTTAGTGCTGAAAGACCACAAAAGGACCAAACATTACAAAAATACAATATTTAAAAATAAAATCTGATAATCAGTGATCCCTAAATATTTAAGAAAAATAAGACAATTTAACTAACTTGAAAGCTCAGATTGGGTATATAAAAAAAAAGGGTGTACAAATTAAATATAAATTAAATAAATGCTACTCTCCTAGAATGAGCTCTGAAAAGAGAGAGATGGACAGGAAATATGTGCATGCTTGGAGAACCACAAGGCAGGCATTGTCCTGATCGCCATCTCACCTGGAGACTAATCCAGCCGTTGAAGTACAATCACTTGATCTTCCAGTTGAAGAACAATCAGAAGGTGCTGACGGAGTAGTAATGTCAGTTGATATGGAGCAGAATTGTGAGGAATATTCATCTGACACTGAACACCATTTGCACTCTGAAAATGCAAGAGAACAGCCAATAGCAACAACATGGGAGGTAATTAACAGCTTGAATGAATCCTTGGCCTTTCACCTTGAAGACGACGACAGTAAGGACACGTCACTGGCAGAAGAGCTGTCCACGTGGGCTATTGAAAACCAGATAAAACACAATGCACTTGACAACCTTCTTAAATTGTTAAAAAGGCATGGACACAGTGAATTAGGGGCTGCGTTTACAGATTTATTAAACTCATTTGGGGTCAAGCAAAACGTCAGTGGTCCCACTCATCGTCTAAATCATACACTAGATTTAATTATATCATATGGAACCAATCCAACCGATATAGATATTATAGCGCAAAGTGACGATCTCACTGATCATTGTATGGTAACGTGCATATTACGTACTGCTGAAATTTGCCATGTTGCGCCACGTTATCGACCAGGCAGAACAATCCTTCCAACCACTATAGATAGATTCACAAATAGCTTACCTGATCTATCTCAGCTGCTCAGTGAACCCCAACAAACAGATGAACTAGAGGAAATGACTAGCAGTTTGAGCACCATTTTCTCTAGTACATTAGATATTGTTGCACCAATTAGATTAAAAAAGGTTAGAGAGAAAACTAAAGCACCATGGTACAATAGTACTACACATGTTATCAAGAGAGAAACTCGTAACTTAGAGCGTAAATGGAAACAAACTAATTTAGAGGTCTTTAGAATCGCGTGGAAAGACAGTATGTCACGTTATAAAAAGGCTCTAAAAGCAGCCAGGGCTGAGCATCTCCGCAAACTGATAGAAAATAACCAAAATAATCCAAGGTTTTTATTTAACACCGTGGCTAGACTAACAAATAAACAGACATCACCAGAGCAAAATATTCCGTTACAGTATAGTTGTAATGATTTTATGAATTACTTCAATGAGAAAATAGAAAGCATCCGAAATACAATTGTAAATGTACAATCCTCTATGGTGTCTTATGATTCAGCCACAATTATCGCCCCTCAAGAACAACTACACCGCTTTACAACTATAGGACAGGAAGAGCTAAATAAACTTATCTTTGCAGCGAAACCAACAACATGTTTATTAGACCCAATACCCACTAAACTACTGAAAGAAGTGTTACCTGTAGTGGAAGAGCCTCTTCTCAATATTATTAACTCGTCTTTATCTTTAGGTCATGTTCCAAAAATATATAAGCTGGCAGTAATAAAACCTATTATTAAGAAACCGCAACTAGATCAAAATAACTTAGCAAATTACAGACCCATTTCAAATCTTCCATTTATATCTAAAATACTAGAAAAAATTGTGTCCGCTCAATTGTGCTCTTTCTTGCAAGAAAATGATACCTATGAAAAATTTCAGTCAGGATTCAGACCGCATCATAGCACAGAAACTGCGCTAGTTAAAATTACAAATGATTTACTCTTAGCTTCTGACCAAGGCTGTATCTCAATACTAGTTCTACTCGATCTTAGCGCTGCGTTCGACACTATAGATCATAAAATACTCTTGGATCGACTACAAAACTACACTGGTGTTCAGGGACAGGCATTAAGCTGGTTTAGATCGTACTTATCAGACCGTTACCATTTTGTCTGTTTAAATGGTGAAAAATCGAAGATAACGTCAGTAGACTATGGAGTGGCGCAAGGATCGGTGTTAGGCCCTCTGCTATTTTCAATATATATGCTGCCACTGGGTAATATTATAAGAGAACATGGAATTAATTTCCACTGTTATGCTGATGACACTCAATTATATATTTCATCAAGACCAGATGAAAACACTAACTTATCTAAATTGACAGAGTGTCTTAAAGTTATAAAATGCTGGATGACGTGTAATTTCCTGCTATTAAATTCAGATAAAACGGAGGTATTACTTATTGGTCCAAAAAACTACCCACAAAACCTCGTACAATACAAGTTTAATTTAGAAGGATGTCCAGTTACTTTATCCACTACAGTAAAAGACCTGGGTGTTATACTAGACCGCAACTTGTCTTTCGAAAATCATATTTCATATGTTACAAGAACAGCCTTTTTCCACCTTAGAAATATTGCTAAGCTACGTAACATGCTATCTGTTTCTGATGCAGAAAAGTTAGTTCATGCATTCATGACCTCAAGACTAGATTACTGTAACGCTTTATTAGCTGGTTGTCCTACATCCTCAATAAACAAGCTACAGTAAGTGCAAAATGCAGCTGCTAGAGTTCTTACTAGGTCGAGAAAATATGATCATATA
Organism: Gila orcuttii; assembly: GCA_026230005.1. NCBI lineage: Eukaryota > Metazoa > Chordata > Actinopteri > Cypriniformes > Leuciscidae > Gila > Gila orcuttii. The sequence continues at coordinate 3,069,134 of JAPDVR010000003.1, read as the reverse complement.
ACACCAATTTTATCATCTCTACACTGGTTACCTATTAAGTTCCGTATCAATTACAAAGTACTATTACTGACCTATAAAGCCCTAAATGGTCTAGCTCCTGTATATTTAATGGACCTTCTATCGCCCTACAATCCATCGCGTTCTTTAAGATCCCTAAATTCGAGGCTTCTGGTCATTCCTAGGATATCCAGATCCACTAAAGGAGGGAGGGCGTTCTCGCATTTCGCTCCTAAACTCTGGAATAGCCTTCCTGATACTGTTCGTTGCTCAGACTCGCTCTCCCAGTTCAAAACTAGATTAAAGACGCATCTCTTCAGCCAAGCATTCACATAATGCTTGCCTCTTATACTACTGTTGAATCAGATCGAATGCATTAATATTATGAACAGCAGCTACGCTAATTATTTCCCATCTGCTTTTCTGCTGTTATCTCGGGACGCCAGTCCCGAGGTAAATAGCGTTCTTCAGCTACAGTCTGTATCCAGCCTCTCACGGAGACTTCAGAGTCCCCAACACCTGCGATGAGACGACTCGACGCCTGTGAAGAGACGACTCAACGCCGGCGATATGTTATGCCCTAAATTAATACATGATGATTAACTAACTGTATTTTTTATGTACATTTCTGAAATGCACTTTCTGTAAAGCTGCTTTGAAACAATATGTATTGTGAAAAGCGCTATACAAATAAATTTGAATTGAATTGAATTACCCTCAACTGCCCGGACCCTTTTGCACACTCCCCGGCAACTTGACACACAGCAATCATCTGGAATGGAATACGTTTACTTTCCACTAAAACAGAAATTACAAGAAACGTTAGAAAGTTACCCACTTGATGAAGTAGTTAAACTCCACTGTATTGATTTATCCCTGAACGTTGATGGATTACCACTGTACAAAAGCTCCAAAACATGTATGTGGCCAGTCCTTTGCGCAGTCATGCTAGATCCTGTTACCATTTTCCCCACGGCTCTGACATGTGGTGCAAGTCGACCAACAGATCTTGGTTTTTTGGAAGACACAGTAAGGGACCTGGGTCATCTGATGAATGACGGGATTACCTTTATGGGAAGAAAAATAAATGTCAATCTGAGGTGCTTTGTGTGTGATGCTCCAGCTCGTGCATTAGTGAAAAATATTAAACTGTATTCCGGGTACTTTGGCTGTGACCGATGTGAGCAAAAAGGTGTGTGGTTAAACAGAGTCACATACCAAGAGACTGCTGACCTCATACTCCGGACAGATGAAGCATTCAGAAACCAAACACAATTTCAGCATCAGCATGGGAACACACCTGTGTCTCACCTCCCCATAGACATGGTGAGGTGCTTTCCCATTGATTACATGCACCAGGCTTGTCTCGGTGTAATGAAAAGGCTCCTGCTCATCTGGACCAGAGGAGACAGAGCTGTGAGGGTTTCGGCCAGCCAAACCAAAGAGATTAGTGCAAGACTGCTGTCTCTCCGGAACTGCATACCATCTGCATTTGTGCGAAAGCCTAGGGGTCTTGAGGAGCTGGACAGATGGAAAGCAACCGAGTTTCGTCAGTTCCTTTTATACACAGGGAAGATTGTGTTAAAGGGAATACTGCCAGATGACATGTACTTACACTTCCTTTCTTTCAGTGTGGCCATGGCAATCCTAGTATGTCCAAGTCTTGTGCAGGAACATTCCAAATATGCCAATGAACTGCTGCAATACTTTGTGGAAAAAGGTAGGACACTCTATGGACAGGAGTTCCTCGTGTACAACACCCATACCATGCTGCACATAGCAAGTGATGCAGAAAACTTTGGTTGTCTGGAAAATTGTAGTGCCTTCATGTTTGAAAACTACCTGCAGTCACTGAAGAAGATGGTGCGTTCTGGCAGACACACACTGATTCAGGTTTCTAAGAGACTGGAAGAGATGAGCAAACAGAAAAAAACTCCAAACAATACAAATGTACAGAAAATCTCTACAAAGGCCCGAGACTGTGCATACATCCTCAGTGGGGGCCAATGCTGTGAAATTCTTCAAGTGCCAGACAAGGAAGAAAGAGTGCTTTGCCGTGTGTACAGTAAACCGTACCCTCTGTTCCACAGCCCATGCATGTCATTTTTGATTGGTGCCGACACGTACAACCAAAAAAACAACACTATCAAATGGATTCCAACATCAGAACTCACAAAACATGCGATAAAGATGAATGCAGAAGACAGGAGTGTGATTTTTCTGTCATTGCTCCACAAGTTATAATCAAAGGTAATAGGTTGTCATATGATGTGATTTGAGGCGATTGGTAAATATAATCAGCTTCTTTTCCATTTATAATGATTTTTCTTGCTTCTTGCAGAATGTATGCAATAGTTGAATTTTTGGAGGAGGGGACTTGTGATTTGGTACTACAGACCTGGCTTTTTGAAGAAGATGAGGTATTAAATCTCACTTGTATCAACAACATACATTAACAAATATCTTTACATTCACCATGAAAATCAAAATGGACAATTCTTTCTTTTATGGAACATAACAGTGCATCTTTAAAATTATTCATGCACATTTTTTGTAAAGCACTTTTAATCTTTTTTTACAAAAGTATTTGCATGCCCTCCTTGTAAGGACAACTCTTCTATTTTTTTTCCTCATGTTTCTCTTTTCAAATTTAACACATTGTTCTCCCAACGAATGTTAGTTCCATTTAGCGTGTTTTGAGTACAATTCTCAATTATTAACATTTACATCTAACTTTTTACTTGAGTTAGATTTTCAGTTACTATTGCTTTCATATTACAGTTTGCAATTATTTTCTACTTCTACAATATTTATTTCATAATTTAATTGTACTATTTTAATGCAGGTACAATACTGTTACTGGCCACCAATTAATGTGACCAAAAAAATTAAAAGGCTTGAACTACCTGATAAAAAAAATTGGACCAGGCACAGGGTCAGAGTGTTTGCAAAAACAGGTATTTCATTTTACTTTAAAGGACCATTCAAACAAAATGTTAGTGCAACTACTGTTAAGGAATGCTAAATTATACTCACTGTATTTTTACTTCAGGTGACTATGAAACTGCTAAAAAGTGGTCCAAAAGAGCAGCTGTGCAGTCTTCTGTGGAGAGCTCTGATGACGTTCCTAAGAGAAAAAAACGACAAGTGTGTCTCAGCAGCTCCGATGAAGGTATGAACCTGAGCATGTGAAAAAGTTTACCAGTAAACAATTAAAGTAATTCAAAAATCATTTTTATTCATTTTTTTTTTAAAGATACTTCTTCAGTACCTCACCCCAAAAAGAAGAACCGGGTGAACTGTACAACAACTGGTAGGCCTTTCTTAGTTTTAATTTTTTTACTTTACCACAGTGTTTGGGGGTTTTCAGAATACCCAAATTAATTTCATTAGTTGATTGATACCAATACCAGTACATTTCATTTCTTATTTACAGTGGAACCTCAGCTGCCATTTCCCCCAGCATTTAAACCGAACAAACAAACCACACTAACGCAATCAAGACCTGAAGATTGTACCATTCTTGATGCATCATTAAGACCAGCGCCTCCTAGAGACATCCAGAAGAATGGTATATGCAAAACATAATTTGAAACTTAGTTTTTACCTTTATTTGAATGAATCAATATTGATTCTCCCAGATCACCTCCTGAGCCTACTCACTCAGAGAATCATCAGCATAGAGAGTGAGATGAAGGCGATGAGGAGCTCAACAGCAGCCCTGTATGAACTCTATGCTCGTGCCCTGGGTGATGGGACTAGTCAGCGAGTGGAGGAGATGAGCCTTGATGTGTGTGGCACTATGGAGGAACTCCTCTCTCTTGAAGAAAAAATGAAAGAGGAGACATTTCGGAATAGAGTGGTATGTGAATAGTGAACTATACGTGAAATGACAAAAAAGTGTTAGAATTAAGTTAAATAACAAAAGTTATTACCATTTTGAAAATGTATTCCATCTTGTAGACACACCATTTAAGTCTTGTTGGAGGTCCAAACCCTGGGGAAAACACCCGGCGGGTGATGCGGGCAGTGGCCTCCTACAGTGTTTGGAAGGAGTTTAGTCTGAAGGGGAAGAAAGGGAAGAGACCACTGCAGAACTTGAACATTATGAAGGTCATAAAAAGTAAGTCCAATATGTTAGTGACTCAAAAACCTGTATTACCAGTACTTTTTAAACCATTGCTGCATAATTATGGAATTTAATATTACAGAGGCAGTGATGATGTCCAATCCAAGAATCCAGCAAGCAACAGTGGAGGACATTGTGGCAGACACGCTTAAGCATGCTCCTGCAAGGTGTCAGAATGTAAGCTCCTTTGGTGCAGTTTGCTGTAAAATAGTTATTATCATTATATTCTAATTATATCATTTAAAAAAGGGAGATGACATGTTCAGTTCACTTAGTAAAAGTAGAAACAATGTGAAGTTGACCGCTTAGTCACTGGTTTGATTTACTTACACAAACAAAGAACATCTGACTGTACATGTGAGTGGAACATTTCACATTATGTCGTTTAGGTCAATTAGGCTTGGGGTATGTTTGAATTTTAACTATTCCAATTCCGCTCATTCGAATCTAATTAACGTTAGGTAAAACAAAAGTTTGGATCTCGTGCTATAAACTAACATGATTAGCGCATCTCACCTCGTCATAATTTACATACAGTTGACATCTGACAATCATAACAACAAATAAAATATTAGAATGAAAGATATGATTCATGGTTACTCACACAGCGCAGCTGAAGTTTTTTCTTATATCGTTCATTCAACAACTGCCGAACAAACGTCAGTTCTTCTTCATTTTGGTTTAATGGCGGGTTGCGAACCAACATGCCGCCACCTACTGTGATGAAGTGTGAAGAGAACTGGTTTTCTCACGTAATCCCTATATAGGCTACTATTTTTTAATCCACTAATACTAATAAACTCACTATTGCATGTATTTGTTTCCTGCATTTGAGCCATTTAGTAAACACAATTACTGGATTTATAGTATATTTATAGTTATCTTATATGATTAATATAATGAAACCATCATATTTTAAATAAATCATATTGACCAGCTGAATCTAACATTTAATTTAATTTCAACAAATGTCAAAGTCAACTAAAAACTTTTCATTTTGCAGAAGCAGGACCAGAGAAAAGGTGTGCAGCAGCATGATGACGATGATGAAACACTCCTACTTTTTGAAGACGAATAAGACTTTTTGATTCATTAGAAATGTTCATTGTTTTTTTCTTTTTTTTTCTTAAAGATCAAATTAATTAAAATTAATGTATATGCCAAATTTTCACTTCTCAATAACTTTGTTGTTAACTTTTACAATATATATTAAAAAATTATATGTTAATTGTTTATTAGCTTACTGTGGAAAATGTCATCAACTAACTGCTGATTAATAAATGATATGAATGTTTTCTAGTTGATTGATTCTTGAGGCACACGTGTGTGACACATTGATGCATGCGGTGCATATAGGCTACACACAATCGTACAGGTAACACACTGAATAAATGCTGATTAGAGATTTTTTTATGTGGTTTTGGTCGTTGCTACAACTAACACGGTGCTTTGATGTTACGTCCTCACAACATACCAGTTTGGTCATTGAGACGTACTCATCACGTTCTTGCGACGTACCACTATAACGTCGCCACGACGATTATGGGAATCACAAAGTTACGTCGCTGGAACGTTATGTGGTACGTCGCTACAACTAACACGGTCCTTTGATGATACGTCCTCACAACATACCAGTTTGGTCATTAAGACGTCCTCATCACGTTCTTGCGACGTACCACTATAACGTCGCCACGACGATTATGGGAATCACAAAGTTACGTCGCTGGAACGTTATGTGGTACGTCGCTACGACGAATATGGTCTGGTCCGGTTACGTCTTCACAACGTAACTGTGTTAGCTGGGTTGATAGCAAACATAGAAGCTTGTCACTCACCTCGAATACAAGACTTTTTCTTTGCATCGACACACACAATGATGGCCTTGTGTAGTCATGGTCCTAGACATTAATCAGATGTCAAATAAGTATAGGTCATATTACAATCATAAGTCTGTATAAAACATGAAAATTCATTATCTTACTGATTGTACTGTCCATGTGGGAGCAAGGGCAACAGCTGGTTTGCCTGAACGTAAAGGACTAGCTAACTGTACAGACAAGGGCAATTTGAATGCAGCAGTAGGCTCTTCAGCTCTGTGCTTCTGGGGGGTTGATTGAGGTACACCAACAAAAAAGTTTTCCTCTTGTTCTGGCAGATCTTCCTGTACATCACTCAACTCTGCCTGAATAATAATTGAAGAAATTATGGCAGGAAAAACAATGACAAGAATAATTTTTTTGGAAAACAAATTCAAACACAAATATCAATTATATTTATATATTTTTTACATTGTTCAAAGTAAAAATAAAGTATTGTCACAGGGTATTACCAGAGACAGAAATACCCCTCCCCCTACCATTAGTCAATGTATTAGCATGGTAAATGAAACCTTGCAGTCTCAAGATACAGAGAATCAGATATGTTGTCACTATAACGTTATACTAAGGAGTTATACGGTTTAAGGCTTATACTACATGTTTCTTTCTGAGCTCAGTCCTTATCTAAATAAAACAGTAACTTTTTATTTCCTGTCTCAGAAGCGCACTGATTGCACAGATATGTTACTCAGCTAAGGTTACTGACACTTCCAGGACAACTAAATACCATGCAAAAGTACACTTACAGTGTTGGGTGATGATCCTCTTTCTTGTGTAAGTGATCTGAATATTGTTGGTGTAGCCTCATCCTTTAGGCGTGTTCCTGTGCAGGTATAGTCCTCCTTTGTGAAATGTTCGGAGCAAACACGCCACTTCTTCAGAGTCATCAATGGTGTTTTGGGATTCTTGTTCAAAGCAGCTAACCAAGCTCTCCGCTGTATGTGGTGTGTTGGAATTCGGTGAAAAATGACAGCACTATGTACATTCTCCTTATTTTCACAACCCTTTACGATGCACGTTTTAACCATTATTGTACACAAACTAGCTTCCAACAACCTGTTAATTCGTCAACTCCGCTCGAACTACTACTACCGGCGCATGTCACGTTGGTTGTATTGACGGAAATGTCAGAGGGAGGGGGAGAGGAAGCGGGGGCCGGTAAGAGGACTTTTCACGAGTGAAGATATTATTGCGCCAAGTCGAAGTGCTCAAAAGCACTTGTTATGGTATTCCGCCATACAATATAGTCATCAATTTTAAACGCTTAGAAAAGCGCAACGGTTTATTTTGTGTCACCAGCCCAGGTCAAGTTACACTACTCGAGTAACTGTGTTTACATAGGGAAAACGTGGAAGTGTTTGGTCGCTTCTCTGCTTGGCCCATATTTAATGCATGGGCTAAGCTAAGAGCTAACATAGTTTTGCGGCAATACAGAGCGATATAGTGCACGCACTGAGACGAGAGAGGTATGTATCAACTCGTCTTAGTTAAGGGAATAACATAGTTTAATAAGAAAAACTGGTGGAGTATCCCTTTAACTATTAGGCCAGCATTTGTATAGCTGAACTTTTGCGCAACGTGCACGATTAAAATGTAAATTGGCTTAGGTCTATATCCATTGTACACACAAACTGCTGTAAAATTAAACGAATAAATGGGCCTAATAATATAAATAAAAATTATATGAACAAAAATATGAAAAAATATATACATAAACGTTTTAAAAGTAAATTAACTATTAGGCCAAAATTTTTATAACTGAACTTTTGCGCTGAGTGCACGTGCAATTACAATTTAAATTGGCTTATGTTGTCAAACTTTAAAAAAAAATATATGAATTGCTTTCCTTATCTACAGTTCTTTTGAGTTCACCTTCAAGGACACAAGTTTGGACAATGTCTGAGGCTTCAGACTCATGCGGTGGTTTCTTGACAGCAGGCCAGCAGCGGAGAAAACCCTCTCTGCGCTCGCAGACCCGCTTGGGATGCTGAACACAATGTGAGCTACTTTAGCCAGGCGGGCAAAATACATTCCAAAATTGAATAACATGTGCGTTTTGGTTGAAAATAGTCTGCTGTTGATGACTGTACAAGACACGGATGGATTCTGGGTCAGGCTTGACTGAGCATGCTACAGACTCGTGGTGTGAGCGGAGCGAAATTGGAGCGGGAAATAGGGCGACGCTCCGTCCTTTTAAAAATGCCGCTCTGCGCTCTGTCCAAGATCCACCCGCTTGCGCTCCCCGCTTGCTCCCGCTCCACTCCGCTCACATGCTCTGGTGTGGATGAGTCTCTGATGAAGTGGAAAGGCAGGCTGGCATTTCGTCAGTTCATTCCATCTAAACGGCACAGATTTGGGGTCATTTTTTTTGTTTTTATGTGATGTCCTCACTGGTTATGTGCTGGGCATGAGCATTTACTCTGGATCTACCACATCCAACATTACCAAGGATTTGGGATTTCTGGGTCTGTTGTGATGACACTTCTAGCACCTTACAAAAGAAAGGGTCATGTTCTGTACGTGGATAACTGGTACATTAGTCCCACACTTTTCCAGCACCTCTTGTCACTTGGCACTGGAGCTTGTGGGACTGTGCGCGCAAACAGGAAAGCGATGCCAAAGTTCACCTGTAAGATGACAAAAGGCGAGGTGGAATTAAAAGAAAATGGATCTCAGTTGGCACTAAAACGGCATGACAAGAGGGATGTTCATGTCAATACCACAGTCCACCTAACTGGTATGGGAAGCTTGATCACATCACTGGGCAACCAAAGATAAAGCAATTCTGTGTGATGGAGTATAACAAAAAGGTGGGGGCAGTTGACAAAGCTGACATGATGACTGGTTTTCTTGAATGCACCAGCGAGTCTACCAAGTGGTACAAGAAGATCTTTCATGTACTTGACACTGTTTTACTCAACAGCCATCAGCCAATCGTCTACTGGCAAATTACTGGTGAGAAATGGATACAAATCATCTAATAATAATTATAAACAAGATAAAAAGTGATAAAATTTTCAAACTCCGGGTGAGGGGAGGGACCCATGGCCCCCATAACCCCTGAGTATGGAGCCCCAATTCGGCTTGGCTTTGGAGTGATGCCCGGTCAAATTTACATCTTGGACCAACTACAATGCAACCCACCTGTGATCTATTTGACATGGCCCCTGTAAGCAGTCTGTGGACAGTTAAATTTTAGGCTAAAGATGCAAAATTTAAATCTATAATTTAATCATTGTGTTGTATTGTGTCCCCTGTGTGGTGTACAGTAGGTTTAACCTCATAAAACCACATTAATTATGAAATATGACCCATTAATGGATTGTCCACAGACAGCCTAAATGGACCCTGTCAAATAAGTTGCAGGTGGGATGTATTTTATATTTTGGTGCCACGATTAATGAAGATGATTAAAACTCATGAAATATTATATTTATGTTACTCTTTTGGCCCCCCTGAGCAGTTTGGCACCTTCAGAACCTCAAAATTCAACTGTCCACGAACAGCCTAAATTTTTGAATGGGATAGATTGTAGGTGGGATGTCCAGATCTCAGCATCTGGACAAGATATCAAATTGAACCCTTTGTTCCTGTGCTCATCTGGACGTACTCTACCCATGGTGTGAATTTCAAAAAGTTTGGAGAAACTTGAAAATTTGACTGATTTTTTTGGCTCGAATTTTCAAATTTCTCCAATCTCCCTGAAATTCACACTGTTGTAAACCTTTTTCTTCTTAAGTGTAGGAGACTTAGAAGCGAAAGACCAGGAGACGTTGGGATATCTTTCAAAGCAGAAGTTACTCTTTATAGAGGACTTTGCTGTTGCAATGCTGTAGTCATCATCCAAGTCTGAAGTCAATAGCTAAAACACAGTGTTTATATCTTTTCAAGGGGGAGGGATTTACATATAGATGGGGACAATCTGAATAAAGAATGTAAATGAAGTATACAGGTTTAGGAACCTGCCCTATACTGAAAGTGTTACCAATCCTAATCCAATCAGCATAACAGTGTCATGTATAGATGGTAATCCAATCGGCCTGATTGTATCACTCATACCTTCACATTATAATGGAGACAAAGACACCGCTGCACCTTGAGCTTAATGGCCAGGAAGTGCATACAGACAAAAGCTAATGTCAGACACCTGAATTGCTTGACTTAATCTTCTTTGAATCTCATCTATGCCTCAAAATGGAAAACAGTGTGCAGAACTGTATCAGATAAAATACTATTGTATTGGAACCTAAATTAAACATTTTAATACATTTGTAACACTACAACACCATAGACAAGGCACATCTAGACTACCACAGAGGCGAAGGTTTCAGCTTGATACAATCTATTGTAGTGATCTTTTTCTTTGTCGAAAAATTAGAAGCTCAGACCAGGAGACGGAGGAAGTTTTCCAAGCAGAAGTTCTTTATTGCTTGTCGGGTAGCTGCAGTCATTCCAACATCGTCTGACTTCTTGAGTCAAACATCGTAATATATATACATTATAAGAGGGAGGGATTACATTGTGATGGTGGAAACTCGTATACAGGTTTAGTAACCTGTATTAAAAGAGAGAGGGAAAAACCTATTCAAACCCTGAGACTCCAGAACAGGAATGACAGGACTCTCTCTTGCTAAGACAAAAGCTCGCGAGAGTCTCCAAGAGTTTCACTAACATGTTTCATTTAACTTACAATAGAAAGAAAACCCGTCTGACAGCTGTATATAGAGACACAGAATAAGACAGGACTTTCGTGCTCCACAGCTGAATGCTAAATTCAATTTACAGAACTTTCTCAGTTTATATATGATAGTATTAGAAGTTAAATTAAACATTTGACAAATTTGTATTCCTTCAATTCCCCCTTTGGGAGTTCTAAATAACTCCCACATAATATACAAATTTAAACACTTAAAAGTTCATTCTTGTAACTTGCGTAAGTTACAGGCACATAGCTTGCTCTGTGTTGCTGTTTCTGCAATTGCATGCTTACACAGAAACAAACATGCAATTTTAGGGTCCGTGACGTCCCTACGGGTAATAGTCTTTTCTGGTAGGAACTGTGATTTTCTCGTGAGAGGCGTGATTCATATGTTGAATAAAACACTTGATACTGTGGACGCATAGATAGTACACCAGTAGAACAAACAACAACATAATTGCTATTTCCTTTATCCACAGCCAGGGTTTACCAATCAAGTTTCCGAACCATGAAGAATTATCTTCAGTCATCTGGTGTAATTTTGCTGAAAGATCAAGAATGTATAGTTGGATTTTGTTCAAGTTCTCTGTTGGATCCATTAACCCGGTGCAGCACTCAGGTCCGATGATGGTGCAGACTCCTCCTTGCGTTGCTAGAATGTAATCCAAGGCCACTCTGTTCTGTAAGATCATTATCTTGTGCGAAGCGAGAGTGTCCGTGATGTTACCAAGGGCCAAAGCCGTATCATTGGCCAATTTCTGTACAGAATTCGATAAGCTTCTGACTTGATCAAGGGCTTGCATGACACCATAAGATGGTATTAATGCTCCAAGAGTTCTTGACCACCATGTTTGTGCACAAGTGAGTCCTGGAATGCAGCCATCTGCTTCGTTAGTGGTAGGAGCTGAATTTTGTAGCTGTGGGGAGCTTGGGGTGGAGTGTGTATTTTCTCTGATAGCTGGTAGAACATAAACCAGGGTGCACCTTCCGTTGAATTGGCTGGGGAGGATGCTGTAGACAGAAGTTCCACATAACCAAAAAGTGTCAGTTGGTGGAGAGATCATACACAACTGATTTATTGTAAAAAAATTGGGTAGGGATGGGTTTCTGGAGAAACACTCTGTTAAGTCATTTTCCTCTTTCTTATCTGTTGTAGTAACGTACACATGGGATTCTGTTCCTCTTTCAATCACAAAGCTGCAACGTTCACGAGGAATTTCACCCAGTTGAGTCGATGCTGGAGCATAGTTTTCCACGCACCAATAGAACATCATTGGCAGGAGTAGATCTGTCATGATGGGAGTAGCTGAAGTTAGGTTGCAGGATGGTAGTCCTGGAATGCAACACGGAGAAGCTGGAGGAATTGTTATATTGTGACATGTATCCTTGTTGTATAATTCACTGGTATGATGATTGAATAAGGTACACGTGTCACATTTGGAGATAGGGTGTGCCACCCAGGGGATTCCTGCTCCTACTGAAGGTGTGTGTGGCATGCAAACGTCCTTTCCAGCGAACAAGGCATTTCTTGACATATTCATCAGCTCTAAGAATATGTTGTTTCTGGAGTCCACACTTTGTGCGATCTTCATGATGTGTAGTAGTAGGACAATCTTGATCATGTCGATGGATGACTGAAGATTTCGTCGTCTCTGCGTTGTGTATTTTTTTTCTTTTCTTTATCCTTTTGTGATAGTTGGCTCGGAAGTGGGTCTAGTTGTTTCTTGAGGTTATGTCTTCATACGCAGACGAGGAGGTCGGGGCGTATGGGTCTCGGGTCAGCAAGTGGTACCTGCACAGAGGAAGAGAGAAAACAAAAGACAGGAGAGCAGTATTTGTTCAAACACTAGGGTTGTAAACTTTTTCCCGCGTCTGCTATTTTTGTTCCTTCTTTCCCTATTTTCTGAATTATTTTGACACCTAAATAGAACGCAGTGAGGTGAGGATGGATTAATGGATGGGAAGGCCTATGAGGGATTCTTCACCGAAGGGTTGGCCCCCGACGCCTGTTGCAATCGGTTCTTCCCTCGGCTCCCCACTGGTTCGTGTCCTATCCTATCCCTGTTGGAGCAGGAACAACCTTACAGTGTGACATTAGTCCAGGTTTTTTTTTCTTCCCTGACACAATCCTGCAGCTGCTGTAATCAACATCACTTAATGTGGTCCATGCCACTCTAATGGCTTGTTTCTGAGTTATTTTCAATTACTTGAGCTGAACCGTCAACAAACAACTCAAATTCTGAATTCTCTATGGGAATCCCTTCCACTTCCCTCGAAGGTGTGTATGTAAGCGCAACACAATCATGAGTCATCTCTCCTTCAGCCTCCAACACAAATTCAGTCATTGCAGACATCATACATGAGGATGGGTGAGTGACAGGTGCACGTTGTCATTCATCAATGTGGACACTGCATGAAGGGATTTTACATTTACAGTCTGACCTAAAACCATTACTGATGAAGGGCCTGTGCTGTAGCATAACATTTAAGGCTGTGAGTGTACTTAACCAGTGTTCCCCAAAGGAAGGGTGAGATTGTCACTTTCCTTTTGTTCTATTAAACAAAAATAAGTCTTTCATCTTTGTTGTAAGTTAGTGGGGAAATTAAGCACTCACAGCCCAAATGGTTAACAACTAAAACAGCTGCCCAACGAGCTTAATGACAAGGGGAGGGGCTGCTTCAGAGCAGGCTGACTTACATTGTTAGTTTCTCTAACATTCTTTTTGTTTTTTCTACATTCTTTTCCCCAATGTCCATGTTTGCCACAATAATAACAACTGCTGCCCTCTCTCTTAGGACATTTGCGTTTCTGTTGCTTCTCTGCGTTGACCTTAAAGGATGCTGCTGCAATGTTTACTCTCTCTTTAACATCAGAATCTCTTTCCCAAGTAGCTAACCTGTCTAGGTTACTTTGCAGGGTACTGGAAAGCCCATGTGACGTCTAAGAAAGGCAATGCATTTCTATGCTCTGACAAAAGACCATCATACCATGTGCGAACTAATGGCCCATTGTCATTTAACACCTTCTCTGAAGTGTCTGCTATGCCACTGTTAAGTTACAGCTGACTGACAAAATCTTTCTGTGTACTGACTAACAGTTTCATGCTTCTTCTGTACACAACTAGTGATTTTTGACCAGTCCACTTTTGGTCCAACAATGTTCTTTAACACTCTCATAACTCCCTCTCTCAAGTCATCTTTTCTGGCATTTTGAAACTCAAAATAGTTTACAGCATTTTCAAAATCACTGAATTCTGACTCAGTCAAGATCTGTGATATTAGCTGGGTGACTTCAGCTAGAGACATATCGTAGAGCCGCATCTTTCTGGACAATTCTCTCCTAAACTCAGAAAAATTTCTTTGTACTGATGGCAAATTTTCAGCGATTCTCTCGATTTCTTTAGGACCTAAAGATAATTTGACTGCTTGTAGCTGCAGTATGGGGGTTACAGATTGAACAGAGTCAATCCCTTTTGCCCTAGTCTGAGCCTTTTGTCTTGCTCCACACACTTCAAATGTATTTACATCTTTATCTATCAAACCAGAATTTCTAGTGTTTTCTAGTCTACAGAAAGACTGTAAATCAGGATAGCTTTCATCTGACTGTTGGTCTTCAGAGTCACATTTGGTTGAGGCCTGATTATGGCTCACCTTTGTCTTGAAACAGGACACTTGAGTCTGTAATTGTTTGTTTTGTTCATTTAACTTATCAATACACCTAGTTTGTTCTTGTGCAATGGATAAGCTATATTCTCTATGGCAACAGATTATGCCTTTCATGTTTTTCTTTCTGATACATGCACCTAACACCTTCTTGCATTCTTCAATAGACCAAACTTTGTCTGGATCAATACCAAATTTCTTTGTCAAATCCAATCTAACTGACTCAGTCACTATGGAATCAATTTTCTCTCCTAACAATGACTTGAACTCACTGTCTGTCCATAAAGGGCTAGCTAGTCCATTTTTCTCAGTTGATGGAACTAGCCTAGCATTTCTTCTAACCATTTTGTGGATTTCTTTTGTTACCACACAATCAAAAAATAAACTTCTCTGATCAACAGAGGGTATACTTGTTAACACAGATCAAATCTTGTTAAACTTCCTTGCCCAGAGCAAAGGGTAACACACAAAATATTAGCACGTTACGCTAATCTTCTCTAAAAGGAAAATGCAAAGGATCTTTCACCTTCCTAACTTTTAGAGGATAAACACATCCCTGTTTGAACAGAGGTTCACCAATATTAACACGTAATGTTAACCTTCCCTAACTTTAGAGGATACCTTCTCTAGCAACGTAGAGGCTATACTTTCATCTTTAAAATAATTTTTTAAAGGGTAACTTTGTTAGTCAAACACTGCAGCTGTCTGATAACTGTTCTCTGACGGCGCAGAGATTTGTACTGGTCTTCAGTGGTTCTTTGAATAGAGTGAAACTCACCGAATCGTTGTTTGAATGAAAAGATTCAGTCTGGAAAACTCAGTCAGCTTTGTTGAGGTCCAGTTGAGATTCAGTTCTGGAACTCAGTCAGAAAGTTCATTCTTTGTTGAGATCTTTGTGGCTTGAAGTTCTGGAACTCAGTCTTTGTTGAGATCTTTGTTTCAAATCTGGAGGAAGCTGGAAAGATTCAGTCTGGCAATCTTTGTTTAGCTGGATGTTTCAAAATTCAGTCTGGATACTTAGTCAGCTTTGTTGAGATCTTTGAGCTTTGAAGTTTCAAAAGTTCATTCTTTGTTGAGTTTCAGTTTCTCCATCCGGGTCACGGCACCATCTGTAGTGATCTTTTTCTTTGTCGAAAAATTAGAAGCTCAGACCAGGAGACGGAGGAAGTTTTCCAAGCAGAAGTTCTTTATTGCTTGTCGGGTAGCTGCAGTCATTCCAACATCGTCTGACTTCTTGAGTCAAACATCGTAATATATATACATTATAAGAGGGAGGGATTACATTGTGATGGTGGAAACTCGTATACAGGTTTAGTAACCTGTATTAAAAGAGAGAGGGAAAAACCTATTCAAACCCTGAGACTCCAGAACAGGAATGACAGGACTCTCTCTTGCTAAGACAAAAGCTCGCGAGAGTCTCCAAGAGTTTCACTAACATGTTTCATTTAACTTACAATAGAAAGAAAACCCGTCTGACAGCTGTATATAGAGACACAGAATAAGACAGGACTTTCGTGCTCCACAGCTGAATGCTAAATTCAATTTACAGAACTTTCTCAGTTTATATATGATAGTATTAGAAGTTAAATTAAACATTTGACAAATTTGTATTCCTTCACTATCCAATTAAAAAATTTGAAACACATCCCACCTGTGATCTATTTGACAGGGCCCCTGTAAGCAGTCTGTGGACTTTTACATTTTATGCTAATAATGCATAATTAAAATCTGTAATGCACATCATTGTGTTGTATTGTGGCCCCTGTGTGGTGTACAGTAGGTTTAACCTCATAAAACCACTGTAATTATGAAATATGACCCATTAATTTATTGTCCACGGACAGCCTACAGGAACCCTGTAGAATAAGTTACCCAACGGACTTCACCAATAGTGGTGGAATCCCAAAATCTTTACGGGATTTCAACTGCTGTTTTTCAACTTTTGTTCTTGATTAATGAAAACATTCTTGCCATCCACTGCCTCCAAAGCCCTTCTTGTGCACCACACGCTTGTAGGACTTGTTTGCCTTCATGGTAACTGTCATTGTAGTGTCACGGTAGACGTATTCACTGGTTCCTTCTAGTCTTGTGTTTATGTTGTTATATGAGTGCACGTGTGTGAAAGGCGTGTGTAAGAGGCGTGTCTGTATGTCATTACCCGATCCGCTCCAGCTGCTCATCATCACATCACCAGCTGCAGTCGATCTCACCATGCTACTTATACTCACCGCTGTTCTCTCATCTTTGTCAGATCGTTGCTTGATGTTTCCCCGTCTGGTCTTCTGGTTCGTGTTCCTGCCTGGTGTTCCTGTTCGTCGTCTTCCTTGTGGATTTTGTCGTCTCACCGTCTGTCTGCACTTCACCGGATTTGGCCATCGAAGTCCCTGCGTCACCATTCCACCATCTGACTTACTGTTCTGGACTTTTGCACTTCTAAAATAAACACTGTTAACTCGCGTTTGCTTCCTGTGTTCTGTAACCATGACATGTAGTCTTTTGCAGAAATTCATTTTTATTGCTACATGATATGCTTTGAACAAAGTTTCAAATAACACTTAAAGTGCATGGAAATGAAGAAGCACAATCAAACTCATTACAGTGTGTCATGCTGCTTTTTTGTTTCCTGCACTTCACTTCAAACAGCAGTGAGCAACTGTTCTGGTGGAGAATGGAGGTAATGAAGCACTAGATCTGTACAGCTCATTCACATTTATTCTTACAAGTCTCTGTTCTCTGTGAGACAGTTTGTGAGTTTAGGGGAATATTCTGTACACCAGTGAAGTGCAGTGATTATATGTTGTAATATTTATACCTAATGAAAGCACTTGTATTAGTATATATATTAGTACAATAAGTAAAATAATGTCAACAAGAACAAAACTGATGAACTGGGAGAAACTGTAAAAAAAGAAGAAGTGAAACGAGTAAGAGGAGAAATTAAAATATCAGGTGTTAAAAGAACATGTCGCCACAGGGCCAGTCTGGTATGTTGACAGCATGAATCCAGATTTGCTGGGTATGGCTAACATCGTTGTGGATTTGTCCATATACTTGTTCATCCCTTTCACACTCCGGATACACTGTTTTCAGACCAACTGGTTCAGATTGCCTGGTCTGGTTCATTGACAGCATAAATGCAAACTGTGACCAGTAGAGAGAAGAATTTTGATATTGGGCATTTTTTTATTTATTATTTTTGGATCGTACAGTTAATGGAGTATGTCCCAATAAACAGAGAGTTGCGTATCGTTAAGATATTTGCTATCCGACCAAATAATAATATGTGGTTGCGCTGCTTCTCTCTGCAGGGCCAGGGCTGTCTGTATCCAGAAGGCCAGAGCATCTCCCTGATCTCCTCCTTGTGGTTAAAATGGCATCTCCCTAAAATTGTCAAGATGACAGGAACCAATGTAGTAACAACACAAATACATAAATAGTGCATAATCTGATTGCTCTCTTGATCATATAGCTCTGGCAAGAGGAGAGTGGGTAAAAAATAAAAATAGTGATGAGCCAGTGAACAAAAAAGTAAGCTTAATTTCCCCGCCTTGCATGTTGAAAAAGATGTTACCTATTTCCGGGGAAAGGGCGCGTCATTCTCGGGAGACTCAGGCGGCCAGTCTAACTATGGTTCTCCATCCAGGGCTCCTGGTTGATCTGGAAGTAGCATAAGCCGCCCATCCGACACTCCTTCACTTATGCCGGTGCTGCCACATTCACCTGAAACGATCAGGAAAAACCATCACAAGTAAATGCACTGCAGGTATAATGCTCCAAACATCACCAGTGAAAAGGACAACAAGACTGCTGAGAACTTGAGCCATGGATCACAGAGAGAACGAACCGTCTGAAAGATACTGCTGGTTCAAAGCATGTTACAGTTGCCATAATTCCCCAAGAGCCAAATAGACTCTTTGTCCAAAGTCATACCTGATTTTCCCTGGGCGAACGGCTTTCCTTCCTCCAATAAGAACGTGGCAGCATAGCTTAAAATACACAGACTCAAGACACAAAACATCCAGAGCATGCACAATGATTAATAAAAGTGAAAATTGAAAACATAAAACTGAAATTACAAAATAAACGTAACCTGCTTTATCACACTTGCAAGTTACCCTCTGAAGAAATGCATCATTCATTTCATCTCTGATGTTTCTGCTCCTATGTTCATAGCTGTATTGCCACCTTCTCTTTCACTGCTCCTCCAGCTCAACTAACAGTGAAAATAAAAATAGATAACACTGCAAAAATGCCAAACTACAGAACGGTACACTACTAAACCATGCATAAAAGAGAACGGAACTAAAAAAGACGCATGGATGAGAAGATAGGTCAGTGGAAGCTTTTTCCATCTTTGGCTTGTCCAGAAATCCCCCCCATGGCTCAGACACCATCACCACCCGCACTACTAAGGATGGCCCCTAGCGTCAGTTGATAGCAGCCACTTCTGGATCGTGACTAAAAAGATGTGACATTGACAAAAACCTCATCCAGCAGAAACATTGGGGTTTTGGTACTTGCCGGTTCGACCATATTCAGCCACTGTTATTAGCAGCTTGACGTCCCTGCGGTGCTCTCGTCACGCCACAATCCTTCTGAAAAACACTATCTGCTATAGAAATTACAATCAAATAATGTCAAAAACACAAGAATTTAACACATGAACCAAATAACCTTGAGACACAAATGTAGCGTCTGGACGAAATCACGATGTCTAGTTAACTCTAAGCTTTAGGAAAGCTTTTAACCTACTGGACTCATTCATGTAAATCATACGCTTAGCGCCGAAGAGTCTGGATCAAATTGCCCCGTTGTCACTTTTAGTGGCATGATAGGAGTTAACCCTCTGGGGTCTAAGGTGTTTTCGGGGTCCTTGAGATGTTTTGACATGCCCTGACATGTGTGCTTTTTTCAGTTGCTTATAAAAATATTAATGGCAAAGGTGTAATTACACTCTATTTAGCACAAACAGGGCTACCATAATATGTGAGCAACATGTATGTAGATGTTTGTATTTTTGAGAGAATATTGTTTATGCATGGTTATTGATAAAACTGAGACTTAAAGTTTCTGAAATAAGGCCACAAAACACATACTAAATATGTGTCCACAATACTTTTGACTAATGGCTGTTGTGGCCTAGAGTTTTTGCTTCAAAATGATCTGAAAATCATCCTGCCTAATCATTCACATAAAACAATACATTGATTTAAATTTTGTAAAGCACTTTTTGTTTGGATAGGCGTTTGAACTGACGCGCTACAGCGATCTGTCACATTTAAAAGCGCCAAAACGTTGGAAATATTGACAGAATCTGACAGCTAAGAATTTGTTCCATATCAAAAGTAACCTACTCTGTCTAGTCTGTCGGTGTCAGTGTCCTCTTTGTCCGCGATTTTTCTCTGCGTGAGAAAATGCAGTGGTCCAATCAGTAGTTAAGAGCCTGAACTTGCTTATAGTAATTCGGAAATTAGTGCACATGAGTGAAAAAAAAAATACAGCACAGAAGAATGTCTAATTTAGCGTGAGATTTCTTTGTTGACCGTGAGACCGTGAGATTGAGGCTGAATGCGTGAGTGTCACGCCAGATGCGTGAGAGTTGGCATCCCTGGGTGTGTCACACAAGAAAGAATGTGAGGGGAAAAAATAAATAAATATATATATATATTAGGGCTGTCAGTTAAACGCGTTATTAACAGCGTTAACGCAAAACCATTTTAACGCGATTCATTTTTTTATCGCGAGATTAACGGTCTTTTTGGCCTAGCAAACTTTGTAGTTTTTTTTCACATGTTTTGCAACAGGACGCGGCATGCGCGGCGCTGCGCTATGAAACCCATTCATTTCAAGGGCTTGCGCCGTGCGAGGACGTTTTGCTGCTTCGTCGACCAAAGCGCAAGTGGATCTAGCTAGACCGGAAACAAAACAACAGGCACGCGCGCACACTTGTTTGGGCTTGCGAGCCGGCCAAATAGGTTAACGTTACGTTTTGAGTGACGAGCGCGAGACGCCGAAATGGATCCCAATAAGATTCTGAATGGAAAGTTTACTTTTAAAAAGTTGCCAAATGGTTCCATTGACTAGACCAAAGTGATCTGTGTGTTTTGTCGTTATGAACTGAGCTATCATCATCGCAGCACGTACAGTCTGAAATACCACTTGATGATGGCCAAGCACAAACACACAGCTGATGCGAATTCTCCGCCCCCTCGTCAATATCAGTACCTCGTCAGTATTTCTTTCACCCTTTTATTGATGGACAGTGTTACATTGTGTTACAAAGAAATGATTTGCTCTAAGTGAGAATGTTAGTGTGAAATTGAACACAGTATTGCCAATGTTGTTTTCAATAAAAAAAAATGTGCACAAAGCAAGCAATCCACTTTTTTCATGTTAAGAGCATTAAAATGAGAAAAAATAATGAACAAAAAGAAATCAAGAGACATTTAGAATAGATAAAAATGTGCGATTAATCGCGATTAAATATTTTAATCGTTTGACAGCACTAATATATATATATAGACACACACTGCCGTTCAAAAGTTTGGGGTCGGTACGATTTTTAATGTTTTTAAAATAAGTCACTTATGCTCACCAATGCTGTATTTATTTAATTAAAAATACAACAAAAAATCAGTAATATCGTGAAATATTATTACAATTTAAAACAACTGTTTTTGATTGTAATATATTTTTAAATATAATTTATTCCTGTGATTTTAAAGTTGAATTTGCAGCATCATTACTCCAGTCTTCAGTGTCACATGATCCTTCAGAAATCATTCTAATATGATGATGTGATGCTCAAGAAACATTTCTCATTATTATCAATGTTGAAAACAGTTATTTACATTTTTATTTCAGGATTCTTTGATAAATAGAAAGTTCAAAAGAACAGCATTTATCTGAAATATAATCTTTTGTAACATTAAACACTACCGTTCAAAACTTTGGGGTCAGTAAGTATTTTTATTTTATTTTTTGGGGGAAATAAAATAAATCAATACTTTTATTCATCGTGACAGTAAAGACATTTATAATGTCATAAAAGATTCTATTTCAAATAAATGCTGTTGTTTTTAACTTTCTGTTCATCAAAGAATCCTAAAAAAAAAAAAAATGGTACACAACTGTTTTCAACATTGATCATAATCATAAATGTTTCTTGAGCATCAAATCATCATATTATACTGATTTCTGAAGGATCATGTGACACTGAAGACTGGAGTAATGACGCTGATAATTCAGCTTTGATCACATGATTAAATATTTCACTATATTACTGTTATTTTGTTGTATTTTTAATGAAATAAATACAGCATTGGTGAGCATAAGTGACTTATTTTAAAAACATCAAAAACTTTAAATCTACCGACCCCAAACTTTTGAACGGCAGTGTAAATATATAATCCAAATATAAATTAAAGTCAAAAGCACATTTTTAGTACATAGTCATTCCTGGAAACAAATCCTGTTCAAATAGGCTATATGGGCCATTCTACAGAATTTGTTCAAAGTTAGAGTTGGAAACATCTTGAAAAGAAAATTGTCTTATTAAGTAATAAGTATTATTTTTTAAAGTAGGCCAATACATTTTATCATACATATTTTAAAGTTAAGGACTCATTAGTTTGATATAGCTTACATTGGAACAAACACTATAATAACATCTTAGTTGATGAGTTTATTTTTGACAGAACATACTATATATTTAACATGAGCAGAAACTGGCTAACAAAAGCTTATTTGATATTTTAGAATAAAAACTTTATAATCTATCCAAAACTATGTGTCCTTTTGACACACACACACTAATCTGTCGATTAAACTCATCTATCCATTGAAATGTACACTGACCTTTGACCCCAACACTGAAAAAGATTATCTATGAGTGCTTTTCAAAATATTACAGTTTCATTTAATAAATATTCATGTGACTACATATGTTGATTGATAAATGGACATTTTAATATCTAAAATCACACGGATGATATTACATTTATTTTAATATATGTTATTTTCAAAAGTGTTTCTGACAACATGTTTAAGAAATAAATGTTGTTTGCCCACTAGAGGGAGACATAGGAAAAGAATTTAAACTATGAATGGACTGAAATAATTGCATTGATCTAGTAAACTAGTTATCACTAGTTAGGCAAGAGGCACATGTAAAATCTGACCTCCAGCTGCTGGAGGAAAACTTCTAATTCTGCTAAACATGGAGTTGAAGAAATGGTGAAGGCCATGGGGGAATCTGTGACCAAGAGGATGGACGCTGTGGAGAGGAAACTCGACGGGCTCGCTTCGAGGATCGCTGACATGGAGGTGGAGGTCTGCGGTATGGTGGCTTCTACTTTTGAAGCGAGCACACCTCCTCATGTGCTAACGATACGTTGTGCTTATGACCTTTTGAGCAGAGCTGAAGCACTTCCATCAACTCAGGTATCAGATGTGGGACAAGACTCGGAGACCTTCCTGGACCTTCAGAGTGCGGCTTCTTCTTCTCCGATCAGCAGTGCTCAGTTTCCCGTGTTGACCACAACAAGTTCCATTGAATCCTTCCCTCACCAGAACTCAGAACGAGCTGAAGCACTTCCATCCAACCAGGATGGCCCTACACGAGACTGAGGCACACTAGACAGGAGAAACTTACAGGACTCCAGGCTGCATTCTTCAATCTACAAATGGAGAGGCTGAACATAACTGGTATGTTTACATTCTCCTTTCCCTTGTGCGTTTAGGCTTAATTCATACATTTTTGTATATTTTGGCTAGCCATGAGTGTTAACCTGTTTGTTTGATTGTTTTTATTTTTTTATTCAGACACCAAAGGCCTCTCAGACAAAGCAGACGTAATAAAAGGAGCTGGTCAGAGACATGGACTCTGGAATCCTGGCTGGAGCCCTCGGGGGACCAAGGATCTTCAGGCGTACCTAGGAGAGAGAATTAAGACCAGTTTGAAGAGAAGGAGAAGACGTGAGCTGGTAGTGGAAAAAAAAATTAAACCAAACTTTCTAAAGCTAGTGTTAATAAGCATCGATAACACTGAACACCCTGACACTTTAGCAGGAGTTTATTTTAGTATACTACAGTTTGCTCACTAGTTAAATTGTTCATAGTTCTTGTTCATAGTTCTGAAGTTTTCATTTATGGAACCCAAACTTCAAATGTCTTATTTGTTGCTTTGCTATGCTGTATGTGTGTGTGTGTGTGTGTGTGTGTGTGTGTGTGTGTGTGCGTGCGTGCGTGCGTGCGTGCGTGTGTGTGTGTGAAAACCTGTTTCCCATTACCCTTCACGGGAAGCCTCCGACAAAGACGCAGGCAGCAGAGGCAGGGTTTAATAACCGTAGTTATTGCCACTACTTGAGGAGGCTTCAGTACAAGCTGCGTGTACAGTATATTCTTGGTAAGTGCTTACAATAATGCTGCTGTCACTTTACAGTCTACATTTTGTGAGGTTAATTAACGGCGTTTTTTTAATGCTAAAACTCGCCTGATGCCTTTACCCCAGAGCAGTCCACTAACAGGAGTGGCCAAAAACACACAGCATCTCGTGTCCAGCTTGCCATTGGCAAGGAAACCACGTGGACCACCAATATGCCAACTGTGGACAGTGTTCTACTAGCGTGGGTGCCCTAACCGTCCCCTGTCGCAAATGACCATCTCCTCGTTTCTTTCGTGGTCCATCAGAAATGGAAAGGGCTGGCCATTAAGCACTTTGAGGGGAAAGGCAAAGGTGTGACTACCAAAATTTGTAATTATTTAGAGGAACAGGAAGAGGCGAGCTGTTTGCTCAAAAGCATGTTCATTTACCTTTGTGCAGGGGTCATTGCCACAATGGACTTCAAGAAGAACCAGGTCGTCTGTGACTACCATGGTGAAGTATTCTCCAAACAGGATGTTCCCCTTACTGGGGAACCGTCATTCATTTTTTTCTTCACTGGCAAGGGTGAAAAAGAAACTTTTGGTAGGAGGATGAATCATTCCCGAAGGAGAAATAATGTGCGGCCTCAGAGTATTTCCTTAAACTGTCCTGACGGACCCAGGGATTCAGTTATTTTTTTGCCATACGGGACATTGCCGTCAATGAGGAAATCCTGTGGGACTATGGTGTTCGTCGGGAATCTTCCATGGCTTGATGACTGGCGTGGTCTCAAAGATGTGATCATGTAGTGTGTGTGTGTCTTATTATATTGTTGTTGTGGTTGGTTAATGTATTAAATCATGATAACTAGTTTACTAGATCAATGCAATTATCCATTCATAGATTTCATTCTTATCCTGTGTCTCCCTCTAGTGGGCAAGCAACATTTATTTATTAGATATGTTATAAACATTAAAATAACATTTAAAAAAAATTACAATAATATATATATATATATATAAAATATATTATTCATGCATTTATAACATTTAGAATGTTTGAAATGTGTACTTTATAATATTACAATTTGTGTTTTTCCATTGATTAATGTTATTCAATCGTGTGATTTTTTTTGACACACCTGGCCCTGGACCTGTTGAGATGCATAAACAAATGCTCTCCTGCTGGTGCTTCTTTGAAAGCCCCATTTTAAAACGTTCCTTCCAACGGAAATGTAGAATGAATAAACATTCAATGTTGCTACATATTTCTGAAACTGTGAGCAGTGGAGAGACTGACCGAATCCCGAACTTGCACTGAATATAGTTCCATATGGCTCTACTGATGAGGGCGGAGCTGCTGTCGGTGAAGACACGCTGCTGGAATGGGA
Organism: Gila orcuttii; assembly: GCA_026230005.1. Classification (NCBI taxonomy): domain Eukaryota; kingdom Metazoa; phylum Chordata; class Actinopteri; order Cypriniformes; family Leuciscidae; genus Gila; species Gila orcuttii. Next base: position 3,044,015 of record JAPDVR010000003.1, on the reverse strand, counting down.
CTTCCTGTCGGCTTATTTTCGGACACTCTTCTCCGACTCACTGAAAACCAGACATTGTGTTAGGATGAATTGTGTCATTTCTAATGGATGGGTCGAGGAAGCACTGCTCTCTCCTGGGACCAGTAGTGCTTTAAGCACACGGGCTGGTGCGCCTCCTCTTTCTGCTGTGTGGCTGGCTGAGCTGATGCACAGAGACCAAGGAGCTAAAGCACAGAGACCACAGAGACTTTGCCACTTACATGCAGAATGTAGATTTCATCATCAGAACTGAGTCAGAATGAAAAAAATTCACATTGCCTTAAACATGGCAGTTTGGCTGAGGTCCGTTAGGTCCCTGGGCCAGTACTTGTCCTTTTATTGAGGTTAATTTCTCTATGAATTGAGGTAACAATTTGCATAGTTTTGCATGTCCAATCACTTATTTCCTGTAAGCAGTGACCTTTCAAGAATTTGATGCCTTGGAAACAATAGAACTATATTCATATCTGGTTGTGTGGGCAGAAAGCATGTCTGTCCTACGCCCGGTGCGTTAGCGGAGACGGTCTCCGAGGGCACGCAGTCACTGCGTTTCTATGAAAGTTCTGCGAATGCAGTCATATGACTGACATTTGAGAGTGGCTATAGCCATAAAATGCCATTTTCATCCAGACTTAAAATCATCTCACCATCATCTGCTTCATTAGCCCAAAAAGGTCACAATCTGACACAGCGTCCCTCTGTTCAGCTCCTCGGAGAGCTCCAGAACCTGCTTGGTCTGCTCTTATTCAGTCAGAGAGCTCCATTGAAAATGTTAAGGAATACTTCAGTGGCTGCTGTCCAGCTGGTCGGATAGAGCCTGTAAAAGTCGTAGGGCTAAAGTAGAGGGCAACAGAAACTGTGAACAAGAACTGAGATCATGTCTCCAAAAAGCTGCACATGCTTGTGCGCCGCCTCTTTCTTCTAGAAAATATGAATGCCTGCCCTAGTTATACAAGACCAATACAGTCACATCCTCACCTCCACTCCTGGTGGTGCCCTTCCTGGAAATACGGACAACAATATTCTGAAGAGGAAAAATAACTGTATGGCACAACAAACCAAGTACTTAAGCTTTTACTTCCATGTCACAAAGCTGACAGGTCAGTAAAAAAGCAGACATGTCCATCTTTTACCATTCCTGTTGTTGCCTTGTTTTAAGTTGCCTGGTCAATTTCTGTCGGTATTTGACCACGTCACATGGAGGCATAACATCGCTAAGTTCCAAACCATCATTGAACATTTCATACCTTTCCTTACACCTCTCCTGCACGATATATATCTCCTTCTCGCTACTGATGCTCAGCTTGGCCTGTTTGCTGTCCTCAGGTCGAGACGTAGATGAAGATTAAGATGGAAAAAGATTACGTTTTTTGTATCAGACATGAAGAAAAAAATACTTACGTGAATTACAGTATTTTTTAATAAACTTATTTGACAATTGTACGTATAAGTAAAGGAGGTATTGTCAAGATTTCACCTGTAGTAAGTCAGTCTGGTCACCGGGAAAGCACTACGGCCTTTGGAACACAAAAAAATACTTACGGTGAATTACAGTAATTTTTTCATAAACATATTTAATTATTGTACGTACAGTAAGGGAGGTATTGTCAAGATTTCACCTGTAGTAAGTCAGTCTGGTGAATAGGAACATGCTACAACCTTTGGATAATAAAAAATCACTTTGGTAAATTAATGTAATTTGATTCTAAAAATATTTTAGGCAGGGTTCCTAAACAATCCTTATAATGCACTTTTTATTGTTGCTAAAGGACAATCAACAGCATTAGAACACATTATGTGAGAGATATTTGGTGGTACATCTGTAGTTGGCTAAAATGCAGTTGTCTATTTTACAACTTTTTACAACAAAAAATTACAACTTTTTAGACGGTCCCTATCTTGTCTAACATGCTACATTGGACATTCAGTGGAGATTCGCAAGTATGCCATTAAAACAATACTTGCCCATTTTGATCGATTGTGGAAAATGTGGTAGTTGACCATCTTTGTTGTCAACATCATGTAGTTGCTTAGAATTTGCAAAAATGTGTTTTATTGCACATACTATTGAAAAAGTCCGAATGTGCGAATAGAAGTCCAAATTTACCCAAGTCAAAAAATGTCCATGTCAAAAAAGTGTAATAAAATTCATTTTCAGTGACTTTCGTTCTTGATTAATGAAAACATTCTTGCCATCCACTGCCTCCAAAGCCCTTCTTGTGCACCACACGCTTGTAGGACTTGTTTGTCTTCATGGTAACTGTCATTGTAGTCTTCTGCAGAAATTCATTTTTATTGCTTAAAGTGCATGGAAATGAAGCACAACTCATTACAGTGTGTCATGCTGCTTTTTTGTTTACTGCACTTCACTTCAAACAGCAGTGAGCAACTGTTTTGTTGGAGAACGGAGATAATGAAGCACTAGATCTGTACAGCTCATTCACATTTATTCTTTTGTGAGTTTAGGGCAATATTCTGTACTCCAGTGAAGTGCAGTGATTATATGTTGTAATATTTATACCTAAAGAAAGCACTTGTATTAGTAAAAGAAAAGAAAAGCAATTAAACAATGAGTTAAGGGACATTTTATTCCAGAAACACGAAAAAACTATATACAACAAACATCAGCATAAAAGTTAACAATAAGTAAAATAATTAAATTCAAATTTATTTGTATAGCGCTTTTCACAATACATTGTTTCAAAGCAGCTTTACAGAAAGTGCATTTCAGAAATGTACATAGAAAAAATACAGTTAGTTAATCATGTATTAATTTAGGGCATAACATATCGCCGGCGTTGAGTCGTCTCTTCACAGGCGTCGAGTCGTCTCTTCACAGGCGTTTAGTCATCTCATCGCATGTGTTGGGGATCTGAAGTCTCCGTGAGAGGCTGGATACAAACTAGAGCTGACGAACGCCATTTACCTCGGGACTAGCGTCCCGAGATAACAGCAGAAAAGCAAATGGGAAATAATTAGCATAGCTGCTGTTCATAATATTAATGCATTCGATCTGATTCAACAGTGGTATAAAAGGTAAGCATTATGTGAATGCTTGGCTAAAGAGATGCGTCTTTAGTCTAGTTTTAAACTGGGACAGCGAGTCTGAGCCTCGAACAATATCAGGAAGACTATTCCAGAGTTTAGGAGCTAAATGCGAGAACACCCTCCCTCGTTTAGTGGACTTAGATATCCTAAGATTATTAGATATCCTAGGAATGACCAGAAGCCTCGAATTTAGTGATCTTAAAGAACGCAATGGCAATGAAGGTCCATTAAATACACAGGAGCTAGACCATTTAGGGCTTTATAGGTCAGTAGTAGTACTTTGTAATTGATACGGAACTTAATAGGTAACCAGTGTAGAGATGATAAAATTGGTGTTATATGATCATATTTTCTTGACCTAGTAAGAACTCTAGCAGCTGCATTTTGCACTAACTGTAGCTTGTTTATTGAGGATGCAGGACAGCCAGCTAATAAAGCATTACAGTAATCTAGTCTCGAGGTCATGAATGCATGAACTAACTTTTCTGCATCAGAAACAGATAGCATGTTACGTAGCTTAGCAATGTTTCTAAGGAGGATAAAGGCTGTTCTTGTAACATATGAAATATGATTTTTGAAAGACAAGTTGCGGTCTAGTATAACACCCAGGTCTTTTACTGTAGTGGATAAAGTAACAGGACATCCTTCTAAATTAAAGTTGTATTGTACGAGGTTTTGTGGGTAGTTTTTTGGACCAATAAGTAATACCTCCGTTTTATCTGAATTTAATAGCAGGAAATTACACATCATCCAGCATTTTATATCTTTGAGACACTGTCAATTAAGTTAGTGTTTTCATCTGGTCGTGATGAAATATATAATTGAGTGTCATCAGCATAACAGTGGAAATTAATTCCATGTTTTCTTATAATATTACCAAGTGGCAGCATATATATTGAGAATAGCAGAGGGCCTAACACCGATCCTTGCGGCACTCCATAGTCTACTGACGTTATCTTCGATTTTTCCCCATTTAAACAGACAAAATGATAACGGTCTGATAAGTACGATCTAAACCAGCTTAATGCCTGTCCCTGAACACCAGTGTAGTTTTGTAGTCGATCCAAGAGTATTTTATGATCTATAGTGTCGAACGCAGCGCTAAGATCGAGTAGAACTAGTATTGAGAAACAGCCTTGGTCAGAAGACATCTGACAATCATAAGACACCATAAAAGATTGTACATTTACAATTGTGTTTCTGATGCTTTCTATTTTCTTAGTATGTCAACACGAACAAAACTGATGAACTGGCAGAGATTGTGAAAAAAAGAAGTGGAACGAGTAAGAGGAGTAATTAAAATATCAGGTGTTAAAAGAACATGTCAACCACAGAACCTAAAACAAGAACACACAAATAAAAAAATGCTAATACATATCTGTAAACAAATAATAATATGTGGATACGCTGCTTCTCTCTCCGCAGGGCCTATGCTGTCTGTATCCAGAAGGCCAGAGCATCTCCTCGCCCCACTGTTGAGATGCATAAACAAATGCTCTCCTGCTGGTGCTTCTTTGTTCGGAAATCACTTCAGCATTTTAAAACGTTCCTTCCAACGTAAATGTAGAATGATAAAACATTTTCAATGTTGCTACATATTTCTGAAACTGTGAGCAGCAGAGAGACTGACTGAATCCTGAACTTGCACTGGATGTAGTTCCAGATGGCTCTACGGAGCATGGAAGTGTCCGCAACCCTGGTGTGTGGCCATTGTGTTGTGTTGCACTAACGGAACTAAAAAAGACGCATGGATGAGAAGATAGGTCAGTGGAAGCTTTTTCCACCTTTGGCTTGTCCAGAAATGCCCCTATGGCTCAGAGCACCATCGCCACCCGCACTAGCAAGGAGGCTACGGATGGGAGTCGAACATCAATCGCACAATGTTATTTCTGTACACTTCTTCCTGCTTTTCACTAACACAATACTAAACAAGCTTTAGATCATATCTACACATATTGTGTTTTCGTACTTGCCATAAACGCCTGGTTAGGCACGCTTCAGCCACTGGATCACGTCGCTGTGTTCGTCCCTGGTTTCCCTGGGCGAACGGCTTTCCTGGATCATAGGAATTAGTTTACCCTTTTAGCATCTTAAAATGCCCTTTCCGACAGACCTGTACAAAGTAGATCTCATCATAATGATCCATCGAGTTTAAAAATAAATAAAATAAGTCATTACCTGCTTTCCCTAGGCGACATTGAGCAAAGAGTGGAGCACAGATGATTGATGTTACCAGGGGCGTAGCACAAGATCCCGGGCCCTATGTATAGTCAGTCCTGATGGGCCCCTATGTTCCAAATAAAATACTTTTTGGATTGTTGACGGGGGGGGGGGGGGGGGGGTTGGGGGGGGGGATTGCGCACGCGCTATGTATGTTATGCACACAGATGTTCTGTCTCGCATTCGCCTTCTAGATTCCGGGAGATTTTAACTAATTTGCGGGCATCAGGGAGACGCTATCAAACTTCCGGGAGAATTGGGATGTCTGTATTCCAGACTTTTCAAGGGCCCTTCATCCCCTTGGGGCCCTGGTAATCAGTACTGGTTTTACCCCCAGTCCGACGCCCCTGGATGTTACACACTGACGTCAGTATCAGAACTTTAGACTGGATAGTGCATGGGGGCCACAACCACAGCTACTGATCAACCATCAACATCACCAATGTGCTCTCTAAAATGCCTGTACAAGCGGAGCATATCCCAGCCACAGCTCTCCAAATCGCACCGCATCTTCACAAGCTTCATATATCTACACATATTGTGTTTTTAGTGTCTTTGTTTATCCCAAGGTTTTCCCGCAGCCTGCCGGATCCAGGCTGTTTCCAGATCTGACAAAGGACCTTCGCCTGGACCCGATGACAATGCAGTGCTGAAGTGCCTCTCCCTACACCACTCTACAGATAAAGCGTTGAGGAATTTTTCGGTTTGCGTACCTACCCAAAGTGATAAAATAAAATTCTGCATCAAAATGTATAGGCAAGACAACTGGTTTGTTTAGGCATGGTTTGTAGGGAATTACAAACCTGTGCACATATATTCAAACGGACATAACTATAGAATCAATTCTTAATGCGCATGTGAACGCCATCAGCGTCCATCACACGCGTTTAAAGTCTGTTTAGAGGGAACGGTGTCGTCTTAGCGGCCCCTAATTTAATAACAAATGATCATTTAGACGGAAGTGAATCAATCAAGACTAACTTTAGCTGGAAAAAACATTATTCAAGAACCACTATAAAACCAAACCAATCTCTGTTACCTTAAATTATATGTTTATCTCTGTAAAGCGGTTTTGAAACAATCTACATTATTAAAAGCGCTATATAAATGCCTGATTCAGCACGCTTCAGCCACTGGAACACGGGCTTCACGTCGCTGTGTTTGTCAGTAATGTTAACCTAGAATGAATAAACATTCAACGTTGCTACATATTTCTGACACTGTGAGCAGTGGAGAGACTGACCGAATCCCGAACTTGCACTGAAAGTAGAAGACCCTTAAACAACCTGCACTTGAGTAGCGATGTTGTCCAACAGATCAACCATTAGGTTGTCAGCCTCATTAAAAGCCATCAGAACTAGCCATCATCCAGCCATGGTCTTCCCAGCTGTAGTCCTGTCGAGGGCAGAAAACATACCGCTGTTATTTTACTTCTGCCTTCAATCACCTCTCGCATTGTAGCGGTCACCTGTCTCAGGCTGCTACGTGAGGAACAAGAGGTATTAGTAGCAACAGCTGACCTCTGCATTTTCATGGTGAGCATCTTCTTCAGTGATCGCTCCTCCTCCTGGCTCATCTGGGACTGTGCCAAGTTGACCCGGATTTAGGCTCCCATTCTAAACATCCATGTTGTACCCATGGCAATGATATTTGGGTAAATGTATGTCAGGTCTAAGTCGAAGCCATCTTCCTGGTTCCTGCTTTTTAATTTGCAACAACAGCTTTTATTACAAAAATTTTTATTAAAACAACCGCTAATCTCCAATATGGTGACCTTAAACAAACCTCAATAAATCAATCACCTTCTAAACCTCTGTCACTTCTTGTGTCTCTCCATCTATGTCTGACTCCGGTTTGACAATAAAAGGCTAAACATTTTTGAAATTTTCAGTGCATGTTTGTTTGAGGTAAAAGGACAGAACCTCTTGAGGCTCCGCCCCCTGTGCTGGGAGCAGCAGCTCACTTGCATTTAAAGTTTTTCTTTCCTTCAGTGATTTTGCTTGGTAACAGCAGGGGTGCTTGTCATTTCTTATTTGTGCATCCTCGTTTCCTTTCCTCGCTTCCTTTCCTTGCGTCTCAGCTCCACCCCCTGTAGGATGCGAGGGAAGGCTGCGAGGAAAGAAAAGGAGGAATCGAAGGAAAGGGTATTTATACATTGGAATACTTGATCACTCGAGCGTCACTTCACAGCGTCATCAGCAGCGCTCAAAGGATCTGCACATATGGTAAAGTATAAATGAAAACGATTGTGATCGATGTGAAGGGGGAGGAGAATGTATACGTGCGTCAAGTTTAGTCGATAAAACACTTCCGCATAGGATACACCTGTGTATCCTCGCTCATGACTCCTCTGGAAGCCTCCTCACTCCTCGCGGTGCAATTAGAGAATTGAGATGTCCTTCAAGATGGCTGAGCTCGATCGGTTTCCGGGTCATAGGATGGAGGACAGAGGAGCGAGGAGACGAGGAGGGATATTGAGAAGCACCCCAGGTGTTCATCACTAACGCTCAGTCACTTAATTAATCGCTTAACTTCTTGACTGCAATGTATATCTTCTTTTAGTTTTTAAAATTAAATTAAGGTAATCGGTGTCCTCAAATGTAATGAGTTAGCTTAACTTAAAGGATTTGACTGTGTGATATTGTGTGCTAGCAGTAACTACAAGCACTTAGAAGTTATAGTGAAGTTTCAGCTATTATATAAGACATTTGAATGCAGTGTAAAGTTTAATTGTGTATTAAGAAATATCCTTGTTTTAGTGGAATTGATTAAAATAAGCTCAGAGTACTCATAACTATTGTTTTTATAAACTTAATTGAATTGAGGTAATCAGTCTCAAATGAAATGAGTTAACTTAACTTATTGGGTTTTACAGTGCACCTCTCAGATATTCAATACAGACATTAGAGAATACATGAAAAAACATTTTCGATAATCACACTGTACTTTGTTATAGAAATTACCAATCTCATAAGCCTAGAGAAGTCATTCAACTCATTTGATATTTAGAAGGAAAATATTAATTCCCAGATAGCACGTTCCGTCTTGCCAACGTTGGCAATTGGAGGGCACCAGCGGCAAAGTATCGGGAGGGGATTTTCCCCTGCACACCAAAAAAACTTCGGTCGGTAAACCATTGGCGGGATGAATGTACAGCCACTCCAATGCATGCACAACTCCGGAGATCGGTGGAGAAACCGTGATGAACCATTTTGCCGATCCCGCTTCTTTTTTTCAAATAAATAATATCTGCGCAACCGTTGGTCCACATCAAGACCTTCACGCGCGTGCACACGTTTTTATGAGGGTGCGCGTGAGTGATCTCAGCATCGTCTACAGCTAAAGTCTTCGGTGGGTTCGGTGGCAATTAACGGACTCTGTGAGTATGTTTATCCTTTTCAAACACACAATTTTCAGGCCAGTAAGTGTTTATTTTTTTTGTGTACTTATTTTTTTATTGAAAAATATAATTTTGTTAGAAAACGTCGAGTTCCCTTTCGAAGGGAACTCAACAATACGTCATCGACGCTATGGGGAACGCCTCAGGCGTGACAGGTGTCTGAAATCAAGTATCAACTCACAGCAATCATGTTGACCGGCGACAGCCCGTGCTTCATCAGAGCACGCAACCTGGATGTATAAAAAGGGCGCCTTGAGACCGTGACAACATCCTTTTCGTCTTCAGGGACTGTTTTTGTCTGTTTGAAGAGTTCAACAAAGCAAATATGAAGCGTACAGAGAAGAGGGGAGTAAATTCCTTCCGCAAGTGTGCCGACCCGTATCCCAGATACTTGACACCGGAGGACTCACACGATCTGTGCGTTTTCTGCCTGGGAGAAGAGCACGTGCGGGAAGTTCTCGAGGGAGCTTCCTGCGCAAACTGTGAGAGTTTTTCTCTAAGAACTCTCCGCTCTCGTCTGTCCCACTTCTCAAGGGAAGTGGGCGCGGCATCTGAACCCTGCGGTGTTGGTCCCGCTCGGGCTGAGGCTCAGCGGCGCGTGAGCTCGTGGGGCTCTCAGATGGAGCTGGCAGATCGTCTGGAGAGGGGCGTTAACCTCGCGGATGATCTGCCAGCTGACGAGGGTGTTGCAGATCGATTTTGAAGAGGTTCTTTCTCTTTCAGATGGATCTGTAACTGGTTCTCTTCTCTTTGGGCCGGGCAGGAGTTGGCTGCTGATGATGTCAGTCTGGTTGAGACTGAACCATCTCAGCCCTCCTGCCCAGTGTACACTGAGTTGGTGGATGTTATGGGGCGCGCCACCAACAGATTACAGCTACAGTGGAGGCGCGTCCGGGAGGAACCTGCTCGTGGCATTTTGGACGATCGGTTCCTCCCTTCCCATAAACCACCAGCCCGGACGAGCCTTCCATTCCTTCCTGATCTCCACTCTGAGATCGAGAAGGCATGGAAGAACCCGTTCTCTGCGCGTCTTCATCTGCATCAGCGGAATAATTTTGCTGCTGTGGATGGGGCCGCGGAGCACGGGTATGTGTCGATGCCACCAGTGGACGAGACGTTGGCCAACTATCTCGCCTCTGGTCGGTCTTCGTCACTAGGAGCTCCGTCCCTGCCATCCAAGCCGCTTAAGACTACATCACGCTTGAATGGCAGAGCGTACACAGCAGCAGGTCAGGCAGGAGCGGTTCTGCACACCCTCGCGGTCCTTCAGGCCTACCAGGCCGACCTGCTGCGGGACCTCGATCAGGGGGCCGGTCTGTCCCCTGACGCGGTCGCAGAGCTGCGCCGCACCACGGATTTGTCTCTCCGGGCCACCAAACAGTCTGCTGCCTCCATCGGTCGTTCGATGGCGGCTATGGTGGCCACCGAGAGGCATCTGTGGCTCAACCAGGCTGACATCGGGGAGAAAGAAAAAACCTTTCTCCTCGATTCGCCGGTTTCGCCTTCCGAACTTTTCGGACCTTCCATCAACACGGTGGTCGATAAGTTCAGGGAGGCGAGGGCGCGCTCTGCGGCGTTTAAGAGCTGCATACCGCGCAGGTCCTCGGCCCAGGCAGGCGGGAGGGCCTGGTCCGTCGTGGTCTGAGGATCACAGACAGACCCAGAAGGCCAGTGTCGCTTCCCGCGCGCCCCCTCCTCCTAGCAGTGGGAGCAGGGCGCGCAGGAGGCGTAACTCCCGCGGGAGGCAGGATCTCAGGGAGGTGATCCAGAGCAAACGTTCTCAGACCAAACGTTAACCTCCCTGGATCTTGTCTCCTATCTCATGAATTCTCTGATGGCCCGCTTCAGCTTGGTTGATAGGAGCACCTTACCTTAACTTGTGAAACAGTAAAAAAAAATAAAAAATAAGAAAGAAAAGAAAGAGGGGGTTACTGAGAGGTTTTCATGCTGAGTGAAAATGTTCTTTTGCGCAAATAACATTTTTCTCTTCTTTTTCAGAACTCGCCTCCTGTACAGAGCCGGGGACATGTTTGGTAAGCAAGGTTGTGAATCTAGCTCCCACATACTGTGGTCGTCAGGTTACAGGCCTCGCCAGGCCTTCCGGGCTATGAGCTTCCACATGTCAGGTTACAGGCCTTACCCGGCCTCCCTGAACGTGAGCTCCCACACACTGTGGTTGTCAGGTTGTAGGCCTCACCCGGCCTCCCTGAGTGTGAGCTCCCACATGCTGTGGTCGCCAGGTTACAGGCCTCATCCGGCCTTCCTGGTTATGAGCTCCCACACACTGTGGTCGCCAGGTTATAGGCCTCATCTGGCCATCCTGGTTATGAGCTCCCACACACTGTGGTCGCCAGGTGACAGGCCCTAGCCGGCCTTCCTGGTTATGAGCTCCTACATATTGTGGTCGCCAGGTCACAGGCCTCACCGGCCTTCCTGGTGATGGGCTTCTACATGTCAGGTTGCAGGCCTCTCCCAGCCTCCCTGAATGTGAGCTCCCACATACTGTGGTCGACAGGTTACAGGCCTCACCCGGCCTTCCTGAGTGTGGGCTCCCACATACTGTGGTTGCCGGGTTACAGGCCTCACCGGCCTTCCTGGCGATGGGCTCTGACATGTCAGGTCAAAGGCCTCACACGGCCTCCCTGAATTTGAGCTCCCAGATACTGTGGCCCCGGCACATTCTGTGGCAGGTGACAGGCCCCAGCCTGCCTTCCTGGTTATGGGTTCCCACACACTGTGGTCACCAGGTTTTAGGCCTCTTAGGCCTTCCTGGGTGTGAGCTCCCACATGCTGTGGTCGCCAGGTTACAGGCCTCACCTGACCTGCCTGGTTATGAGCTCCCAAATATTGTGGTCGCCAGGTTACAGGCCTCACCAGGCCTTCCTGAATGTGAGCTCCCACACACCGTGGTCGCCAGGTTACAGGCCTCACCCGGCCTTCCTAATATGAGCTCCCACATACTGTGGTTGCAGGTTACAGGCCTCACCCGGCCTTCCTGGTTATGGGCTCCCACATATTTGGCCTATGACTATCAGGTGACAGGCCTCATCTGGCCTTCCTGATCATGGGCAAAATTCAGGCCTCAAAATCGGCCTCCTGAATTTAGAGTGATGAAGCACATGCTTTTCACTTATCTATTTTCTTTGTACGCTCTGTACCTTCTTAAACCCATACTTATGGTAAGTCACACGATGAAACGTCTTGTGTACTTTCTAAAATCCATTTTTTATGGTAAGGGTCGTGCGCTGTACGCTTCAGTCCCATCCTATGTGGCTAGACCCCGGTCTTTCACCTTGGGTCCCACTCTAGATGCGTCCTGTCGTCGAAGTATGCTACGACAGACGCCTTTCTCTACCTAACTTCCACCTTATGATCCAGGCCTTCCTGGACTCAGAATGGCTAAGTTCATGCACTTTCGTTTCATGTACTTTCTAAAATCCATATTTATGGCCTTTCTGGAAGTAGCCCCACATGGTGTGGTTGTCAGGTTACAGGCCTCAGCAGGCCTTCCTGAAAGTAAGCTCCCACAGGTTGTGGTTGCCAGGTTTCGGGCCTCACCGGCCTTCCTGAGTATGAGCTCCCACCTACTGCTGTGGTCGCCAGGTTACAGGCCTCACCCGGCCTTCCTGAATATGAGCTCCCACATACTGTGGTCGCCAGGTTACAGGCCTCACCCGGCCTTCCTGAATGTGAGCTCCCACATACTGTGGTCGCCAGGTTACAGGCCTCACCCGGCCTTCCTGAATGTGAGCTCCCACATACTGTGGTCGCCAGGTTACAGGCCTCACCCGGCCTTTCTGAATGTGAGCTCCCACACATTTTTGACTATCAGGTTACAGGCCTCATCTGGCCTTCCTGGTCATGTCAAAACCATACTTATGGTAAGTCACATGATGGAACATCTTGTGTACTTTCTAAAATCCATTTTTCTGGTAAGGGTCATGCGCTGTACGCTTCGGTCCCTTTCTATGTGGTCCAGACCCAAGTCTTTCACCTCGGGTCCCACTCCAGATGCATCTTGTCGTCAAAGTATGCTACGACAGACGCCTTTCTAGCTAACTTCCACATTCTGATCCAGGCCTTTTTCTTGACTCAGAATGGCTGAGTACATGCACTTTGTTTCATGTACTTTCTAATGTAGCCCCACGTGGTGTGGTTGTCAGGTTACAGGCCTTATCAGGCATTCCTGGTTATCCGGCCTTCCTGATATGAGCTCCCACATACTGTGGTCGCCAGGTTACAGGCCTCATAGGCCTTCCTGAGTATGAGTTACCACATGCTGTGGTCGTCAGGTTTCAGGCCTCACCGGCCTTCCTGATATGAGCTCTCATGTACTGGAGCTCCCCACATAGGGGGCAATCAGGTCTTGGCCTCAGCAGACCTTCCTGGTTTTGATCCCTCTCTTACTCCCTCAGTTTTCAGAACGAGCACTGGGTAGACCCATGGATTGAGTGGGCGACTTCCGTCTTTGCTTGAGGTTGAGTTACACTCTCCAGGTGGTCCCGTCTCTGTGATCCGGAACTGAATGGTTCTGCCAGCTTTGCAGGCCTTCAGTTTTGGATGCCTTTTCCAAGGCAGTTTCCAGAGGCTCTATCTTGGACAGACAGGCTATGGCCAGACTCTGCGTCTTAGTATAGATCACCAGGCCAGCCTGGTGGCATGTAAGAGGAATGCTCTCCTGAATAGTGACTGGCTGGGAGTCCCTTGAGTCCCCTAGCCACACTCCCTAGAAGGGACCCCTTCTATTAGGAAGTTGTGGCCCTAAGCCTTTGAGCTGGCCCAGATATACCTCCCATGAACTATGTTCTGGCAGTTTTCTCGGTTCATTAGCTTGGGCTATGACCGGTAGGGAGTGCTGTCACTGACAGCCCAACATGACCTAGGGTGAGTGGTTTTAGTGTCCTTTGTATTCTGGTTCTGACAGTTGTCACTGCCATTGGGCATGCACTCCCCTCAGTATGGCGGCGTGGGTATTTCGTACCCCATAGCGTCGATGACGTATTGTTGAGTTCCCTTCGAAAGGGAACGTCTCAGGTTACGACTGTAACCTAGGTTCCCTGAGAACAGGGAACGAGACAATACGTCTCCCTGCCATACCTCGGAGCCTGCCTGCAACAGTCCCTTCAGACGATAGGATGTTGTCATGGTCTCAAGGCGCCCTTTTTATACATCCAGGTTGCGTGCTCTGATGAAGCACGGGCTGTCGCCGGTCAACATGATTGCTGTGAGTTGATACTTGATTTCAGACACCTGTCACGCCTGAGGCGTTCCCCATAGCGTCGATGACGTATTGTCTCGTTCCCTGTTCTCAGGGAACGTAGGTTACAGTCGTAACCTGAGACGTTTTCTGAGAAATGTTTTCGATACGGATGACAGAAATTGGCGGCGGAGGATTATTAACTAACTTACTTGGTTAGTTATTAACTAACTGTTGACTTTAGTTATTATTAACTGACTGTTTTATGTTATCGTATTAAATATTTTCAATGAGTTATTTTTGACAGTATGTATTTTTAGACATGAGGGAAACTTGTTTTTCATCAGTCTGAGGAGAGGTAGTAGCTAACGTTAACTTAACTTAAAACAACCAGGCTGAACTAATAAACGGTCATAAAATTAATGGACTGACTTTTTTCCAAACAAAAATGACATCTGTCCCTTTATAATATTAACCCCTTACACTTAAGGGATTTTTAATGATTTTGTTTAAGTGACATATGCTTAAAATTAAAGCAGCTCTTTTGTTGTGCGTTTCTATTACCGTTAAAAGTAGACCTGTCAATCAAAGACCCAGTTTAGCACAAGCGCGCAGCCACTATACAGTCAGACAAAGTGGTTATGTAGTAAGTGATAGTAAGTGAAGACACACAGCTATTCATAAAATAGAGCCTTAACCTTTGTTAGTTAAACAAAATAGAATGTTCTTTTCTGTTTTTTCAGTGATTTTTTGTAAGTGATCGATCTAGAAGTCATCCTACAGTTCTGATTTGCCATGTTCTTAACATACTGTTTTAGTCAATAAAGATAAATTGAGTGCACATTAATTCACAAAGGCATTTGCAATATATTTGACTCCTTTTCATGATTCTTCTTTTTCTCAACAGGAGCTACATACACCCCAAAGGCTCTTTTCAGAGCCCAGGCCCATTTTACACAGCGTCTTTGCCTCTGGACAGTAAGTATGTGTTTTAATTAACCTCAAAGACAACTGAAACACTATCTTTAATTAATCTAGTTAAAAGTTATTTTGCACATGATTTCCATTACATGAGAGTAGATGTTAAAACTTCATGCAGATTTGTACTCTGCTTTCGCCAAGATTAGCACAAACTAAGACGTAGCTTTACAGTAAACTATGCTTCTCCATCCATTTACACTTCTTTCCATATGTTGGTATGACTCCCCTTCTGTCCGGCATTACGGCTGCAGTGTACTTGGCGCGTCAGCACACACGACGGCTGAAACTACAGTATGGTCTCCCCAGTGGACCAGCACCACAACCATCTGGATTGAGCCGAGTAGGGGATATCTCTAGGGTCTTCACATATTGATACACACGTATGTAATAACTTTCCCCTGTTTGCTTGTCTTGATTATTGGCATCCTAAGATCCTAAAAAATGTGACCTTTACCTGTCTCTGCCTTTACTGTACTATTAATTTAGCATCAGGAAAGCCTATACCTTATAGTGGAGCGAGAGGACCGGTTGCAAGGGAATGGTTTACAGGTAGGCCAGGGCAGTAATGTAGTGGAAATATTTATCTTTGACCTAGATAAGGCTACAGGAGAACTCCATTGTCAACATCAGGTTAATGCTGAGTGCTGTAACGTTGTAAATTTTATGTTTATGTTGGTATAGATATTTGTCAACTGTCTATCACTGTCAATAAAATGTATTTTTTGTCACTCAGCAAATATGATAGAGGCATGGCAAACTCAAATTTTTCCGGACGCGATAATTTACATTTGCGACCTGGGCCGACACTATCCTCGGGCCGGGCCTTTGATCTAGAGACGTGCACTCCCAACGCAATAGAGTGCGGCTCTGCACCAGATTCGGTAACTCTGTGTGTGCGGGTTGCGGGAGAATAAAACGATTTGCGGGACTCCCGCAAACTAGAAATATCTATTTATAAAACATATAAAAACTAATAGATTTTTAGTCATCTGCAAGAACAACTAAAACAAAATAGTAACGAGTTTCTATTTATAACATGTTTGCATTATTGAGCGATGTAGCCAATCACAGACATGTTGATTTCTTGAACGCAATGACCAATCAGAAGCATTTAAGATATACTTCCCTCACTGCTCAAAACAGACTTTTTTTATTCAGTGCTGAATTCTGTAAGCTGGCAAATCCTCTAATTATAACAAACAAAGTGTAGATATTATGAAAGATTCATTGTGCAGTCAGCTTCATTGATAATAACAGAGACGTGTGAGATCGCGATGAACTGTCAGCTTTTTTGGAATTATTAAGGGAGCGCATTCAGTGATTCCAGACCATGCACGCAGTAGCTGCTTGCTTTATGTTAAATTAACAGTGGTTTGTGTGTTAATGTTTTAATAACAAATAATTTAGGGTATGGTCGGGTTTTGTTTACAACCATTTTATATATTGTTTTTGGTATTTATTCAAGTGCATTTTCTGTTAACCGGGACATTGCTTTTATTGTTTTCGGTTGTTTTGTTCATTTATTGTGTATATTTAAAATGTTTTCCAATTTCAGTGAGCATCACATGTTGTTTGACTTTTTGATCATCCTCTTTGTATCACACAGAGTATGTCACCCATGTCATATTTCTCTATGTTCGATGTGATCAATATGAAAACTAATCTTTGTAAAAACGTTTCATTTACGGACCATTGCGACTTAGATCATCATCCCCTGCATCGTGCCCTTCATCAGACACCCAAAATGCACCACAAACAACACAGGCAAAGAAGAAGAAAACGCACTACAAATCTCCTCCAGCCCATCCCACATCATCGTATAGTAAAGGTAAGTGTCCCCTCTGTAGTAAAATGCATCAGGTCCCTAAACTCAAGTAGACACAGTGTACTGCACAGGTCCACAGCGCATACCATAGTTTGATGTTCCAGATATGATTTTTGAGTTTATATTGGTAGTGTGATAAGTAAGCCAAGGTTTTCTGTCTTTCCAAGAGGCCACAGTTACTATTCAAGAAGGAGGACTGATATGGAAGCACATGGGTAGCAATATTCAATTTGAAATGTAATATGCAAAATGACAATGCAATATGTAAAATGGCATTGCATTGTGTATTTAAATTTACATTTTACATTACCATTCTAGCAACGTTTGGTGCAAAATGAAAATGAAATTACATAATTTACATTTGCCATTTCATACACTAGTTTTAATATGCATATTGAAATGCTTTATAAGTGGCAAAATTAAAATGAAAATGCATTACAGAAATGATTAGATATGTGTAACATGTTCAAGCAAAAACTGTGGCAAAATGATCATTCAGATGTTACTTTTCTTAATTGCATTTACACAGTCAAGACACTTGCGATTGCATTTTCATGAAATGTCCCGCAATGGATGTAGCAAAATTAAAAGTGCACATTGAAAATGCATTCTGAGCCGATCACGCCCCCTCCTGGCCTGTCAATCACTGCATCAAGGCGGGGCTCGGCAACAACAGGTAAACATAACATGTTATGGCTATGTTACGTGTTTTGAGGTGTTGCTGCGGCAGAGCTAATTCGAGCGTTAAATTCTTTAGCAGATGAAGTGGAGCGTGAACAGAGAAACGGTAGTATTTCCGAAGATATTTTGCATATTACATTTCAAATTGAATATTGCTACCCATGTGCTTCCATAGACTGAAGGCTTTCCTGACTGTTACCTATTTCAGACGCAGACAAAGAACACACTGACACACACTTGCAAACACACACACATAGAGCACAGCACAGTTCTATGCAAAGTGGGGAATGACGCAAAATGCTGCGATTTTATATGAAATAAACAAATTAGGGCTGTTAACACAATTAACACAGCATCTGTTCTTTTTTTGCCATCCTTTGGCTACTTACATGATCCCGCTCTTATTCATGCGAAACCATTCATGCGAGACAAGTCAAAGAGAGCGCGCTGCCTGTGAATGTCCTGACTGAAAGACGCGCGTCAGTATCATGCGCATGCACAGACCGCGCACCGGAATACAGTTTTCTTTCGCGCTTGAGCGAACAATAACACACACAATTATGCCGTTTGTCGAGTATCTTTATAACATAAGAGCAGTCTTATGATGAACGTGAAGAGTTGTGAGAGAATGAGGCGCGTGTGTGAGATCCTCGTCTCTGTCAGTAACGGCTGCTCTTAAAGAGCCAGTAGCCAATAATGCTCTGTCAGTAAAGTTAATCAAAGAACAAAGGGAACAGAGAAAATTACTCACTGCTCTTGACTAAAGAACCTGTTTAGCTTTATAAGAATTAGTCTATATATAATTTATAATTTATGCAGCACATACTGTTTGGTAACTTTATTCAATTTCTGTATATGTGCTACATGTTGGACAGGAAGGGCACAGGTAAATATGACATTTATTGTTTATGTGAGGATTGTTTGAAGTTCACTTAAATTAAAAGCGGTTATATTTTTTGAAGCCTAATAAAAAAAAAAAGTAAAAATAAAAAAATGGATAGCTTTTAATTGTAATGATGGAATCACTGTAATGTTGGATGGCTATAATTAATGTTTAAAATGGGGGGGGGGATTTGTCTTATTGATCATTATAGGTGTTATCAATCATTTAGTTGTTGTTGCTAGTTTGAGTTGAGAAATACACATTTCAGAATCATCACTAATCTGTGTGTGCATTTTGCTTTAGAACCAAGCAAATTGACTCATGAAACCATTTGTTTATTATATCGCAATCGCATATCGCAATCGCAATATTCACCTCAATAATCGCAATATGACATTTTCCCCAAATCGTGCAGCCCTATAATGTATGCTACTGCACTTCTTACTCAGAACATCAGACTGAGTTAGTAGAAGTATAAATTTGTTTTATTTTTTTTGTTTCGTTTAGGTGCTGTGTTAAGAAATCCTGCCCAACAAAATTCCACTGAGGCAGATGTAGAGATGACTGAGAAACTGGCTGCGGATGAGGAGGGACAGGAAGCAAGGGGGCGAGCATCTTAAAGTGAAATAATTGATTGGACTGATTTTTCCTGTTTACCTATTTTGGAGGGAATTTCTTTTTGTTGTTGTTGTACTTTTCTATGTGTGATTTGATGAGTGTTAAAATAAATGATACTGCTTTTGCAAAAACAAAAGAAAAAAAAAATGTTCAAGGTCATCTTCCGGTGCTCTCCTTTTTATTATTTCTCCTGGAAAACTCCTATAGCTTAATTTGCATGACCATCAAACTTAATTTTAATATCACTGATCCATTCATTTTTTATGTTAGACTGACATTTCCCAGGTAGTCAGACTGCGTATGAAATAGGCTACACCCTACACAAACAATCACTAACTTTCAATTTAACTTTCACTTCAATTTCATTTCAATTTACTTGCAATTGTCAAAATTGTTAGGGAAGAAATGTTACGATTAACAAATCATATTGTTATTGATTGTTGATAGACAATAGGCAACTTGTGTCCTTGGAACAATCTGACAGCAGTTAGCCTAAACAAATCAATAAGACATAACGGTGGGATCCTACTAGAGCGGCGAAAAACATTCAGACGCCTCATTCCCTTTGACTTAACACTGGAACAGCTGATTTTCAAGCACGCTGTGGCCTTTCCAGCGATGCAGCCGAAAATCAGCTGTTCCGGTGTTAAGTCAAAGGGAGCGAGGCAGGCGTCTGAATGTTTTCCTTGCTCTAGTGGGATCGCGCTGAATAGGTCATAATAATTATTTCGGGTTTACGTTGGCTCACGGTCGGCGATCATGTCGGGTTTACGTTGGCTCACGGTCGGCGATCATTCTAATGCCACCGTCTTCCCAATGTCTTGCCGATTAGCTACCGATCTCCATAAGACATCTCACCGAGGCACTTTATGTCGGGCAGGCACATGCGCCCCAACGTCGGCACGATCTAATTTGTTGTCTGGGTTAATACCTTGATTATAATTACTCATTAGATATACATTGAAGCAGGAATGGATTCCAGATTTAAATCATTACAATAAGATTATTGCTTATTTATAACATTAAAAATATGATTAAGCTAAAATCTTTACAGTTTTTAATCAATGAACGAAATGTGTTGTACCAGGAACAGCAGTTCTAATACCTACTTTTACCTAATACATTCATCAAAATTAATTGAGTAGAGCGATCACTAGGAACATACTATAACCTTTGGAATATAAAGAAACACTTAAGGTGAATTACAGTAATTTTTTCATAAACAATTGTACGTACTGTACTTACAGTAAGGCAGGTATTGGCAATATTTAACCTTTATTAAGTTAGTCCGATCACTAGGAACATTATCCAACCTTTGGAACATGCAAAAATACTTTAGGGGAATTACAGTAATTGTTTCATAAACCTATTTGATAATAGTACGTACAGTAAGGGAGTTATTGTCAAAATTTCACCTGTAGTAAGTCAGTCTGGTCACTAGGAAAGCACTACAGCATTTGGAACAGGAAAATAATGCTTTAGGGAAATTACAGTAATTTTTTTAATAAACATATTTGATAATTGTACGTACAGTAAGGGAGGTATTGTAAAAATGCCACCTGGAGTATATATATATGCAACATTTTTTTTATTTTACATGATTAAACATCTCCCCCACACAACAGCTTTACTATTTATGAAACGTATCTTGCACTTTTTGTTTGAACATACTATTTCATGGGGCTTTCTGAAAAAAATTCTCTCAACCTGCTGCATCTGAACTACCTGGTGCATCCACTTCTCTCTCTTCATTATCAATCTCTTCCACTAATATGTTACACTTATTAAAGTAAGAAAAACTGCGTACATATGACAATACCCAAACTATGAGCTGGAGTGTGTCTTTTGGAGGTGCTTAATAATGTTCAAGTTGTTTGGGGTTCATTTGTGTAACCAGTGAAAAGTTATTGAAAATTTCAAAGTGCGGGTAGGAGATTTTACATATCCTCTAAATTTCAATCCAGGCATAAAGTATTGAAATATAAATGTTTACTCATTAAAAGGAAATCAAGACATTTAATAATTGAACTGTGTGCCATTAGCACCACACACACATGGACAGCAACATGTCATACAAACACTGACAAGTCATCCTAAAAATAAAAATTGCCATGTTTATTTGAGGTTAAACATTTAACTGTAGTATTTCATTAAGGTTAAAGAAAGACAATACAGACATTACATTTTAAACAGCCTGTACACCCCTGTAAAACATTGAGCTCTACATGCTATAGCATATCAAAGTCAAGTGAACTCAGTAGTATGACTATACCCAAACTATGAGGTGTACTGAGTTTAAGTGTGCTTCATCATTTAAAAGTTATTTAAGGGCAATATGTATAACCACTAAAAATATATTGAAGTTATAAGGTGAAACTCAAATTTGATTTAAAGCAAATTGTTCATCTATAAATAAAACAAAGTATAAAATGTACTATTTTCAGGGATTACAATATTAAATAAACCAAGGTAATCTAATGCATTTTTATACTTGACAAGTTGTTTCCTTCTCCTGCGGCTCAAGAGAGAGAGAAAAAAACTAGACGGTCCCTTAATTCGCCAGCGCACCGAGAAAGATATTCGGAGAAGATTCAGAGAAAATATGATATAAGATCATTAATAGAATATTTTTCTTGATTAAATTAGTTGTAGCTGATGGTCACACATGCCAATAATATTATTTAACATACGTTTACACTTTCACATCCACTGTTGGAAATCTATTGAAAAACAAAGTCCGAATGTGCGAATATGAAACCAACTTTGCCACAGTCAGAGAGTGTTAGGATTCTCAAAAAATATAAAATAAAAAGATGTAAAAAATATAAAATAGGGCTAAATTGCCATGGGTTGTGCTAATGTGGGCTTTGAACAAAGAAACGAGTGGTAAGTTTTAGAGATGCACTGATTACAATTTTCTAGGCGGATTCAGATTTCTGATTTTTCATTGAGTTTGAGCTGCCGATGTCGATTTTAGCCGATTCCGGTTTCATTTTTTCTAACCGCTTTACAACACACACAAATCTTCTCTTTAATAGAACATTTTGCATAGACCATTTTTAGAACAACAGTAATCACCATGAATTACTCCTGGTGTGGGAAATTCACACACATCTAAAGTGCAGTGTGTTATGGAAGAACCATTTCCTTTTCACATCCAATATCCAACCAAATTTTTTACAAATATTTTTCAAACGAAGCTTCTATATGAAAACAGGTAATGGCAATAAAATATATAAATAAATAAAAATAAAATAAAATAAAATAAATATAGCCTTGCAGTATAAAGCTATTTCTCAAAACACACACGCCTTTCGCTTTTCGCCAATCACTTGAACATCAATGGCAAGTTTTATTACACAAACAGTTCTTCTCTCTCTGCCACATGTCCAGCCAGGATAAACAAGCGCTAAGCTCGGGCAAATGGAGCAAGTGCTGGAAACGATTGGGAAATAATAAAAACAAGTTTAAATGGGTCAATTTTCTATAAATATTTTTGAGTCTTCATTTTCTTTTCTGACATAGCCTACTCCAGTTCTTGTTAAAACACGGTATTTTTTTGTCTCCCACGACCTCTAAAGACATCCATTCTTCGAGTCAAGTCAAGTCAAATATATTTATATAGCGCTTTTCACAATACAGATTGTATCAAAGTTGCTTCACAGTATCAATCAAAACAACTTTACAATGTTTGTTTATTACTGGAAAAAAGACATCCAAGTTTGGTAGAGCTGATCAATGGTATGATTGGTTAATTAATTTGAATATCAAGTGCACTGATAAATAATATTATGAGTGAAAAATAAAAAATAAATGATCAAACAAGCCAATAGCCACGTTTCAATATACAATACCTTCTTCAGGCAGGCTTGAAAAAAGAAAAAGAAATAATATCTATATATTTATTTATAATAATGTATGTTTTTGAGTTGTAAAGCAGCAGAGCGATTTTCGTGTCAGCGCGTTCTCCGAAGTGAAGTGTGATTGAGCGCGCGAGCCGTGCGCGCCCCCTTAAGTAGACCGTGTTGAAAAAAAAAACTTTTTTCTGTAAGTGTGCAAATGAGCTTAAAACAGTCCAATCCAAAAATGTAAATCAGCGAATTGTGAGTAAATGTGATCAGTGACAGATGTATAAAATATTTTTTGTGGAAATAAATGTATTATTGAAGTTGCATGAGCTTTTGTGTAAGTAGGGCACTCTCTCCTCGTGCACTGGTAGAGCGACGAGTGGAGAGACGATGAAACAACATATCACACGAGGGAAAGTTGTAATATAGAATCGATTATTGGTTATGACTGTGAAATAATGATCTATATATGTACTTATGACTGTGTTAAACAATATTTGTGTGGAAAAGAGTGTATATTTTACTTTTAAGTGCTGTTTTGAATTTAATATGTACTATGCACGTGGCGACGACATCGGATGACGTCACGATCATCGTTCGTCGTGTGGAAAGCTGTTTTCCGATGGAAGTTCCTCACGAGGGAAAATGGTGATTTAAAATTTACCTGTAGGTATAAATGTATAATCAGCCTGAATGTGTAGACAAGATCCTATTGGAGTGTTATCTGAGTGAAAACTATTTTATTTTTGCTTCTGAATATAGTTAAGTGAATATAATAAAATTAAAACGTGTATCTGGTGGGGACGATATCGGATGACGTCACGTCCATCGATCGTCGTGTGGAATGTTGTTTCAAACCAAGAGAAATCCTGATCCTTTTTAATGTGAGATAGAAGAAATATACCAATGTGAATGCAGGGAGCACCAACAGTTCCTTTAATCTGTATTTACTCTTTTAAAAAATAGTGCATATGAGGTAGACATGTGAATAGACAATGATATAATTTATTAATGTATTTTTGTCTGTTTTGCCAAGGTTCTGGGTAGTAAGATGTATCATGGATCTATCATGAGAGTTTTTATGAATATTTGTTATAAGGACTGTATGTATAATATATTTATATACTGTATGTATTTGCTTCTTTATATTGTATACTGTTGTGGCAAAAAATTCTATAAAACCGTCATCCCTGCGTAAGAGACACTCTGAATTAAATTGTCTTTTAAAAGGTATTTCTTCTTGCAAGAAGGCCCAGTCACCACACAGAAGTTACGCTGTAGAGTGAGTGAGACGACACCAGGAAGAGCTGGGCTGCCTTTATACTGGTTTCAAGGTCTTATGCAGCAGGTTTCTTTTTCAGGGCATATTGCTAAATAAGGAATACACCATTGCACATGCTTCTCTTCGCCGCTTGCTGACACTAGGACCATCTAATTTAGATGTATCCTGACCTCTAGGACCAAAGGTACCTTCCCAGCTGTTCCTAGGGTGTCTCACTCCTGCACGTTCACAGATACACAAATATATCTTGTTCACATATTACTACTAGGTTTGTAATATCTACTGAGATCAATGAAAATCAAAAATTTCCATTACAATACCAAGTCTTTGGATTATGAATAATGTCTATGCTAGTTCATCTATTACACATTGAATTATATTTGATCCTGTCTGTCTTTTTTTTCCTTTCCCAGATGAAATAACTTTTAATCCTTTTGTACTTATTTATAAATATATGTGTGTATATGTATATGTCTATTATTTTATATTTATATTAAAATTATAATGCACTGTTGTAGTTGCTATACCCATATACTTCTAATTCATAATCAGAATTTCCTAAAAGTGAGAAAATAAATAAAAGATTGTAGCGACTGACCGAATCCTGATTGTTCTCCTTTCACTACTGAACAAATATGAACACATATATGTTTAATTCACAAAACCTTGAATCATGTGAAATGGTGCCCCAATGTCTGCCAGCAGGTCATTGATTAACTCCATTTATGACGCATTGCGCAATCAAGAAACAGGTCCCCGTTTTTCTCAAATCCTTAGACTGCTTGCAATTTGTGTTCAGTCACAAAAAAATAAGAACTGATCCATTCAGGGTCTCAAGCTAGAATTTGAGACTGTTCTGTAACTTCGAATCTTAAGTATACTTCCAAAGAAAGATTACCTAACAGGATCATCTTCTGTAACTCCCCCTCTTGCTAGGTCATAAACTTTATGACCCCCAAAAGGAATTCCAAGGGAGTCACAGCTCCCACTTGAATTCTGATAAAGAAAGAGGAATAGACTCTGCAATCTTATATTTTCTATAAGTATAACCACTTAAGAAATGTTTAAACCTGAATTTGATCTTTCCTAGGTCATGGTAGCCGGTATTATGGCTTTGTAGTCGTGTGAGTGAACATTAAATGTGTGTAATTCTGCATATGAATGTAACTTTATGTTTCTTCTACTCTTTCCGGCCATTCTTGGTACCTGTTTGACCGTCTTGTTTTGACTAAACAAGTCATACATAGGATATTACAGTAAAATGTATGGTTCTGTGTCTACAATCTTTCTGGGTAGAAATGACAAAATTTCATACCGTCATAAACTATCCTGACAAGACAAAGAAGAAATTTTCCCGCTCGAGATACTCTAAGATGATTGGTTCACGTACGCGAAGCAGGCGTGAACCCCTCCTCTCCATAAAAGACTGACACAGAAGTTTAACACGGAAGCACCGGAGCACCAGAGCACTAGTGAGCACTTACGTTTCCAGAGAGGAGACCCATGACTCCCGTTAGGGAGTTTTCCTCCGTTTCTATTTTCTTCTCTTTAAGTCTTTTCTTTATTTTCGTCTTCGGACCTTGCCTACGTTCAGTGAAATGAACAGCCTGCAACTTCAACTTTAAAAGGACTCTTTGAAATCCCCGCGGCTCTTAAAGGAAACACGCAAGCTGCGCTCAACGGAAGAAGATGGGAGTGTGAGCTCTCATCTCCGTTTTTCCTTTCTTTACTAAGTTTTATTTTCATCTTCGCCTCTCCTTCCACGAGGGAGATGAACTCTGAATTATTTCCTTGGTAACTTCACATTCGGTGAATCTTTAAAACTTCCCGCGAGTCTGCTCGACCCGGAAGACACGAGAGAACAAGCTTATAGCGCCGAAGGACAAACACGCACACGACTCTGCGTTCCTCAGCAACACAAAGAGAACCATACGCAAGTATAGGTTATTGATTTGATTTGATTGATGTGATTTCTTGTTGTCTCTCTAAGGCAGGGCTATTCAATTAGCTTCATTCGAGGGCCGGATTATTCAGTTGAAAAGTTGAGGTGGGCCGGTGGGTTTAGCTTATTTATTGAAACATAACAGTATCAATAAGTAAGCTAAAGTAAACATAAAAGTATTGTATGGAAATGTGGTACCCAACAGTATGCAGATTTATAAGACCATAATAAATAACTTATTTACAGCTATGTACAAATATATTAATTATACTGGATCATAGCTGGTAAGAATTGTTTTATTAATAATTATTATAGGCTTAAATTAAAATATATTGACAGTGAGACTTCATAACCATTGGTAAAACCATGGCTACTCACTCCCAATAAAAAATGCATTAACAGGTAAAAACTATACACACAATTACTTATGTATTCCTCTAGCCCCCTAATAAATCTAATGCAATATAAATGACTATAACATAGTATTCAATATAAATATTCACAGTAAATGTTTGAAAGGGTGGTGATTAGGGATTTATAGTCTTGTAACTTCATTCATGGCACAATGTTCCTGCTATTTACCTCATCAGTCATGTTGGGAATTTTGAGGCTGTTTCATCCGATTTAAAACTAGTTAAAATCATTGAGTGATTTGTGGTTTGTAACAGAGAGATGTGTCAGACTGAAACGCTTCTCACTGGATGTCGCAACACTGTTTAATAATAGTGTCCGGGACCGGGAGTAAACGCAACTCCTTTAAGCTTGCGTTCCGTTATTCACTGGACCGTGCTGCGTAGTTCAAAGTAAACTAGTGAAACAACTGAAAACAGCGCTATTTGTTCTCTATTTGTTCTTACTGACCGAGAAACCGCTTCAGATGATTCAGTGACAGAACGGTCCGAACGAAGCCGAATCGTTTCAGACCGTTATGCAAGCGCGTTTGGCCAATTCATGGAAAGGAAATACTCGAACCAAAGAATGATTAATTCACGAATGATTGATATCGCTGGTTCAGTCGACAGAAATACGGGACACACATAATAACTGCTGAAATATTCGAACTGAAACCGTTTCTCAGGTCAGTCGGAGCGCTCATGGTACACACACAGTGCGTACAGCCGTAGGCCTACAGCTGCAGGCGCCACTGCGGTCACGCGCATATCTAACCAAATTTCACCGCACCGCCAGGAAAAGAGGAGGAGGGAGGTTGAGGTGCCCTCGGGCCGGATGGAGATTATTGGCGGGCCGGACTTGGCCCGCGGGCCGCCAATTGAATAGCCCGGCTCTAAGGGTTACGTTGTCTGTGATTTTTGCCATGCTGCGATCACCCCGGTGATCTCTCTCATCCTGACCGTTAGTTTCACTTTCTCATCCTCTTACTCTCTCTCTCTCTCTCTCTCTCTCTCTCCCAATCTCTCTCTCTCACTCCCGTTCGTTATTCGCCTGTCTCATTAGTTTTACTGTTTACTGTACATACATGTATCCCGTGTTTAAATGTAGAATTCTGTATCTGTAGTTTCATTTTATTAAAACCATTATATTCTTGATTGCTAATTGTCTAATCATGCTCATTTTTACAAAGTCAATGAAATGTTTGATCTAGCTACAAAGCTTTACAATTCGTTACTATTTCAGTAACCTAAATTTTATAATAACAAGAAGGTGAATTTTCATGGCCAGAAAATAGCTTTTTGGAATTATAAGGAAGGGATAACCTTGTTGAGAAGTTGATAAGTTAATCTTACGGCCGTTTGCTGGACAAACAGATTGTTCGCTAGCTAAATTAATTCCATTAAAGGTTATCTCATATAATCGATCTGGAAAGGGACCATTGATATATGAATGAGGAATTATAATTCGTTGTGATTGATCATTCATATATACAATCAATCTATTTTCAACTTTGATAATTTAACTGTAATATGCAATATTAATCATATTCATGATTAATTATTAAAATTCCCTATATATCATTTGAGCTAATGTTAATGCATTTAATGTAAGACTCATTGTCGTTACAAAAGCAAGTATGATTTCAGCTGAACTCCCTCAGATGTAGCCAAAACATGACCAGTGACTCCCAAAAAGCCACGCATTCTCCTGTCTGACCAAATATCCACTGTAACTGATACATGGTCTGCACTAGCAAGAAGCACTTTTATTTTCCCTTTAGTCTCTGCAACAAGGGATTCTATCTTTAGAGTCATTGTCCTACGACAGGCAGGCTGGTACTTGGAGTCAGCCACAGACATGAAGTGTCGGAAATGTCCATTCTCAGTGATTGAAAGAGGCATGCTACATCCTATCAACAGGTCTCTTAGAATGGCTTGGTATGGCCTTCTGTCTTGGATGATTAGCTGAATAGGCTTCCTGAGGACGAGACTGGAGGAACTGGGAAATTGCAGGCTGTGTAGCATCAGTGCAGGCGATTCTTTTCCTTTCATACTCTGCATATCTGTGAAACAGAAGCAAAAACTTGATTGTTAAAGGTTGTATTAGCGATCATGGCGGGGTAACGTCACTTCTGTTGATGTTCAAACAAAACAGAGAGCTAGCTCGCTACTCCCTCGCCCTCCCTCCCGTGCAATTGAAAAACTCTCCTAAACGCGCATCCATGGGCGTCAGTTTGGTTTGAAATGGACAGAGGCGCATTCGGACGTGCATTTGGGTACAATGACGCATTCATTCACTTTTCTCTTTCGCGCAGGTCATGTTTTGAAAGATGATGTCCTGTAGCTTACTAATTTAAAGAAATAAAAATTAGGGATGCACCGAATATTTCGGCCACCGAAAATTTTCGTGGGGGAGAGAGAGCGCGAGAGGTACGGGTGAGGGAGAGAGAGAGAGAGAGACGAGTGAGAGGTAGTGCTGTGCGAATGCGCTACGGCGCTCAATGTGTGGCGGTCAGCGTTGATATTGTGGCGGGCCATCACAAATAAATGAACGTATGGGAAACCCTGGGGTGCATCTACAAAGACTTTCTCCACATCTGGTTTAATTTATCACCTGAAATCCAAACATTCTGATCACTACGCTGAATATGAGAGGAACGCGGCACAAAAGGAAAATGCCTCCGAGCACGCCCACTTCGTCTTCGGTGGACGTTTTTGAAAAGGCAAGGAAGTTTCCTACAGAGAAAAATATTAGATTGCACTTAACCTAAATGCACTTTGTTTTATGAGAGAACATTTAATTTTAAAACCTTTCTGCAGGCCAGTAGGCCTGTACATTATTATTTAATGTACACATGAGTGGGTTCAAGTTAAACATTTTAGTTTGAATTTTATTTTATACTGTGCATTGTTGCAATGTGCTAAATAAATATTAGCATAATTTGTAACTGATTTATTCTTTGAAACGTTAATATAAATTTATGCAATTGCAATGCCTTGATTTTAGTAAAGTTAGTAGACAGTCATAGCCATAAATGCTACGGTACTAATAATTGGCATAATTTCTTTCGGTGTTTTGGTTTTCGGCCTTGGTTTCCTCTTTTTCGGTTTTCGGTTTCGGGCCAAGAATTTTCATTTTGGTGCATCCCTAATAAAAATGTATACAAAAATGTGATGATGTCCGACTTGTTTTATGAAGAAGAAAGCCTCAAGTTTTCAAAAAGCATTAGACATATGACCCACTATTCTGCTTCACAAGTACCATGTTGACAATATGACATGACCTGGTTTAATGTAACCTAAACAATGATTACCAAAATTTCTGTCTCATTGCTCCTCATAACCACTGAAAACGGTCAAAAAATGTAACCAAAAGTCAAATTATTATGGACGTTATCTGACATTCAGCGTTTCTGCTTCACATTTGCAGTCACATTTAATATTAG
The DNA here is from genome assembly GCA_026230005.1 of Gila orcuttii. Taxonomy (NCBI): domain Eukaryota; kingdom Metazoa; phylum Chordata; class Actinopteri; order Cypriniformes; family Leuciscidae; genus Gila; species Gila orcuttii. The sequence continues at coordinate 3,014,234 of JAPDVR010000003.1, read as the reverse complement.
GTTACTCATGTAACCCCGGTTTTCTGAGAACAGAGCGGGTTATCTCACTAAGCTTCCCTACTTGCATAACACGGGGGAAGAGCACGCTTAAAATGGTGTTTTGTGGATCACAGCTGTATATATAGGGCGGGGGTGTATATATAGGTCATGAGTTGTGTGCCCCCTCAAGTAAAGTCATGACACAATCATGCATTAAAGTGTAGCTCAACCCCTGGTCAGAGCCTAACTCCACCCACTGGCAATATTTGAAAAATGCTGGAAAAGTGGGCAGAGCCCAGCGGAGACAGAGGGGATGAACCGAGGGACGAGACCCGCAGTGACGGATTGATTGACAGCTGATCTCGCAAAGATGGAGAGTGACTGGAGTGACGCCAGTAGCTTTGCAACAGAGTGGTCATTTGAAGTAGAGGACTTTTCTCCCCCACCTTCAACTGAAGTGGAGGAGGGTGAATATTCTGTGGACACAGGGCCAGAGCCTTATCAATTCAAGCCACTGGCTCAAACTGCAGTCTTAACTCCCGATGCCGACGATGCTAGGGAAGCAGCAGCGCAAGAGAAAATGGGGCCAGTGTCTGAGTGGTAAAACATTAGCATTATGGCTAAGCTTGTGCCAAGGGCGTGGTGAGCTCATGCCAGGGGCGTGGGTAGTGAGCCGTTGGCAGAGCCTGCATACTTGACGTGGGGAAACAACTTCAAATAGGAAAATTCATCAGCAGTAGCCATCGTTCAACTCGAAGAGGGCAGCACTCAGAGACGTTTTTACACTATATATTGTAGAATTAAAAATCTTTAGATCAGTGGTTCTCAACTCCAGTCCTCGGGACCCACTGCTCTGCACATTTTGTATGTCTCCTTATTTAACACACCTGATTCAGATCATCAGCTCGTTAGGAGAGACTCTATGACAGGGATGGGCAACTCCGGTCCTCGAGGGCCACTGTCCTGCAGAGTTTAGCTCCAACCCTGACAAAAATTATTTTAGTAATCCTGAAAACATTGATTAGCTTGTTCAGGTGTGTTTAATTAGGGTTGGAGCTAAACTCTGCAGGACAGTGGCCCTCGAGGACCGGAGTTGCCCATCCCTGCTCTATGATCTGAACTGAGTGTGTCAGATAAGAGAGACATACAAAATGTGCAGAGCAGCGGGTCCCGAGGACTGGAGTTGAGAACCACTGCTTTAGATTAGATTAGATTAGATTGTTTATTTAGCCACACGACAATGCCGGTGGAATTCGTTTTCGGTACAGTATGTTTAAGCACTACATCATGTATATGCATTACAAACAACAGATAGACAATACATTTCACAACAAGTAACAGTGCAAGATACAGTGGGTAAATGACCGTGCGTAGTGTAGAGACTACCAAACTAGAGAGAAGAGTTCAGAGTCCTGATGGCTATGGGGAAAAAACTATCTGTGAAACGTTTGGTCTTGGTAGAGAGTGACCTGTATCGCCTCCCTGAAGGAAGGATCTGGAAGAGGTGATGAGCAGGATGTGAGGGATCGGAGATGATTTTCTTTGCTAACTTAACAGTCCGATGTGTATAGAGGCAATCGACTGAGGGCAATGGTTTTCCTATGATCTTGGATGCTTTGTTGACAATCTGCTGTAATTTTTTCTTTGTTTGGCTGTCTGTGCTCCCATACCATACTGTGATTGATGATGTAATGATAGATTCAATAATAGCAGAGTAGAACAAAACAAGGAGCTGATGTTTGATCCAGTATTTTTTAAGCTGCCTGAGGAAATAAAGCCTTTGCTGAGCTTTTGCAATAATGTGTTTAGTGTTAGTTGTCCACTTCAGGTTGTTGCTAATATGTGTTCCTATGAATTTAAAGGAATCAGTGATGGTGATTGGGTTACCATTTATATGTATGGGTGTTTTGGGAAAAGGCCTATGTCTAAAGTCAACAATTAGTTCCTGGGTTTTGGCAGTGTTAAGCTGAAGTTCATTATTCGAACACCAGTTTACCGCTTGATCCACCACCATGCGGTACTGGGTTTCATCATTATATTTTTACCCAAATGTCAAAACATTCACTCGAATCAATGAACAGCATTAATAAAGCCCCAGTCTTACAGATCATTAACTAAAAATAATTTGTTTTAGGGTTTAGTTACCCTTTAACAAGCAATGAGATGATGTTAGTGTATGGTTGATAATGAGTTAAGTATGATGTGCCCTTCAAAGTAAAGTAATGACACAATGATGGACTTACAAATCATTAACTAAAATATGAATAAACATTTACTAAGAGTCCAATCCTTATTCCTTTACACCACCGGTACAAACACCAAAGACACAAATTATTTGTAGTTCTTTAATTTTTATTTATACAATTAAACATATATGGACTCAAATAAAGCCCAAACATACCTGTAAAGACAAACATAAGGCATTTTTAAATGTAAATGTAAAATAGTCCATAAGCTAATGCTAGTAGAAGCATATACATTTAAACAACAAAAAATACAGTTAATTACTGTACATAACTTCATGAAAAATCCCAATACAACATACATACAAACATGTCTTTAATTATTAATTTGGTTTACCAAATAAAAAAATAATATATATATGTGTGTGTGTGTGTGTGTGTGTGTGTGTGTGTGTGTGTGTGTGTATTAAGACTTATAAAGCACATTATGTTCAGAAATTGTCCGCTTTATCAAGGTAAATGTGTTCCTCTACTGGACGTTTTTTGTTTCTTGTGTCAGCATCAGGACCTGACAATTCCAAATCCAGGAAACTGTCCAACAGCTCTTCACCAGGAGGTGGTGCAGGATTAGTCTCTGTAAAACAGAAATGACTCAGTTATTTATAGACAGACAGACAAGCAGACAGACATATAACAAATAGATAGATAGATAGGGGGTGGTGATGGCGCAGTGGATAAGACACATGCCTTTGGTGTGAGAGACCCGGGTTCGAATCCACTGTGAGACACCAATGTGTCCCTGAGCAAGACACTTAACCCCTAATTGCTCCAGAGGTGTGCGACCTCTGACATACATAGCAATTGTAAGTTGATTTGGATAAAAGCGTCAGCTAAATGAATAAATGTAAATGTAAATGTAGATAGATGTATTGTACCTTCAGGTTCAAGGATCTGACATTGATGGGGACTTTCTCCTGGGCTAATGAAGCCATTGCAGGAAACTATTTTAGCATAGCTCCAGACAGATTCCTTGGGAATACGTGGTAAACTGGGATCTGATCGATTTACATAGAAAAAGCCAAATCTTTCTTCAAAACCCGCTGCCCATTCAACATTGTCCATTAGTGACCAGGCAGTGTAGCCACGGATGTCCACACCATCAAGCAAACACGCTGAAAACAAACAATAATATTAATAATGCATGAAAAAGCATCACATAAATGTAATGTTGTTTAATGCTGTCCTTTTCGATCTTATTACCTTTCAGGGCCTGATTGATATAGGTATTATAGTAGTGGATACGGGGGACATCATTCAGATCTATTGGCCCTCGTTCTGATACACCATTCTCTGTTATGTAAACAGCAGGGTTTCCATATTCATCTTTAATGAACTTCAGAATTTTTCAGAATCCCGCAGGATTTACTTTCAACCAGAAGGATCCAGATTCCAGCCATGTACGATCTGATACAACTCCTACACCCCTGGAATAGATGGCAAATAAAAACTCTTTACAAAAAGTTGGGAAAAGTATGTCAATACTTTGCATACATAGAGTATGCTCTCTTATATTAGGGCGATATATATTATATAGGAAATCTCAACTGCGTTATTGTATCTTTACAAAATGTGAACTATATTAACGCACAGCAATACTCTTGTAAAAGTGATTATAAGGCATAAAGATAGTTTATTCATTAACACTGATTTTCTGTAAAGCTGCTTTGAAACAATGTGTAGTGTAAAAAAAGCGCTATACAAATAAACCTCACAGAATAACTTTGCCGAATAAAACCAAAAGGCTACCTGTCTGCATCATAGTCCTCGAAGTCTTTGTAGTCCAAGTTATAGGTTAAGACAGAGGTGTAGTGGTTGAATCCAAAATAATCATGAGTACCTTTAATCCTCGCTACTTCAGCAGGGGTAAATTCTGGAAGTCTGATAGATGTGAAATGTAAATGTGAAAGCATTTATAAGCACTGAAATTTTTTAATACAAAGCTATAAATTCATACCAAACAAGATAACATATGAATTACCTTGATTGAGGTCGGCCAGCCGCTAAACTTCTCTCTCGAATTCTGTCTTTCATTAAATCACTGTAATCTCCATTGAACACAGGATGAGCAAACCAACCCAGCATGAACTGTTTCAAGAAGAGGATTGGCTTATTGTTGATTTATGCACATGGTTACACACTGTTCGTATGGTTGAATCACAAATTTGTACCTGAAGATAACGCACGGCAGCATCCACGTCTTCCTGTTTGTATGGGTTTCTTGGTTCAGCCCAGTCAGAGTTTAGAGTGATGCTGATAAGGCCACCATATTTTGCACGATACTTGTCATTAAATAGATGCCAGGCCTCAGCATGAGCCTTAATGAGGTTGTGTACCACAACATATGGTGCAGTGGCCGGTCTGGAATTTATACCTGGACAGATAAACCATCATCAATAACCTTATTTTGCATTATTAGCAGTGAACACAGAAATTGGTGGGCTTAATCATATTTTACAGAAATTAAAAGTGTAATTTTAATGGCGAATGATACCTGGTGCCATTGTTCCATACCCATATCCTGCCAAAGCAACATTGAGGGGTTCATTTAAAGTAATCCAGAACTTTACTCTGTCCCCCAGACTGTTAAACACAACATCAGCATAGTCTCTGAACCTATCGACAATAGTTTCATTCTCCCAGCCACCAACATCCTGGAGTGCTTGTGGGAGATCCCAGTGGTACAAGGTCACCTGCCAGATCAAAATGATTAATAGACTTGGTAGCCTAAAAGAATTTGACAAAATTTTGACAGTGCATTTTTAGCATGGAAATTCTTTAAAAAATAGTCTACCTGTGGCTGGATATTGGCTGCCAAAAGTGCATCTACAAGCCTATTATAGTAGTTGAGTCCAGCTTCATTAATTTTCCTGTTTGTTCCATCAGGCATAATTCTGGGCCACGCAACAGACATCCGGTAGTGGCCGACCTTCAGTTTTTTGACATTATCGACATCATCAGCGATCCTGTTGTAGCTGTCACAGGCAATGTCACCATTGTCGTCTTTATCTATTCTTGAAGGAGTGTGTGCATATTTGTCCCAAATACTAAGACCTTTTCCATCTGTTCTCCAGGCTCCCTCTATCTGTGGTGTTAAAGCATAACATGAAATGTATAATTTTAAGCAAATATATGATTAAAAAATATAGAAATATGATTAAAAATTGTATTTGTTGAAATGGATTTTACCTGATATGCAGCTGTTGCTGTGCTCCACATAAATCCCTCTGGAAAATGTCCATATAACATTTCTTCTTCCACTGGCAGTGGAAAGCCATTATTTCTTATTATATCAAAAAGGAGGTGAGCTGAGCGCTTTGGAGTTCTTGGCCGATTTGAAAGTAAAAAGTTCACGTGGTGAAGTCCATAGCTAACAAAGTAGCCATTTAGCCACTCGAAGGAGTCCATCAGAGAGCTAGCAATATAACCCTTAATACGTACTCCATCCAGGTTGTTTGCTAAAAAGACAATACATGTAAATGAGTCAAATGTACAATTTAACACCATTACAAATATTAAGCCATTTTTACTTGTACATTTTGAACAATTTGAGTATTCATGAGCAAAGAATTTCATGCAAAATTTCCACAGGATTCATAGGTGCAAATACACATACTTTTACTCTATGTTGCTGAATCTGGATTATTCTAAATGAGGGAGCGCATTCACACAGCTAGCAGTATGAATAAATTACGCTCAAACCATGTCCAAAAAAGAGCTTTTCATATATATATAATCATGTTACCACACACACACACACACACACACACATATATATATATATATATATATATATATATATATATATATATATATATATATATTAGTGCTGGGCAACGATTAAAAATTTTAATCGCGATTAATCGCATGATTTTCTTGCGATTAATCACGATTAATCGCATTGTTATGCGCAAAATTGAATAATGACTTCTAAAGTAGTGTATTGCGCACTTTTGATTTAAATGTACTGCTATATACACAAAAGTGCAATAACTTTAAACAAATAAGGTGCTTTTATACCAGCAGTATTCCCTTTACACAGTAATCTCAAATCTCAATTTAAACATTAATGTAATCAAATCAAATATTTAAACAAAGCTATTTGCCACTGCCAGGGCATTACCTTTTATCTAGTTTGTTAAAAGGAGTCTAGTTTTCTTGTTTTTTTCTGAACAGGTATCAACAGGTATCTTTTATCAGGGAGCAACAGAAACAGTCTATGTAGTAGTCAGAGGTCATGATCACTACTACAGATATAAGTCGACCAACGTTACTTATAGTAGCTTAGGTTTGGTCATGCCATGGTTTCCCACGTAAGATTACATTAAACAGAGTAAAAAAAACAATTTATACTTTATACTCACGCCGTAGCTGTGTAGCGCGCGTACACTTCGGCGTACCCTGACGTGCACCTCTCCAAAAATGTAACGTCAATTCTACGTGTACCGCAAGCGCTGTGATTGCTACAACCGCTCCCCGGGTTTCACATGCTCCCTCTGCATGTGTAATTGCGCGTCAACGCGGACAACGACGGAGAGATATAAATGAAAACCAACGCGTAGTCTACAGCGTATAGTCTTCGACGTAAGTCCGACGCATTAGTATAAATCAGCCAAGAGTGAGGTGAAATAGTCGAGCACAAGGTGCAGCGACAAGCGGGTGCGTTCCTGTGAAACTGTTGCGGTCATGCTCGCCTCAAGCACGCGCCCGCGCCCGCTCGTTGCCGAAGTTGAATTGTCTATAACTTTTTTTAAAGGACGCGCAGCACAAATCATTAGAAGAGAGACTGATCCTCGGTTGTTAGTGAGTTTCCAGAATCTAAATAGTTATTATCTATAGGGTTTATAGGTAGGCTATACTATCCATAGAGCGCCTGTCATTCACTCGCGGAGCGCAACCCTTTAACTGTTCACCAGAGAGAACCTGCCTCTCTCCACTGCTTGTTTGGGTGGGTTATTTGCTGGCTGACCAACATCCCACCCCTCCTGTGATCATGGTTTGACTGTAGGCCTATGTGTATTCAGAGCCAGTGAGCAACGGACTTAAAAAAAAAAAAATGCATTAACGTGCGATAAAAAAATTGTCGGCATTAATTAATAAATGCGTTAATGCGATAATAACGCGTTAACTTGCCCAGCCCTAATATATATATATATATATATATATATATATATATATATTTTTTTTTTTTTTGTAATGCATTTCATGATTTCTGCATAAAAACCTTTATAAGCAGACAAATACGTGTGTATGCACTGTCAGTGAATGAGAACCATTGTTAACATACCTTTAAGAGCCTCATCAACATAGGTCTTAAGAAAGAATATTCGATCAGTGTCATCAACTGTCATGGCAGGGACTGTAGCCACACCATTTTCTGTTATATAAATCTCAGGGTCTCCATACTCTTCCTTTAACCAGTTAAGAAGTCTCCTGAGTCCCCAAGAAACTGTCTTCTGGTCATTAACAGCGGTATTTTCAGAGCCATCTGGAAAATTCTTCTCAATGTCCTGGTCAGTCTGATAAGACTCAACATCAAGTGTGCTGGTCACATGGCGCACGACTCTGGTTGTGTATGTGTTAATGCAGAATACATCAGCTGTTCCTTGGATAAAGGCTTTGTCTTCGTCAGTAAAAGAAGGCAGGCGGGATTCTGTCAAGCCTTGAAGTTCACTCTTGTTGCCAACCTGCCACTTCATGGCGTCAGGGTAGTCACCATTTTTAAATATGGGATGTGCAAACCAGCCTAGTTGGAACTGAAGGGCTCGATCAGCTGCCACCACCTCTCGAGGGATGTTGACGTCCAGGGGCTCTGCCCATTCAGCATTTAGACTAATGGATACCAGACCTCCTTGCGCTGCCCTGTATTTCTCATCATAGGTGTGATAAGCTTGTGCGTGAGCTTTCAGGAGGTTGTGTGCAACCCTGTATGGAGCATCTCCTGGTTGGTTTACGTTAGGTGGAATCTGACCTAGTCCATATCCGGACCATGCAATTGTCTGGGGTTCATTAAATGTGATCCAAAACTTCACCCTGTCTCCAAATGTTGCATGACAGAAGTCACAATATTCATTGAATATGTTAATTAATTCGGGGTTGTCCCAACCGTTGATGTTCTGTAAAGCCTGTGGCAAGTCCCAATGGTAGAGAGTCACCATAGGTGTGATATTGTTTGACAAAAGACCATCAATGAGCCTGTTGTAGTAGTCCACACCCTTCTGGTTAAGAGAAGATTTTTTCCCACTAGGAAAAATTCGAGACCATGACAAGGAGAATCTATAAGTCTTCAATTTTAGGGCTCTCAACATGTATAGATCCTCATCTATTTTATTGTAGCTGTCACATGCAACATCACCATTGTCATTGTTTGGGATCATACCAGGTTTTTGAGTGAAAGTATCCCAAACACTTGGTCCTTTTCCATCTGCATTCCAGCCACCTTCAACCTGATATGCTGAAGAAGAGACACCCCAATGGAATCCCTCTGGAAATGTTCCATAGTGATAAAGCTGTCTCTCAAACTTGGTTTGAGGGGAGAACTTTTCCCAAACAACCTTGGATTTTGAAGGAACTTCAGATGGTGGCAGACTAGGAAGTTTTGTGCGCTCAATTTTATTTCCATAGATTTGCTTCTTAGAGCTTGCTGGAGTCTCAGCAAATCCATTATGCTCAATCACCTTTGAATAGTAATATGCTGATGCTTTGGGGATTCTTGGCCTGTCTGGATCTTCAAAGTTCACATAGTGCAATCCAAATCGTTGACTGTAGCCTTGAGGACCCTCAAAACCATCCATCAGAGACTGGACTGTAAACCTCTGGATGAAAACACCATCCAAATGCACAGCTGTAGTAGAAAGAAGTAGTTAATAGATAGAGATCTTGTATTACTATATATAGTCTGCTGTTAAAGTTTGGCAAGGGTTTTGTTACATTGGTAGAATATTGTTTTAAGGTCAGTCAGTGTCAAATCTGATGTTGTTGGTGTCTGTAAAATTATTTCATTAAACATTTTTATATATTTTAAGCTCCCTGAAGAACTAATTATTCCCAAGCCAATAAACACCATGTTTAGTGTATTATATTTCAATAATTATGATTTTTGTATAGACAAACCTGATTCCTTCAAGTCTATGCCGTTAAAAGTCTTCTCAGGGTGCAAATATTTTCGTAAGTGGCCCATAAAGTTGTAAAAAATATGTGACATTTGTAGATGTGGGTGACATTGGAGCCTTAATTACATCCATGAAAAGACAAGAACATGCTTTAAGCTTAAAAGCACAAATGTGATGTCCCTGTTATGATCAAAAGGACAGTACAATATTTGTATCATTTATCAGTGTTGACTAACTAGGAGAATCTTGAATGTGGCTTAGAAGTAGGTCTATATGAGCCCTGTTTCCATGCAAAAAATACATTTGTCCTCAGCTATCTTGATATGAAAGTATGGCCAACAAACTATTTGAGATATCAGATACCCTATACACGGCTTCCCTACAAGGCATTTTTTGGCCTCAAAATAATGAATACTTCAAATATAAAAATGTTAGAATCTCCAAGAAATACCTTACAGATTTTAGATTAAGGTCACCACCTCTGATTTTACACAGACTGACCTGTTATCACTAAAAATATGAATATAATCATAGTTTTAAGCATTGACCAGTTCCCTTAAAATACTTACCTTTCATTGCTTCATTAATGTAAGCTTTGAGATAGTCGACACGCAGTCGACATGCAGTCGACACGCAGTCGACACAGTCGACATGTCATTGAGCAGATCACCATAGTTCTCAGTTGGCATTCCGTTTCCTGTGATATAGATGGGCACTTTTGTGATGGATGTGTACTCTAAATAGATGTAGTTCAATAACCGCCGAAGTCCCCATGGAACAGACTGGATCTGGTCAGAAGCTGTGGAGGGCCATGTGGGGTCCGTATAAGCCTCGAAGTCCCCAACATTATTGGGTCCAGCGTCACATCTACCCATGCTCTCACTAATCAGTCGGGAAGTGTAGTGATTAAGTCCGAAGAAATCAGCTGTGCCTCGGATTCTTTGTTTCTCTGCCTCAGTGAAGACGGGGAGTCTTGCCAACTCTTTACCACACTCACCTTTCTTTTGCTCTATTTGTTTCTTCAGCACGACTGGATAGTCTCCATCTACAAATATAGGGTGAGCAAACCAGCCCAGCTTGAAGTTCAAATAACGCTCAGCTGCTGCAACATCCTGATCACTTACGGGATTCATTGGCTCTGCCCAATCGGAGTTAAGAGCAATGCCCACTTTTCCACTGTACAGTTTCCTGTAATTATCATTATAAATATGCCAGGCTTCAGCATGAGATTTCAAAATATTGTGCGTCACCTGTGAAAACAAGCAAAGCATTGCAAATATATACTTTATAAAATCATAAAATAGATGGTACTTTTTCTGATTGACAAACACACCTTGTAAGAGGCTATTATTGGGCTTTTCATACGTGGGGGATGTTCCCCTGTTCCATACCCCAGGTTGCTCACTACCCAGGGGCTGCCGAAAGTGATCCATGTTTTGACTCTGTCTCCATAACGAGAGAAGCAAAAGTCTGAAAATTCTTTGAAAGCTTCCACAATAGAGTCATTAACCCAGCCTCCTGTGTCCTGAAGAGCTTGGGGAAGGTCCCAATGATGCAGGGTAACAGTGGGCTCGATGCCGGATTGTAGAAGTGTGTTAATCATCTTGTCATAATAAGCAACCCCCTCGTCAACCAAACTTTCTCTGTGTCCAGTGGGGAAAATGCGAGCCCAGGAAATTGAGAACTGATAATTAGGTGGCATCATTCCCCTAAGCAGATACGCATCATAGTCTACCTTATGATAACTATCACAGGCCAAATCAGTGGTCTGTTTGTCAAAGGCATGACCCCCATGGCTAAAACGATCCCATATGGTCTCACCCTTCCCGTGTTCAGCCCATCCACCCTCCACTTTGAAACTCTCACTGGAGACGGACCATTCAAAATCAACTGGGAAAGAGCCACTCAGAAACTCATCACGCTCAGCTTCACTTTGACCACTGAATTTCTCCCAGACCTTCTGGTATGAGATTGCAGAAGCTGATTTCTGATGGACAGGAATCCTGAACTTCTGTTGCTTTGCATTACTGGAGCTCCAAAAAACAGCCAACAAACCAAGAGAAAGAAATCCCTCTAGGATCTTCATCATGTCAGTTGCAAGTGGGGAAGTGTGGGGAAAGCTCTATATAACCACCACGGCTGTTATGTCAGTTATACAATCAGTTGTAGAGTTATGCAAGAGTGTCACTTAAACAATCATATCAGTTTATACGATTGTGGAATTTGACTTTTAACTTTAATCCAACTAGTGATACGGTTTATGGCAGTCATTAAGGGTGTGTTCACACGTGTGGTTCGGTTTGCTTGGTTCGTTTGTTCCGGACCAAATAAATAAATAAAAGTGTAGTCTTGGTCCTCTTAGCGGTCACACAGTTGTTTTAACACAGAACTTAAAGATACCAAACCTAAAGACATAGAGATATGTTCACAACCTGATTGGTCGGCTTTTATTATGTATATTTTACGTCGGAACTTACCAAACATCCAAAACCATGCTGTGTGCTGGGATAAATGCGCTCGTTGTGTGTGCATAGCCTGCATATGATGGGATTTTGACCAGCTGAGAAAAATGTATAAAAGAGTCAAAAAAGCGGCAGGAATCCCTCCGTCACAAACATCTCATCTGCTGTGATCTTATCAAAAGATCTGCTGTGACAAGAAGCGGTTTTGATACCTGTACCGAACTGTGATGGGTAACATCACGACTATGACTGTATTTGGTTCGTTTACATGTCTTTGATCTGTGTTGCTTTCATATTTCATTCAAACCGCACCAGAGTTCATTTGGAAGAGGAATGAGACCCATCTTTTCAGCGGTCTCGGTCCGCTTGTTTGGTGGCACCGGGGTTCAGATGGCAGTGTTCACGATTATTCAAATAAACCGCAGAGCAATCGAACCAGGGTCGTTTTAATTGAACCAAACATGCCAAGTTTTTTTTTTTTAAACAATGGATTCAAAACAAACAATTAAAACAAGTCTCAAAAATGTTTTTTTTGTCCTCACTTAAACATCCACTGCATTAATCTTTAAAGAAATCCAACATTTCCATTTGTGCCAAACTTGTGAAACAAATTTCTTGTGAAGTAATTGTGACATCCATGAGTTATTCCTATCAAACACTCAAAGGAGGACACAGAAGATAGCAATAGATTCAGTGCATGTTCACAGATGTTCACAGGTGGCTAGTGGATGATGGATTAATGGGACGCAATGTGGCAGATTTTACCGTGAAGCTTTCAGTTGCTTAAGCTGATTTATCAATTCAACAAGAAATGGATACAATCAAGAATACTGGATGATCAATAAATCTTTTTCAATGGCTGATATGGATATCAATATCCAAAAAGACTTTATGAAATAATTTATTGATTTTCTATGAGTTAGTACTGGCTGCAGATAAAGTCTTAATTGTTTGTTGATCCATGAAGACAATGAAAAAGATTTTAAAAAGAAGACATTTTAAACTATTTGGAGTTAAACTACACGTGTCAGAACACACTCATTATGGTAATCATACTTTAAATTTAATATTGACAAATGTAAAATATGTAATAAAGTTATGTAATGCATGGTATAATAATAAGTATATTAGTAGTATATTTCTCTCTCAAAAAAATCAGATAATGGATAAGGTTTGTATGAAATGAGACAGTGGCATTACATCAGCACCTAGTGTACAACAGACAGTAGCAACCAGGTTCATGAAAATTATTTAACACATACAAACATTAAAATTAATGTTTTAATAAATACAATAACAAATATTTTGACTATTTCAATAATATATATTGCACTGACAGAAAATCTATTACTATGTATAACCATAATAAAAAAAAAAGTTTGGTAAAGTGTTAACACAAAACATAAGTGAGAGGAAGAGAGAGTGTCAGAGATCTACAATACAAAAGTACAGAATGTGTTATTTTGAAACCCAAATAAAACGTTTCACAAGCATCCACAAGATCAGTGATACAGCATTTCATACTTCTTTCGATTATAATTTTTGTTTTTAAAATTTATAATTTTATACAAATTACGGTGGTAATCAAATAAATGCATAAAACGCTTGATTCCACGATTCCATCTGCATTTTCCACATCGCCAAAATCATAGTTATTAGTAAATTTAAATGTCTAACGATCATTAACAAGATATTTATTTCCAATCTGTAAAGATGTTGAGCTCTAATAAATATGAAAACACAATATTAAACATACTAATATAAACATCATATATAAATATGTACAGTTTAAGTTATTACGTTGGTTATCAAAAATATTAGGCAATGATTAATAGAGCAATCATTTTCAGATAGCCTAGGTGTTTTCAAGCTACATACATTCATAACATTATGTGCAAATTGATTGTACATATCTGAAAAATAATGCACATGGCGGTAAATTAAATTGCATCAAACAAACTTTTTTTTCCAAAAATGGACACAATTATACAGCATCTAACTTTTAAGAAAAAGTTCAGCAAATTATCATTGCATAAGTGCGTCATTGATTTTAATGATCACTTACCATTTATTTATTACAGGTCATTCACAAGGTTCCAAGGTTTCCTTGATAAAGTCTCCAGTTACTGACATAACCTAGGTTCCCTGAAATGAGGAAACAAGATGTTGTGTTATCAATGATGCTATTCTCCTGGAATAGTGAAGTCTTATCGTTGTTGTTTTTTTTTACTTTAAAAGTTGTTGCCTTTAATGGCGTTAAAATTAACTGAAATTTCAGTAACAATACTGAAATTAACACTGATACCTGCTTACTTTTTGTTTTTGACTTGGTTAATATTCACATTGTTCATGTTATCGTTTGTAGGGAAGAGAAGCTTTTATCCCATTCCATGATCATTTGATGTTTGATTTTCATCGAAGTTTTGTAGAATTCTGTTCACAATCTTGATCTGGTTGCCGTGAAAAAAGTGTCACGCACTGCTGCTTCAGACATCATATGGTAGAAATTGTCCAAATAAAAATGTTTTCAACAAGCTGGAAGAAGTCGATCCATTTCTTTGTTGGAAAGGTGTAAGGTTGGCTTGCATAGCAAGAGAGTCAAGACTAATATGCAGAATATGCGTTGAGTGTTTGCCTCTTTTTTTTTTTTAAGTTTATCATAAGCCGCTAAACACAATCATGCTAAAAAGTTGGGGGATTGGGGCTGCGGTGGGTTGGAGGCCAGATGCTCATTTCGCACAATAGAAATATAGAAAATTAATTTGACTTAATTTATTTTCTGTTGTCTTTTTATTGGTTTTGATATTTTTTACCAAAAAAAAAAGAAGAAAAAATTACAATTAGTTGCAGACGATAGAATAATTAAAGTCAACAATTAAAGTAACACAAATAACAACAACTGCAGAAATGGGTTGGGGGGATCCAGTTCCAACTATGGTCAAAAACGTGGTCATAGAGTTTTTAAAGCATGTCCACCTACGGTGTCCAAAGGTTCAGAGGTCTACGAGAGACACCCATATTCTCCAGAAGACATCAACCTTGCCTCTTAAGTATTGCTGCGTTGTTCCATTCATGATGTGTCATTCAAAAGTTGTTTAAACAGATCAAATGTTGGAGGCCTTTGCTGGTTCTAGGTAGCCAGATGCATTTTTTTTTTGTAGCTAAATTTATGATCAATTAATCGATTACTCATTAGCCTTAATACTGCAATATGCGTCTGCTGCAGTGACATATCACTGTAAAACCCAACAAGTTAAGCTAACTCATTTCATTTGAGGAAACCGATTACATCAATTCATTTAAGTTTATAAAAAACAATAGTTATGAGTACTCTGAACTTATTTTATTTGAGTTCACTAAAACAATAATATTTCTTAAAACACAATTAAACTTTACACTGCATTTAATACTGTATATAGCTGAAACTTCACTTTATTGAGTAAAAACAGTGAAATGACAAACTTTAAATGAACTCAGAGCACTTGCAGTTACTGCTAGCTCACAAGATCACACACAAAGTCAAATCCAATGAGTTAAGCTAACTCATTACATTTGAGGAAACCGATTACATAAATTCATTTAAGTTTATAAAAAACAATAGTTATGAGTACTCATTATTATTTCAGTTGAGTTCACTAAAAGTAGATATTGCAGTCAATAAATTAAGTGATTAATTAAGTGATTAATTAAGTTATTGTTGAGCATTAATGATGAACACCTGCTGTTAACATCACTGAAGGAAAGAGAAACACAAGAACTACAACTGACTTCCAACCACAACATTAGATGAAATCAACTGAAGATAAAATATGTTTAAATCTCTCAAGATCTCAGCAGAGGAGGATTGAACAACTCCACAAACAGCATTACCAGCTTCACTTATTACTAACCAGGTTGGCTTTTATCATGCGTCTACAGAAGTTATTATTGTGAATGAACAGAGGTTTAGATGAAGATGATTTATTGTTTCATTTAAAGACACCATGATAGTGGTCAGTGTTTGCTTTAGTTGGGCTCTTGACCCTTGACTTTATAACACCAGTTTTTCCTCTGGCTGCTGTAACTGAGTGTTTATATAACACAAAAGCCAAAAGAAAATTTTGTATTGATGATGATTTATGGAATGATGGATCAACATTTGGTGTCTTGATTCTCTGATCTTTTCTAGAGAGTAATCTCTGATAAACAGGTGATATATAACTTGTAGTATTCATTATAAAATAACTGTGATTCTGCTGCAAGGCCCTTTCAATCAGATTTTAAAAACCTCTATGGTATCATGCTGACTTATACAGACATCAAGAATCAGTATATGAATCTCAACAATGGTGACCATTAAAAAAACAATTCATGCTGCAATGCATGCTGGGAGCCATTGATAAGGTTTGTATTATGGTAGTACCCAGCATGCATTGCAGTATGAATAGTTTTTTTAATGGTCACCATTGTTGAGATTCATATGCTGATTCTTGATATCTGTGTTAGTTTTGGTAATGAATCACATTTTCTGTAAAATCCTTCATACTATCTGAAATTCATAACATTGCTAGTTCTTATGTTGTAGAATCTATTTTCAAATACAACTAATAATATAATTATAGATTAGACTCTGAATGAGATCAGTGAATAAAGTCATTAAGTGATGATTGTCATCATCAAACCTTGACCTTCATCACCCGATCATACTTTTCCTTGACTTTTGTGCCATAACAAATGTTTTATAAACACCCAATTACAGCAGCCAAAGGAAAACTTGAACTCAAATGTCAAGGGTCAAGAGCCCAACTAAAGCAAACGCTGATCTCCATCATGGTGACCTTAAACCTTGTATTTCTTGTGTTTCTCTTTCCTTCAGCAGGTGTTAATCACTAATGAACAATCATCACTTAATTGATGATTAATTAACTTAACTATACAATTATTATTCAATTATCATTCTGGGATCTAGAAATGTTCTATAACTCATTCAGTTTGAGTTCTGTTTCAGTCATTCAAGACACTTTAAGTTTCTGTATTATTTGAGTGCAGTGACCTCAATTTAATTGAGTAAATAGTACTGTTATGTTTTACAGTGTAGCCAACAGCATGACAGGCTCTGCAAATGCTGCTCAAAACGCCATGTTCCTCAATAAGGGCTAGTAGGATTGTAAAATGAGTCGATGTGATTGATCATTTAATTAAATGACTTATTGAATAATCAAATATAAAGACTAATACAACGTGTCATCAACACAGCCTCAGATTCGTGCTTATCAGAATGTGCAACGAAACACAGTGACTAAACCCAATGAATTTACAACGATTTATTAAAACAGTGTTATTAATTATACTTATTATTAGTCGTGCATTGCTGTTCGTGGCTGTGCTATTCAGAATGATCATGTTGTGGACGCGATCTTCCTGGAGCAACAACGATAAAACACGGCAACTAAATCCTAATAATTTACAATGTTTTATTACAATATTATTCTCTTTATAATGTTATGTAATATGACAGTCCAAAACATAGTCCTTATTGCTGTTTGAGCTACATGCCCTGAGGCTGAAGCTGATCTCCGGCACGCTTTACTACAGCGTTAATTCTTAACCAAATGCATCCTATATGGGATAAATCAGATATAGATAGGCATACACAAAATAAACAATATTACAACTTACATTTGCACAAAACAAAAGGCTGCTAATGCACACGCAAACTAGTCATGATAAAGGTGTAACTCTAACTGTAAAATGGTCCCAAACAACTCCGGCGTGCTCGCTTCATTTTTCCTTGTGTCTGCTTTATGTGTTCACGTAGTTGAATAGCACACGTGCATGGACCTGCTTAATCAATGATCTATTAGTTTTATTGATTAAATGTATTATTGACAATTAATAAATGGTTGATTAATCATTAACATCCCTCCTAGGGTTTGCAGGTGCCAGTGTGCCAGGCCCGGCGCCAGGAGGGGGCAAAAGTGGGCATTGCCCCCTCAGATCTGATTTGTGCCCCTCAGTTTCATTTTTGTATGGTTACAAATGAAATGTTTAACCTTTTGAGCAGTACGGTCCCATATATGGGATTTTTATTCCTGTGCCCCTGAGAGTACGGTACCACATATGGGATTTCGAATGTTCAGTGACGTGACATCACTGCCAGATATAAACTGTGCTTTCACCCATTGGTTGGCGCTGAGCCAGAGAGGTACGAGCTCCGCGCTGTCATATATTACAACTATGCAGGGTTTTCAACCTCATAATGTTTATTTTAGATTTCAGACATTTAAATATACATAAGCACTAGTAAAACAATACTTTTGGAGTTTGTAAAATACACATATCTGTAGAAGCAGCAATAACAATCTATTCAAATATTTGCCAATGTTATTCATATCAGACAAACATAGTGGAAGTAACTATAAAGTTTACTCTATTCTTCTCACAGTTCACCGGACACTTTCTTATATGTATTTCGGGAGAAACTGATGACTGACAGGACTCTCTGAACTGCGGCGCAAAGAAACATGGCGGTGCCCATCTCACGTTATAGATCAAGATCAAGATTATTTATAAAGGTTTTTAAACGACCAAACTCACTTTCGGAATATCGGAATGGGAATATCAGATAGTTGATGACATATGTTAAGCAAATTTGTGAATATTTTGAATAAAAAAAAGGAAAAAGGAAATAAAAGCGATACATCTGTCATACAGTGTTATTGTGGCTGCGGTGTGTCACGTGACAAATATGACGCGTCACCATGGAAACATTAAGGTGGAATGTTCTAAAATAACGGTCGCCTTGAAAAAACTCATTCTGGGGAGTCAGTTAGATTTAGAATATTTAAACTTAAGCATAAAAGGATTAATATATGCATAATAAATGACGCTGGCTTATCTTTTTTAAGCCGCAGTTAAATAAACCAGGCAGGGCATCCATCAAGGTCACATTGTTACCTTCATACTCACAATCACAACTCATTTACAATTCACTGTGGCTTATTAAAAAAACATGGTTTCATAATTTAATAATAAAAGATCTTATCCAATGATAACGAAGTGCAATTTGAAATAAAAGCAGATAGCAGCAAGACAAGAGTTTCTGATAGCTGCATGAGACCACTTTACGCACGCAACCCAGTCGAAAAAACGTTCACATTAACAATCAGTTAACTTTATTAAAACCATAGGCATGGAGGTACTTGTTGTAACACATTAAGAGCAAGGTAAAGTGGAAAACTCCCAGCAGTCTCTGTTGATCAGTAAATAATCAGAAATATCTAATATACGGAGATACTTACTTTTACTTACTACACAAACCTTGAAATTTCAGCAGAAAAAAAACTCTGTTAGACAATATCAGGGCCGACACGTGGCATAGGAGACATAGGCGGATGCCTAGGGTGCAAAGTGACAGTGGGCGCCACACAAGAGGCAGGTCCAGTTCTAGATAGTGCCTAAGCCCCCTTAAACAAAAGCAAGAGCACCCTCAGGGTAATACTATGATAATATCCTATTGGAGAAACTGATTTAAAAACGCTCCAGTGTGTATTTGTGTGCGTATTTGCTCTGGAGAGCATAAAAGTGTGTTTTTGCAGCATTGAGCAAAGAAGCGGGAGACATTCAGAGATTTCGGTGGCCAATCAGAGGTGTAAGAGGCCAGAGTTTTTGTCAAGTGCTGTGTTCTGCACGCAATCCTCTAATTATAACAAAGTGTAGTTACAATGTAACAAAATATTAATTATGCAGTGTCAACAGCTTTATTGATTAAAACTAAACTTTGTGAGATTGTGATGAAGTGAATCTGAGATGATTGACAGCCTTTTAGTGATTTTAAATGGAGCGCACTTTGTTTATGCCCATCAACATTCTTGTAGCCTACTCTAGATTACAATATGTTTACGATAATAAAGTTGACATCAACAAAAAACAGTTGACAATTCTACGTTGAACTCGTTTAAACCTGCCAGCATCAAGACGTTATTATAATACATCACCATAACACGTTATTTATGTATGACAGTGCAGTTACCATAGGTATTATTTTTTGCCATTAGCATTCACCACGTGTATGTTTGGATTGTTTATCGTTGCTGACCCTTCTCTGCCTGCCCTGACCCTGGACTGTTTACTGGACTCTAATTCAGTCTGCGTGCCTTGACCCTTTGCTTGTTATCTGGTTTGTCTCTGCCTTGTCTCTGTTGCCCTGTTTGCTGTTGTTGATTGCTGCCTGTTTGACTACTCTAATAAATGCTGCGAATGGATCCCCTTGTGTCTGCTGCATCATTACACCAAGACACAAAAACAGGCAGTTATGACACCAAGAGTTTAGATACTTGTGTAAATTCACAATCCTCTATTCCAATTCCGATACCACAGCTAAAACTACTAGATTAACTAATATAAATTTAATAGCCTACATTTTTGTCTACAAACACAAGTTAACAGTCAGTAATAAAATAAGAACAAACAATCAAATTACAAACAAAAGCACCAATAAATAATTTATATAAATGAAATGAAAAAATAAAGATAATAATGAAATAAACAGTGCTCTTCAGACACCTAATATTTTTCAGGTACCAAAATTGAATAAAGTTGGTTAGTCAAATAAATAACACTGCATAGTATTCTTTTTAAAGTTCAAGAGCAGTGATTGTTTTTGTTTTTTTCCGGCCCTGGACAATACTTTATATTGGACTGACAAGAAAACTAAAAGTGATGATTATTAAGGCATAAGCCTACAGTAAGTGTTTGACAAAACAGGATTATTATTCTTTTTCCGTCTTATAAAACAATAAGATTAATGTATTCAATCATTCAATCAATAGATTAGTGTTGATGATAGAACAGTGAAATTGGAGCATAACTAATATGGCATGACATTTATTTTTATCTTTTTTCCCCCTTCAATACATCATTAATATTTTTAACACTTTGTTCAAGTGGCTGGTTTGTTTGTTCTGTCTAAATCTGTAAATGTGGTCTTTTGAAAAAAAAAAAAAAATCTCTCTCTAAACATTGACTCTGTGGAATAAATAACGTACATAATGTTGATATATTATGCCATTTACGGCAATCTTATATAAAAATCAGTTGGTAAGAAACTTTATTAATCATAACAACGTGTTTATGCTTCATTATCTGATGCGGCAAAGATAACAAATCTCTCTATTTTCTTCCTTTTTTATTATATCTGTTATGCAGGTGTGTTGGCAACGCTTTAATAAAACTCCCCGCAGAGGTCAATTAAAGTTATCTGTAATAAATAAATCATAAATGATTATTAAAAAGCGCTTATGCAATGCTGATTTTCTAAACTTTAGATAACTTTAGATAAAGTTAGATGTTGAATAATTGTATTTATGTTGAGAAAACGACAGAGTTCATTTGATTTAAATTACTGCGATGTAATTAAAAAATATTTGATTTCCTAAGCCAATGTCCCACCTTCCAGAAATTCAGTAAAAAGAAGATAATAAAGTGTATTAAAGACAACAAATGTTGCTGGAAATGCTGACCGTCACAATCTCCAAACTCTGCAAACTCCTGAAAGAGTATTGTCCCATCTATGGTCTTTGTGTGAATGAGGGGTAATTTGACTGTAACCTTATGTACTAGATGGTTTAATAGAGATATTACAACTCTTTTCTCCAAGCCACAATTAATAAATCACATTTTTCACCCCTGTTTAAGAAACCGCGCAGTCTACTCTTTTTTCTCTAAAGGTGATGGTACACTGGGCAACTTTTTAGAGCAATGTTGCCGAGCTATGTTCCTTGGGCACTTTCCCATTGAGAATGGGAAACAAATTTCTATCTGGATACTTTAGATCATGGGCGGTGCTAGGGAGGTGCTAGCAGGTGCTTCAGCACCCCCAAGAAAGACCAAAGCACCCCGATAGCACCCCCAAACATAATGTGTGGAATCAATTATATTCAGGCTGTATTCTATGGAAGCCGCATGGTGAAGAAAAAAGAAAACTTTTCTTGTTATTTCGAGATATTAAGTCGTTATTTCAATATAATATCTCCTTATTTCGACATAATAACAGGGGTTTTCCTGCATTGAATTTTTTTGGCGGTTGCCAAAGCAAATTTTTGTCCCGCAAAGCCTTTTTTGATCGGTGAGTGATGTAGAATAGAATGACTGCTGCTCTTGACACGGCGCAAACGAGCAGAGAGAGAGAGAGAGAGAGAGAGAGAGAGAGAGAGAGAGAGAACGCACGCGAGCACTCTCAAGTCTTCAAACAACACGAGCGCTGTGTTGCTCTCTCTCCCTCGCGCATATTAATCAAAATCAATTGACACAATAGTAAAAGGTCGGAAGACCGCAGTTTCACGTGGAGCATTTGGAGATTTTTTTTCTCCTGAATTACCACGGTGTGTGAATTGTGCTAAAAAAAACATGTTGCCCTATCTTCTCTAAAAAGCGTTCCGCCCATTCAGCTGACATAAACCACATTTCACTAAACGAAAAAACCTATCCAGTCCAGTGATTAAATGTTTTCTGTATTGACGCAAATCGTGTGCGATGTCCTAAACTGCCGAGATAATCACACAAGCGTGCTGTAGGCTGAACGTCCACTATGACACATCCGATACGCAAACGACTCATTTTAACCATTCACCTTGATGAATAGTTAAAACAACTGACCTGTCCAACACTGAACTCACCAGACCTCTGAATCGGTGTATAAAAAATCGGTAACTTAATTAGATCAGTTAACATTTACTATTAATAAACTGCACTTCTACAGCATTATTAATGTTAATTTCAATATTTAGAGAGTCTGTAGGCCTACTATATGTGCCATTAAATAAGCGCATTTAGTTTCATTTTTGTTAAAATATTATAATGTTATTTTTTTTACATCTATGCTTATTATGGAAATTGAACAGCATGAGTAAGATTCGCAATATATCGGAAGATATGATGGGTCAGACATGATTTTGACCATTAAATTAAGTTTTGTTTTGTAGAAAGTCTTTCTTTAAAGTGAATTTCGTTTTGTATAAATTGTATCTTAATTTTAATAAATTTTTCATCAACCAAAATGCCTGGATATAATAAATAAGAAGCAAATATAGCAGACAATATGATCATGATATGGAGGCGCCGGTGCGATTGCATTGCACGTGAACTGGAGCACATCTCATCATAAATTTTGCTCATTTAAATAATTGTGTGTGTGTGTGTATAGCCTAATATATATATATATATATATATATATATATATATATATATATATTTGCGCAGCTCCCTTTGTCAATGATCTAGCACCCCTTCAGCACCTGCCTTAAAAATTATCTCGCGCCGCCCCTGCTTTAGATCGTTGCCCATTGACGGCAACATTGCTCAAAAAGTTGCCCCTTGTGTCATAAATAAATCATAAATCGTGTATCATAACCTTAAGGGCTATGATACACCAAGCCGGCAGTTTGGACAACTACAAGTCACCATCCCCCCGATCTGTGGACAATCAACAACTTGCTGATGATTTAAATTCATTCTACTGCAGGTTTGAAAAGCCCTCATTCACACCACACACCCGTTCTGATCTGCACTTCACACATTCACCATCACCTCTTGCACTCCCCCCGAGCTTAAATATTTATGTTTACATAATATAATGTTATTTTTTTATTTAATCTTATGTTGATTATATGAAAAGTGAACAGCATGAGTAAGATAGGATCATAGATCCCATAGAAGATGGGTTAGACATAATTTTGACCACTTTATTCAGTTTTGTTTTGTAGAAAGCCTTTCTTCAAATTGAATTTCGTTTTGTATAAATTGTATCTTAATTTTAATCAATGTTTCATCAACCAATTGCCTGGAATTAATAAATAAGAAGCAAATATAGCAGACATATAATCAGGACGTGGAGGCGCCGGTTCGATCTCTTGCATTGCACACGAACTGGAGCTCGTCTCATAAATGAACCGCAACTCATGTTGTGGCAAATTCTCTATCTTTTGGCTCAAATCTTCAAAGTCAGGTTCAGGTCTCAGAAGAATTCTTTCAGAGTCGAAGTCTCAGGTCTCAGAAGAATAACTTTATTGAGCAATTCAACAAAGTGAGATGTCAGCTAGTCATCTGATTTCACAAGGGTCAATGCTCAGGTCTTATACTTTCTTCTTGTCTTTTGGTACCCAATTAGCGCTCAACTCGTTATCTATTCTCTCTTTGCTCCTCCTTATTACTCCGCCTTGATTAAAACACCTGCATCGTTATTTTATTTTTTATTGGGGTAACCTTCTTTGCGCATGCGTATCTTTTTAAAAATGGCTTTATACATGATTTCAGGTACTTTTCCATGCCCTTTCACCCAGTTTCTTCTCCTGTCCTTACCTAACCTGGCTTTTTCATGTCCTTTCACCCAGTTCCTTCTCCTGTCCTTACCTAACCTGCCTTTTGGCCTAGTTTTCTGTTCATCTCCTCCCCTCAGGCCTAGTTTTCTGTTCATCTCATATCCTTAGGCCTGGTTTTCTCCAGTATTACAGCATTTAAACCTGGTTTTCTCTAGCATTACAGCATCTTATATTCAGACCCATGTATGAGACAGGTATGAGACAAATGAAATTCCCCAACACTCAGCGTATAGGGTACTTGCCTCACAGACATGAGAAATAAATAGAAAGGTTGAAATGTCTACTTTTAAACAAAAATCAATTTCGGTAAAAATTGGTAAATCAATTTTTTTATGTATTTCGGTAATGCGGTAACGGTCCCAGCCCTAAATAAATAATAATAGGACCAGCAGAACTAGTGACCAACCCATGCATTAAAACACAGCGCAGGACAGGGCAGCGGAGCTCACCAAGATCATCCGACATGAACAGAACATCTGGATCCGCCGTGTCTGATGATAGCAGCCGCCTCTTTTTCCTTGATGTGGACTCTGACTCTGAATCACTCTCTGATGAGGAGGAAATATTTACGTGCACCCAGGAAAAGTCGCTGTCACTTTCCACCTCCGATTGTTCCCCTGCATCATTACTTGTCAAGTTCTGAAGCATCTCCAGGCCTTCATGGAGTCATGTTCCTCTTGATTCACTAAATATTTTAGCCTTGCAATATATATAGCCTATAGATAACGTAGTCCGGTATTATTAGCCTGTTTCTGATCAACAAATTTAATCTAATATAATTTTTGTTTGTAGAAATTAGCTTAGGCCTATATGCAAACACTGACTGTTACTGACCTTTCCGCTGACAGTAAGAGAGACAAAGGTCAACCGCGGGAAATGGAACAAAAAAAATACAGCAAAATTCAGTGCGGTCAATATGAAAGTTTTTTTTTTTTTTTGCCGTATGTGTAATTTATATGAAAAACATTTTGAATGAAAATACAGACACTTTAAGGGTACCAGAAGGATTTTTATTTTACCAACAAAGTTATTGCAGATATAAAATTCAAAACGGTCAAAATGACCATCATGGCCTTTCTAGTGTTAATGTCACGGGGCAAACGGGAAAAGGAGACGGAGAACTCAAGTGCAAAACAAGGAAGGTTTATTACAAAACAGAACAAACACAAATCAAAAACCCACGAGGGGGAAAACATAAGAAATGAACATGAAACAAACACTGGATCAGGAATACAGGGAACACCAACCGGGAACAAAGAAACATCTGACAACGACAACGAACCGACACAGACTGCAAACATGAGGAGACTTATAAAGGGAACAAATCAAAAGGGAACAGGTGGAGAAACTCAAACACTAATCAGATAACGAGGGGGAGGGAACAACAATTAAAACAGCACATGGCACAACATAACAAACACCCATGTGCAACGCAAGACAGGACAGACATGTGACATAACCCCCTCCCTACGGAGCGGCTACCAGACGCTCCATGAGCCTAGGGCGGGGCAGGAAGGAAACATCAGGCGGAACGGGAGGGACAGACCAGGGCGGGACAGGGGGGACAGACCAGGGCGGGACAGGGGCATCGGGCGGCCAGGGCGAAACAGAGAGTCCATAGGCCGGTGAGGGAAAAACACAGAGTCCATAGGGTGGTGAGAGAGAAACACGGAGTCCATCGGGCGGCGAAGAGCCCTCGGGCGGCCAGGGCGGCGAAGAGCCCTCGGGCGGCCAGGGCGGCGAAGAGCCCTCGGGCGGCGAAGAGCCCTCGGGCGGCCAGGGCGGCGAAGAGCCCTCGGGCGGCCAGGGCGGCGAAGAGCCCTCGGGCGGCCAGGGCGGCGAAGAGCCCTCGGGCGGCCAGGGCGGAGCAGATCTTTCAGGTGGCCAGGGCGGTGAAGACTCCTCGGGCGGCCAGGGCGGTGAAGAGCCCTCGGGCGGCCAGGGCGGCAAAGAGCCCTCGGGCGGCCAGGGCGGAGCAGATCTTTCAGGTGGCCAGGGCGGTGAAAACTCCTCGGGTGGCCAGGGCGGAGCAAACCCCTCAGGTGGCCAGGGCGGTGAATACCCCTCGGGTGGCCAGGGCGGTGAAGAGCCCTCGGGCGGCCAGGGCGGCGAAGAGCCCTCGGGTGGCCAGGGCGGAGCAGACCCCTCAGGTGGCCAGGGCGGTGAAGACTCCTCAGGTGGCCAGGGCGGAGCAGGTCTTTCAGGTGGCCAGGGCGGTGAAGACCCCTCGGGTGGCCAGGGCGGAGCAGACCCCTCGGGTGGCCAGGGCGGAGCAGACCCCTCGGGTGGCCAGGGCGGAGCAGACCCCTCGGGTGGCCAGGGCGGAGCAGACCCCTCGGGTGGCCAGGGCGGAGCAGACCCCTCGGGTGGCCAGGGCGGAGCAGACCCCTCGGGTGGCCAGGGCGGAGCAGACCCCTCGGGTGGCCAGGGCGGAGCAGACCCCTCGGGTGGCCAGGGCGGAGCAGACCCCTCGGGTGGCCAGGGCGGAGCAGACCCCTCGGGTGGCCAGGGCGGAGCAGACCCCTCGGGTGGCCAGGGCGGAGCAGACCCCTCGGGTGGCCAGGGCGGTGAAGACCTTTCAGGTGGCCAGGGCGGTAAAGACCCTTCGGGTGGCCAGGGCGGTGAAGACCCTTCGGGTGGCCAGGGCGGATCAGGCCCTTCAGGTGGTGCAGATCTTTCGGGAACAGACACCGGCACGGGAACAGACACCGGCTCGGGAACAGACACCGGCTCGGGAACAGACACTATAACAGAAACAGTCACAAGGACAGACACAAACACAGACACAAACACTGGGTCCGGAACCAACATGAGCTCCAGCTCTGGAACAGGTACTGGTTCTGCCTCCGGCTCAGGAACAGGCACTGACTCTGCCTCCGGCTCGGGAACAGGCAACGGCTCTGCCTCCGGCTCGGGAACAGACACCGGCTCGGGAACAGACACCGGCTCGGGAACAGACACCGGCTCGGGAACAGACACCGGCTCGGGAACAGACACCGGCTCGGGAACAGACACCGGCTCGGGAACAGACACCGGCTCGGGAACAGACACTAGAACAGAAACAGTCACAAGGACAGACACAAACACAGACACAAACACTGGCTCTGGAACAGGCACTGGCTCTGGAACAGGCTCTCGAACAGGCATTGGCTCTGCCTCCGGCTCTCGAACAGGCATTGGCTCTGCCTCCGGCTCTCGAACAGGCATTGGCTCTGCCTCCGGCTCTCGAACAGGCATTGGCTCTGCCTCCGGCTCTCGAACAGCAGACACTGGCTCCGGCTCTGGAACAGCAGACATGGGCCTGTCCAGGATCCGAACTAGACGCTCCAGATATTCCAGATCCAGGAAGGCAGACGGCACTGGCTCTGCCTCCGGCTCAGGAACAGGCACCGGCTCTGCCTCCGGCTCAGGAACAGGCACCGGCTCGGGAACAGACACCGGCTCGGGAACAGACACCGGCTCGGGAACAGACACCGGCTCGGGAACAGACACTGGGTTCAGCTCCGAAACGCCGGATACCGGCTTCTCCAATATCCGAGCCAGCCGCTCCAGATAGCCCTGGCTCAGGAAGGCAGACAGGACGTGGACAGTCTCTCGCTGGGCAGACGGGACGTGGGCAGTCTCTCGCTGGGCAGACGGGACGTGAGCAGTCTCTCGCTGGGCAGACGGGACGTGAGCAGTCTCTCGCTGGGCAGACGGGACGTGAGCAGTCTCTCGCTGGGCAGACGGGACGTGAGCAGTCTCTCGCTGGGCAGACGGGACGTGAGCAGTCTCTCGCTGGGCAGACGGGACGTGAGCAGTCTCTCGCTGGGCAGATGGTTTTCCTCTCCTCCGTCTATGACGGTGAGGAGCCGGCTCTGAACTGCCCACCACTGGTGTACGATTGTCAGGAGGCCAGGATAGAGAGTGATGTTGACCCTCCTCTCGACCACCTCCTCCTCCTTTACAACCTCCCCGGGTCCCACGAAAGATTACCTGGCGGGTCCCCCGAAAATCTCTCCTGTGACCTCCACGGTTCTCAGAAACCCTGGCCAAGCGCTCCGACTCCTCCGTTTGATGAGCCATCAAAGCGAATGCTTGGAAGATGTTTAATCCACCGGATTCCTTACCGGGCCGAGTCCTTCGGTCCCCGCCGATAGGACGGAACTGGGTTGCTCCAAATGTGGAGATGACGTAGTCCGGGCAATCCAGATCATCGTCGTCCATATACATGTCATACATGCCTCAGGAACAGAGAGAGAAAAAAAATAAACCTTCCTGTTGCTGAGTTCAAAAAATGGTCGGTTCGTTCTGTCACGGGGCAAACGGGAAAAGGAGACGGAGAACTCAAGTGCAAAACAAGGAAGGTTTATTACAAAACAGAACAAACACAAATCAAAAACCCACGAGGGGGAAAACATAAGAAATGAACATGAAACAAACACTGGATCAGGAATACAGGGAACACCAACCGGGAACAAAGAAACATCTGACAACGACAACGAACCGACACAGACTGCAAACATGAGGAGACTTATAAAGGGAACAAATCAAAAGGGAACAGGTGGAGAAACTCAAACACTAATCAGATAACGAGGGGGAGGGAACAACAATCAAAACAGCACATGGCACAACATAACAAACACTCATGTGCAACGCAAGACAGGACAGACATGTGACAGTTAAAGTTAAAAGTTAAAACTGCATGATGAAACCATTTTTTTGTTCGTTTACGTACACTGCACAGGTCTGATTTAAAGAATGTTTTTGCTCAGGTGGCAAAAAATGTCCACCTAATAGAGAAAAGTTTTACTAAGCAAAAAAATAATAATAATTAGAGGGAACATTGTCTGTAGGGTCTTGTAACCAGTTGGACGGCTGCAAAGTGGATTTGTTATTTGTGAAAAAGTGCAAATACATTTAAATATAATAACCTCACAATTCTTTTTGTTGTTGTAATTTTTTTTTTAGATTGCTCCTGCTGACTTGAGCCAACCATTTTTTTCTACTCTCCATGTCAGCGGGGAAGCCATACATTCGCACACCTTTCTCTGAGCGAATGGAGCATCCCCATGCGGAACAGCAAACCACAGTGGAGACTATGCAAGGACAACATGAAAGAAACGACAGACAAAATGCTTGGCATGCTATTCAATTTATTAGAAATGTATTCATGAATTAATTGCTATAAATAGTTAATTGCATTTATTTAAAAAAAACAAAAAAACAGTAACATTGTGAAATATTATTACAATTTAAATAACTGCTTTCTATTTTAATGTATTTTAAAATGTAATTTATTCCTGTGATGCAAAGCTGAATTTTCAGCATCATTACTTTTGAACGGCAGTATACATGTTTATATGTGTACAAACAGATGCTTAAGTTGTTTTAAACTTGATTATATTATTGTGTATATGAATAAGTATTGTAAGAATTATATTTTATAATACATTACATAATTATATTACTATATATAACATCATGCTGCTAATAGTTCATTGACCCATTGTGCGGTGCGAGCTGACAATCACCTGTCTCTGTACTGTATCTGAAAGTCATAAAGTCATAAATATGACATTAGTTACCATGAGATTAGTGAAAACACAATAAACTTGACATAACATAAAAAAGGGAACAGCAACTCGTCTTTATCTAAGTTAACGTTACCTTAATGGTAATCGAACACTAATCCTCAAATATTAGCTGATTTTATCTTTTAAAAACAATATTGCTTGCAATACAGCTATTTGTTGTCCTGGTATACTTAGCTAAAAACATTATGCATTTTTGTACTTTGGTCTGCATCACGGGCTCCATCCCCTAAAATGTGGACATCACGAATCCAATGAAAAGCTCACCTACGACAAACATAAAAAGTCTGACAGATTCTGGCTTATATGGTCTCCCCTTTGGGAATATATAAAGGAACTCCCTTAACAGGCATACCAGACTGCTTCTAATCTCTGCTAATTTTCTTTGACTTCCTATCTAAAGGATGCTCTAAGTCAGTGTGACCTTGTTTATCTGTGGTTGTTGTTATTATAATTTTAATTTCTCTCACTTATTCCTGTCTTTTATGTTTTGTACACCCTGTAACATGAATAGAACTTTATGTTGTGATACTGTAAATGTTAATTGTGGCGAAGGACGGCCGAGGGACGTGAGAGAACGGCGCGAGGCCGGTGGTGCGATTGCTAATGAGCAGCACCTGTGAGACACACCGGTCTCGCATCTCTCACGGAGGAGCGGAGGCATAAAGGGGGAGCGACAACGTTGATGATCGAGAGAGGAACAGGCCTGTATTTTAGTTGTGTTTGGTTTTTGTATTTGTATTTTATTTTAGCCAGCAGTCTTCCGCGAGGGGCTGCTGGCAGTTATGTTTCTTTTCGGTAGCCAGCAGTCGTCCGCGAGGGGCTGCTGGCGGTATTTTGGTTTGTTTGTTTTATTTTAAATAAAGTATGTTTGAATGTTTGCCGGTTCCCACCTCCTTCTTCCCTGAACATTGCTACATTAATTTTCTACTGAGGGCAAATATTTGAAAAAATATCGCTGTAACTACATACTCATGCTACATACATATGTCGGTGTGTTATATAAATATTGAAAACCAATGCATTTATTGACTACTAATTACCAGAAATTGCAGTTATGTCAGTCTACTCTAACAGTTTGAATTGCCGCCAATGCACTACCTGGAACTATCTGAAGTCTACACGGTGTCGCAACTCTCTCTCTCTTTATGGCACTGGTTTAGGGCTAAACATTTTCCCTTCAGCCCTTCCAAGAAATGTGAAAGGACAAATGTTCAGATATATGTCTGCCTGATATGGGGTGGCATTTGTAAAGCGGCTCACACTGAAAATAACAGCAACATTTTGTCACATTTAGCTTCAAACAATTTTTGACTGTCACTTTTTAGCACATTTACAACAATATTTGTCAACTTAGAAATATTTTAAATAGTTAAATCTAAATATTAAATGTTACACTTAAATGTTAAATCTAAATGTTAAATCTAAATCTAATGTTAAATCTGAATCTAAATCTAAATGTTAAATCTGAATGTTAAATCTAAATCTAAATGTTGACTCTAAATGTTTCGGGTGAAACTAAATATTTAACCACTTAAAAATCCTGCAATATTAGCCTAAAACGCCTAAAAAAAGTCATACCCAAATTAAATTGCATGCTGTTTTTGAACCATTTGGAGTGTATCCATGCTTTTGGTCTCTTTTGAAAGGTGACACTCAGAGGTTTGTTCCTAAACAGTCAGGATCACTGTAAGTCTTACTGGTATTGAGTAATACAACTTTGAACACACTGAAAAAGGACCAAAAAAATCCGCCTACATTTTTGTTGTTGTAAACAGCTGCCTGCAGATAACTACATCTGGGAGCTATAAGCTGGAAAACACAATGGGATCACAGCATGAAGCCTTACCAAACCCAGTTTAAAATTTGATATCAATACCTTAGAAAATGAGTGTTTTACACATGTTTATCTAAGTTTATGTCTAGGCGCTTCCCCAAAAAAGGCCACTTGGAGACTCCAAAAATGACCCTTTGTAACCATAGACACATAAAATGCTGCTATTCTTGAATGCTTTACTCTACAGTCATAATTTTGGGCTGTAATGAAAGGTTACACTTAGAGCTATTATATTCCTTATCCAGATTCACTGTCAATAATTGCTGACACATAGTAACTGAAGCATAAACATTATAGTGTTTTTTTTTCCAATTCTTGAAACCAAACTTTCTACAAATAAAGATACAAAACAAGTGCTATGGTACTAAAACACTTTAATATTAGAAGTCACACACACATTATATATATATATATATATATAAAAAACAAAATGAACATAAATATATATATATACATACACAAACACACGTATGTGTATGTATTTCAAACTATTTACAAATTATATTTTTCAGAATCCAAGAAAAATAATAAAGATAAAAAAATAAAAAGATTTTAAAAAGTGCCTTATACCACTTCTGGGTCTTGTGGATGACTTTGTAGTAACTTATTAAGGGCATGAGATCCACTCCACTCCACCCATGATGTACCTGTTTGGACATAAAAACGACATGATTTTCAGATGATGGTCTGTGATATAAAAAAAAAAACAAATAAATAAGTAATTTACAAAACATTAACATTGTTTCTGTATTCACAAGCATATAAACAGAAACACAAACATAAACAAACATTCCTGCACGAGCGCACACTAGGCTACAGAAGTTAGCAGGTAGGCTAACGTTGCACATCAAAACAAAACACATACACTCGGCATAACACACAAAACACACGACATAACCTGACAAGTACACCTCAAAACAAACGCATACATCAGTATATAGTCAAATATGTAGCATAATATAATAAATCTTACTTGTCGAGAAAGAGAGTGACGTGTCCAACATCCAAAACATGTCCTCTGCTACCGAGTCAATGGATGAAACATCGCTCTCTTCGTCAGAAATGTCATCTTCCGACTCATCACTGTCACGGCGAGTACACTGTTCAATAACTTCTTCAAGTAAGAAGTGTGTTTTTATAGTTCTCTTTGCCATTTTACACATGTTACCTTGTTTCACTCTATCAATGCTGTCTTTGCGCACGGGCGCATGGATCACTGCTACTTTGCGCACGGACTTCACGCATGACCAGATGAATCATCCCACTAAAGCGTCATATCAATCTTTACAGAAATTCATTGGCTAACAAAAAATACAGTCATTTCCATACTCTATTACAACTGGTTTGATTTACTGTCACTCAAAGAGAGGGAGGTGCCATTCTTCTTCATTGGCGCACCCCAGAGCCGGACTGGGCGCTCCTTGGCTATTGATACAAAGGGACACCTCTATCAGCCTCTAGCATGAATCGATTGGCTACAATGACCTGTCCATCAAAAGTTCAGGGGTCAGCGGCCATTTTGACATCATTTTTTCTTAATGTTTACATGTCATGTGAAGCTTGAACATAGAATGCGTCGAAGTTGTGATAGCTCTGTTGGCTAACTTGAAAGGCTACTACTGCATTCCGTGGATGCTTATTGATATATAAATGTGTTATGGACAAAATACTTCATTGAATTCGGTTTTTACATGTTTGGTGGTCTGATAAAGAGACAGATTGTACCCGCTGTGTTTAGTGTATATTAAAATGGTTTACATCGTTCGAATCACAAGAGTCTCAGCTTTCCAAAAATATGTGATATGTTTAGCTTTTCATTTTTTCGTTTTTGTATATCGAGAAAATATTGCGCAATAATATGCGACGTGCCGCCCACGGCACATCGGATTTACTAACAAACTCAAAATTCTAATTCAAAATACAAATTCAAATTCAAAATGATTATCGTGATAACAACTACCTGAATTAATAAACACGTTTGGAGAAACTGTATTTGAAGAGTAGGCTACTTTGAGTTTTTAGTGTCACTTTTATGAAAGGTGCGGGACTTATGACCTGTAGCCATAATAGCCAGCCACGAGGGGGCTCACTTTGACTGATCTGTCATGTTCGCTTGCATGAAGGCCAGCAAGAGCCTATCCCCGCCCGCCCCTGACCAGGTACGGTACTGTCGGTCATGGTCGCTCTGCGAAAATGTCCGATGAATTGGCGTTAGCCACCCTGGCGGCTATACAAAATTTTTCAACAGCGACCGCATCCGCCTCAGGGCCACAACAGGCCACCTCGGTAAGTATGTTTTCCAAATCACGTAGCATTGGATTCTTGTCAAGGCTAACTTAACTAAACTAGCTGAGGGTAGCCAGTAGAGATTTGCTACTAGCACCAATGCACTTTATGTGTAGCACATTTGTTTCTATCAGCCGCAAAACTCACACTGGTTAAGTGGCGCAGTGGGATGAACTCATGAGTAAATGTGAGTTCAAGATCATGTGAATATGTTCTGAGCAGCAAAGCATAAATTATATAATTTAGCGTTACAGCTAACGGAGGCTACTTGTCACCTCTCAGGCCCACAAATGACACTGTAAATTGTTGGTCAAATGGAAATCTGCCTCTGTCCTCAGTCAGACATCTCACCTTGGCTTACCTGCTGGCCTTTACTCACAAGATAAAACCGTTCTCTGCTTGGCTAGAGAGAGCGTAATGCTGATGGAGGACAGAGGCAGTCACAATGATAAAGACATTTAATTTAATGTGAATAAGGTACCAGAGTCAGAGTGCATACTGTAAAAGAGCATAAAATGTATCTCTCTTTGTTTCCTTTGCCAATCTCAACCCTGGTTTTTGACTGCTGGGCATATAATCATTAAAAACACATGAAATATAATGTTGCTAATATTTTGCTAATGTCTCTCTTCAGGCTCCCATCACCTACAATAACACACCAGGGCCAGCCCACCCACCACCTCCACTGGGACATCATACCGCTCGGTATACTTTCATACTCATGTAACCTAGCTGGCTGTTTGTTGGTTTTTTAATTTGTGTGGTGTAATGTTTCGGCATTTGTTCCAATCATGGTGGCATATTTTACACAACCCCAGTGTTTTGATTTAATAAATTGCTTATTGACACAAAAAATTGTCACAAGTAATAATCAGAGGATTCTATTGCAAGTACAGTAGTATTTATTAATGAATGTAGTAGTAGAAATGATGGTTAGCAAGAAGTCACTTGGCAGCACAGGGACGCTGTGGGAATGCCCGTGTCCGTGGATGGTGAAGGTGAATCGGATGTGTTCTGTGATAGTCCGGGAAGTGGTGACGACAGGAAATCCAAAGTGGTGATGAGACGATCAGCAGAGCGGGAAACAATCGAACAACACGAGGAACTGGAGACAGGCAGGAAACATAAGACCATTGGGAACACAGGAAACATCCAACAACGAACTGACAAAGACAAGGTGAAAACAGAGGGATTAAATAGGGTGCGCTGATAAGCTGCAGCTGGCGTTCTGATGAGATGCGGCTGGTGACAGATCAGCGGCAGTGATCAGCACCCCGCCCACACACACAAACACACACACGAGACAAGAAGGAAACAGCGAATTCATAAACCGTGACAGTACCCCTCCCTCTAG
The DNA here is from genome assembly GCA_026230005.1 of Gila orcuttii. Lineage (NCBI taxonomy): Eukaryota > Metazoa > Chordata > Actinopteri > Cypriniformes > Leuciscidae > Gila > Gila orcuttii. The sequence continues at coordinate 2,979,035 of JAPDVR010000003.1, read as the reverse complement.
GAGCGCCTCCTGGCGCTCCCAGAGCTCCTTACCTGTTGATTGTAATCATCAATCAGGGAGTGATGCAGTATGTCCCTAGCAGGAACCCAACTCCTCTTCTCCGGACCTTAACCCTCCCAGTCCACCAAATACTGAAATCCGCGTCCCCTCCGTCTCGAATAAGTCCAGAATGCGATTGACCGAATACGTGGGTTCCCCATCTACGAGTGGGGGAACCGGGGCCGGCGGATTAAGGTGAGAACAGGTTTCAATTTGGACACATGAAAGGCGGGGTGAATTCTCCTGTACGCCGGAGGAAGTTTGAGTCATACTGCCACAGCACTAAGGATCTTGGTGACAGGGAACGGGCCGATGAATTTGGGAGCAAGTTTATTAGACAAGAAGCGGAGCGGAATGTTCTTGGTTGAAAGCCACACTTTTTGACCCACGCCGTATACGGGAGGCTTTGACTGGTGGCGATCGGCTTGGTGCGTGCCCCCACCTGGAGCAGAGTCTCACAGGCTCTGGTCCATGTACGGTGGCACCTCTGGACGAAGGCGTGAGCGGAGGGAACCGCGACTTCGGATTCCAGACTTGGAAAAATTGGTGGCTGGTACCCTAAACTACACTCAAACGGAGAGAGGCCCGTGGATGACACTGGTAAAGAGTTGAGTGCGTACTCAACCATAGACAGTTGCTGGCTGAGCAGAAATTGGTGAACAAAAGCTTACCTATTTAATGTGACAGTAGTCTTTTTTTACAGTCAAAACTTTATAATCTATCCAAAACTAATCACAAAATCTGGTCTAAACATTCATATTTAGTCTGTAACATATTGTGTATGAAATATTAGCATATACATGTTGATTTGCAGTTTGTTGCTTATACAGACATTTTATTTCAACATATTTCAGTCTATTTTTACTCATCTTAGTAGGCTATAGCAATATAGTTTGGATGTGTTCATGTAAATTTAATAACATGTTCACTAATGTAGGTGCGAGAGTGAATGAACGGCACAGACACGCGCTGTATAGCTGTAGCAAACAAAGCGCGCGCGCCTGTACCGTTCATTCATCATTTAGCCTACACACAGACACGCAATTCATATTTAAACAGTCTTTTTGCGGTTTATAGACACTATTCAATATCGCGATTAGAACAAAGCACTTAAGAATAAAGGACTTACTACATCAGCTGGATCCGTTGCTCCTCGAAATGAAACTACCAGCACTTCTGGTACATTTTCCAGGGTTATTAGATAGTATTATTCCTCACAGCTTAGGGATTCGCTGTGTTCACATCGGTAGTAAGAAACTTACTAAAAATGATTTTATAATCCAGCTGGTGGGCGTTGGCATGTTTGCATGGCTTGCCTTAGATCATTTGCGTTTGAATACCGGCGCGCTCTCCGTGGGCGTGGCACATTAACGCGTAATCAGGTATAATGAGCTGGAAAGAAAAATACTGACACCTCTCTCTTTTCATACAGATTACATAAACTGAGAATATTTGTTTTTTTATATAAATTAATTCATTTAAAAGAAGAGAGTTCAAGCTTCATTATGGAAAAACACTCGTGCCTGTATGACAAGTATTCGCGGAATTACAGTTAATCTTCGGACGCGTTTCAGAATGGACTTAACTGACAGAGAGAAGGCAAAACTAGCATCATGTTTATTTTTCTTTATTTGACTAAAAGCACAATACTTTGTTTATATTGTGAGTATACACACAAAAAATGGACACTTAACAGGATCGAATGATGTATAACACAAATATGTAAAATCAAAATCAACAGAGTATTTTGAGTCTCTTTTCTTATTGCGTTTCCCTTTATTTTCAGTGGGAGGCCTGTATGGGCCAGCAACCACTGCACGACGGTCAAAACCTCTGGGAGATCTGTTAGGACCTCTGACCAGTCTTTAATTGCACTGAGAAATAATATTGTGAGTGAAAAATAAATGATCAAACAAGCCTCCCATACAGAAATGTAATATATGTAAATTACATATATAATGTCACTGCCCATGTATGTCTGCTGCCTATATGAGAATATATGCAAAATTCATATATATAAAACACATAGACATATATGAAACATATATTTCAAAATATAGCAAAAATGGCCGTTTTCATGTAAGTGCCATATATTTTCCCATATATGCACATAAATGTTAAATATATGTAAGACGCATATATGTATATATGCATATATGTACTTATTTTCATAGTACATTCACTTATATTAGGGACACAAATATGCTTCTAATATGATGACACCATGTACTTTCACTTCTATTAGTGGCACAACTATGTTTTTTATACAGCCTGCACATACATTTGTACTCATTCCACAGAACACTCAATTCCAAGTCTTTTCAAATACAAACTTTAATGCATTTTTTCAGTACAGACTTGACAAGTACAAACAAGTACAAACTTTCCAAGTAAAAACTTTAACTTCATTTAACTTCAACTTCAGACTTTATTTTCTTTTTTAAAGCCTTTTCAAAGCGCTCACTTTTTTCCCCTCAGTATTACATTTTCAGAATTCTATTCTATTCTACTTTCACATTAAAAATATTTCCAAACTCACTCACTGGGGTAACACTCATTTTTAATTAACATTTTTCCTGGACATTGCCAGTCTTAGCTCTGCCATCTTTCCATTCAGGGCTGTTCCGATCTGGCCAGCCGAAACTGAGTGCTTTGACATAACTGCATCTGAGAAGGTAGATTTTAAAGAAAAAAGTTTATCCACCAGTGTTTTGTCTGCTTTATACCTAAAACTTATCACCAAGATAAAAAAAACATCTTTATTGCAGTTTCTTCTAGTGCAAGTCAGTAAAATTTAGGGTTGGGTATCGGTTGGGTTTTATCCGATACCAGTACCTACTCGGTATTTTTTAAACGGTTCCGGTGCTTAAACGGTTCTTGAAACGGTACTTAAAGGGATAGTTCACCCAAAAATTAAAATTCTGTCAGTAATTACTCACCCTCATGTTGTTGAACCCCGTAAGACCTTCGTTCATCTTCGGAACATGAATTAAGATACGAAGGTCTTACGGGGTTGAACAACATGAGGGTGAGTAATTACTGACTAAATTTTCATTTTTGGGTGAACTATCCCTTTAAGAAAACGAAACCGCACACACTTTGACAAAAACTAATACCCTTTTATTTACAGGGCCAAACTGGACACAATATTAACTTAAATCGTTAAACAATATAAATACAAGTAACATATATGGTAATAATAAATAAACTTTAACTAAAAATTCACATTTACATAATATCAAATAAAACAATATTGTATCAAACAATGTAATAATACTGGAGATTAATAGAAATTACTACCAGGGTAATCTAATCTCGACATGGCTACAGGTTCCCATGTTTTGTCTGCTTGATCCAGTCATGTAAGTTATCTGGTCGTTGCACTAGAACAGCAGCGCTTGGCGAGTTTGGTATTTCATTCTCACTGCGTCTCAGCTACGCAGCGTTGAGTGAACCTATGAAAGAGAACGTCTCTGGTTACTGATGTAACCTATGTTCTCTGAATAGGGAACGAGACGCTGCGTTCGCTGCCAAACTCCTCGCGCTGCCGACAAGCTTCCTTCTTCGGCAGAGAAATCTGAGGAGCAGATGCACATGCAGATGATGCGCGTGCCAATATAATAAGACGACGTGAGCGTCGAGGCGGCGCCCGCGCCATCACCCAATGGATTGGCGTGATTCTATATGTGCTTCAGACAATCGGCACACCCAGAGGGCTTTCTGACGCGTAATTTTACACGTGAAATGCAGCCAAACCTTGGAGCGTTTTGTCTTCGGCATCTTCATTAATCCCCTCGCAATCAGCAGACATTCCGGGAGTCTCCCGCATATTGATAACGGCTCCCTGATGCCCGCAAATTAGTTAAAATCTCCTGGAATCTAGAGCGAGCGAGCAAGAGCCCGCATGCGAGACAGAACAGACTGTGCTTCAAACAGTATTGTGCGCGCACGGCGGAGAGAGAGCGAGCGAGAGACCTTGAGTGTGTGCGCCTCATGACACAGAGAGTCAGGCACCGAAATCAGGCACCGAAATTTTCGTTCTTATTCGGTCTGGTTACTACCGTTTACGTCAGAACCGGTTCCCTATTGGCACCGCGTTTCGGTACCCAACCCTAGCAAAATTGCATTGACAGAAGCATTGACTGCTTCTGTTACTTGCTCCCATTCTAATATCTTTCTTTTATTTGAAATGCCCGCAGAGAGCCCACCAAATAAAACTTTTTTTCGGCCTCAGACAGCAGTACCTCCATCTCGTAGTCGGTGCAGTTTCTTTTTTTTGCTTTTCGTTTCTGTTCTTCCATTTTTAGCCAAACAGATCAATGACAATTATCGGTAGTATTAATATGCAGGGAGATCATACATATTCAAAATAGGCGGTCTTAACCTCCAAGTATGGTTATTTCGGGAGGAGATAAGGGTAAGTTATAAGCACGTGCACCTGCGCACGATATTCAGATAATTGTGATTTATAAAGTGAACCTTGCGCAGGTTCTGGCGTACGTACGGTTTTATAAATCTGCAAACTTTTGTGCATATGCAAATTCTGCCTTATGTGCCTTATTTTAAGGATAAAATCTATGCAAAGTTTTATACATGAGGCCCCTGGTGTCCTTAGACTGGGACAGTGTAAATGTACTGCTGGCTCTGGGGTGGTGAATCAGCGATTCAGATGCTGTTTGAGTGAGGTATGTTTAAAAGCTTTTTTCTTGTCTGTCGTTTTTCACTGTGGGTTAGATTGCCAAGCGAATGTTTGTTTTAATAGTGCGTGAAGGAGCCGACGCTGATTGAGCTGCGGCGTGCCATTGTTTTCCTGTCTGACCATGTATGGGCGAGCGAATTACGGCAAAGTAATGCCAAACTACGTCCGTGTTTAATAAGCATCGGCTGGAGACTGTGACTGCAGTGAGATGTTTACATTCAACTTAGTGTTCCCCCTTTCACTGTGAATGTTACGACAGGTATGTCTTGAATTATGTTCTGCCCGTATTTCTTTTCCTTTGCTGTTCTAACTACCGTGTGTGTATTTATGAGTGTATTTTTGGTATCCAAAGACATACACCTTGATATTGACCACCTTGATTTTTATATGGCTATTTTATCCTGGAATATGTGACTGCATCTAAAAAAAACGTGATTTGTATTGATTGAAGCATGATCAAACAAATATTCTTAATGATGTGGTCATTGTGTTTTCAGATCTGTGCAGTTACCCTTGAGTTGCTAGCTGCTGCTCTCCATACTGTGTGATTGTGTATGCTGCTTTATAGTATAGGTAGTTTATTTTATTAATATTTTTTTTTTTCCTTTTGTTGGTTGTTTGTTTTCCTCTAGCCTGTTGGCTGTAGCTGTTACTGTATGTGGTTGTATGAACTGTACGTCACAGGCTAGAGTGCGTTTATTTTTTTTATTATTTTCTTTATGCCCCTTTTTCCCCTTTTTGTTTGTAACCAGCCTCGGTGTTTGTGGAGCCAGGGTAACTCCTGTATAAGAGACCTCACTGGAAAGCGGGTTTCCTTTTTCCTTCTCTTTTTTTTCTTTTTCTCTTGTTTAACGAAGAAGTTTGCAGTGCCGTGTATTGTGAACCTTAATGTCTTTTAACTATATTTATTAGAGTGACGTAAGTGTGCAGTGTGTAGACATTGAATTCTAGTGTGTATTACTTCAAATGAGGTCGGTGTCTTTGTTCACTGGTGGTAGTGCGAACTTAGCCTTCCTTTAGTGTTTTCTCAACTGCGTTACTGGCTCCCGGATGGCTTGGTATTCCCTAGTTATGTGTTCGTTTATTTTTTATTTTTTTTTTTTTTTTAGACCAACCAACACCTTCAATAAAGATTGTATTTTTATACTTCTCTAAGAACCTGTGTTTGTACATTTTATTGGGGTAGAGTTCCCCTTGCTCTGACACTTGCACTAACTAGTGTTAATGATGATTATTATTATTAAACGTCTGTTCTGCTTAGTAGCACTTTTATGTAACCCAAGTAGTAATGCTGCATGAAAATGTATTGGACATTAAATACAAAAAATAATACCAATTACTATGCATGTACACTTAACATTATAAAAGTAGTAGATGTTTATATTAAGTAATTTAGAGTAGAGAGCATGTATGTATTAGATAAGAATTGCTTTTAAGGAAAATGTAATGCTGTAGATAAGGTATATTTTACAGACGAAGAAACGGAGGACAAAGAGAAAAAGAGCAAAGAAGAGAGCTGGCAGGCTACGTCGGAAACACCTTAAAAGGGTCATGGAAGACTTGGCAGCTCTCCAGTTGATGACAACAGAAGAGAGTTTGACTTCGGCAGTGAACTGTTTGAGTATAAAAGACTGATGAGAAGACTGAACAGGGGATACTGATTTAGCGGTATCTCTCGACGCAAGAAACCCAGCTGATTGTACCTTTGATTTATACCTTGGTTTATATTGTAACTTTGCTATAAGTTTTGGTTTAATTTAAATTTTTTGAAATATTAATAAATAACTATTATACTAATTGCAAGCAATTGTCTACCAGTATTGTTGTTAATAAACCTTAAGCAAGAACTAACCACAGAGAAGTCTTCTGAACAAGTCGTAAGTACCATTTGAATGCTTATGGTTTATGTCAGATTTGACTTACTCTACCTAACCTGAGGATAATATATAACGAGGTTAAAGGTGTAAGGTTAAAGCACACACCGTAAAACACTAGTTTAGCCCAAGGGGTGGCGTAGTCAGTTGTACAATTAGGGGCGCCACAGTGCCAAACACCACCACCACCTCTCATCGAAACTAACTTTTTTTTTTTTTTTTTGAAACGTCGAATGGTAACCACTTTTAAAGTTGACTTCGCTCAGCGTTGGAAAATGGCTGTCATCCTGCTACACAGAAAATTAATCATGTACAGCCCTGTGCACAGGATTTTAAAATTTTGTCAGCCCAGTCATCACTTCATGTCAAATAGCAAAATCATAACTTACCCATTACAGCTTTTACTTTTATTTCACCCAGGTCGCTTCTTCTCTCCCCATCTCCCCCTTTGAAACCTTGGATTCCCCTCCTGAGGGAAAAAAGTTGTTTTTCAGTATGAAAAATAACCAGTATATAGTTTACGTTTTCATTATCAGCAGCATGACAATCAAAATGGTTGAAAACAGACACATACACACAGTCGAATGGACTGCATTTATATTGCGCTTTCACCCATTCACACACCAGTGGCGCAGGCTGCTATGCAAGGTGCCAACCTGCCACTGGGAGAAGTTTGGGGTTCAGTATCTTGCTCAAGGACACTTTGATGGGGTCAGGCAGAGCGGGGCTCGAATCTGCAGAGGTGCCGGTACCTCTACCACCTGCGCCACCATCGCCCCTTTAATCAAATTATTACTAATAATCAGGCTAAGACCTGAATTCCAGTATAAGGAACGTAACACAAATCCTATGAAAATGTTATATATAGGTTCCATTGGAAGAAGGGGCAGAAGGCAGACGACACGGCACACAGGGTTCCTCCAGTCCAACTTCAGTTCAATTGGCGTATACATGCACAAGTTATTTGACTTTCAATTGCATTATCTGGGTGTCTTAATCGTGATATGAGTAGTCCAGTTTGGTTTGATTGCAATCAGTTCAGTAGGAGTGACCCCGAATAATCGAAGATTTGATGCATCGATAGGAGGAGCCTGATTCGACTACCAATCTCACGGTCGAATCTTGGCAGAGGTTATATGAGGGTGCTTAATGCCTGATTTCACATAGAACTACCGGTTTTCTGTCAATAGGTTAATATAGGAGCCTATTATGATAAAATGTACAAAAAAAGAAGATTTTAATAAATATTTTTAACGTGCATGAATAAATCCAAACACCCTGTGACAGATTTAAGTTTCACTTTAGATCCGTGACCGAAAGAGGAGCGTCTTGGCGGCAGAGATTTATATCTTTAAAAATGTCTGGGATAAGAAAATCTAAAGTGTGGATGCACACCATCAGAAATGATATTCTCCAAGGCTGAATTTAGCATCAGGAAAACCATGAACGCACTTCTGCCAGACAACGTTAACAAGTTGGTTTTCCTCAGGACATTCTAAAACGCTTAACGTGAAAAAAGCTTTTAAAATGCTTAAAGGGCACTTTTACGTGGCTTAATGTATGTACACAGTACATAACTTATTAAGAAACCATACTATGTGCAGATAAGCAGAAGAACCCAGAATATGAACGCAACGCGTTCCTCCTATAGAAAGTCACGTAAAGCGTTTTCTTTATGATAACGGTTTTCTATGGGAGGAAAATAACGGTTAATTAAATTCTGGGCTCATCTGCTTTTCTGTAGGCTATAGAGGATGCTTTATTAATAAGGTGTGTACAGAATTTGATCTTTTAATATAAATGTCTTAGGACATTAAGCCGTTAAACGTTTTTCACGTTAAGCGTTTTAGAATGTATTTTATCCACGCACACAATTTGAAAAGACTCAAACGGACACAGAGACACAGACAGAGTATAAGACTGGATTTTTTCTCTCTCGATCAGGTAGGCTACAAGTGATTTCAAAACATTTCAGCCGGTTCTAATTACATTTTTGGATGCTATAACCAGTTTAGCGTGTATTGTTTCTGCAGTTAAAAAGACAAAGTTGACAGTTCTGGCTATAGTTTCGTTATTTTAATAATTTCTTTATTTTTACTTTATTTATTGATTACTCAGAGTTATGAGTGATCTAACCCGATCTGGCAATCTTACATAGAGTGGATATATCAGATAAAGGACCGCAAAGCTGTGGCATAAGTGTATTTCACCATGTCACGACTTGATGAACCACTGAAACGATTTTGGAAACATTATTTTAAGGTAAAAATTCTTACTTAGTGTTGCTTTAACATAACAAATGTGACCATGGAATAAGCATTTTTAACCACACTCTACACTACTGTACAGACAATACTAACCTCTCAAATTACTTTTGACGAGCGTTTCAATGTCAAACACCCCAAGCAGCAAAATCCTTGCCATTGAAGTCCCACTGGATGCCTGGCAAGCAGAGCGCCACACACTTCGCGATACGTAAACACCTGAACCTGGGACAATTTCTTCCTGTTGAAAAAAATAAAATTGATGGGCTTAAAAGTTTCAATTCAGTATAGTAAACAAAATATCCAGCATTCCAGATACAATTGACTGTTGAAATTGGTCCCAATAGTATTATGTCAAGCATTCCTGGTCCCTTCTGTCAATGTTGGAGATTTCATATTATCAATAAGTAGTGTCGAAAAAGAGCCATTGCCACAAGGTACCAGGAAATTTGGGAGATTAAATTGGGACAAATTTACAGTAAATTGTATTCAATTATGACCAATTAATATAGAAGACAAGGTGATTGCAAGCAGTTCACATACTTTCCAACAGCACTGCATAAAAAAGTACTCACTATTTGAACAGGGTTTGAAGGGCTGGGGAGAGACCCTGGACTGCTGAGGTACATGGAGCTTCTATTGAGCATTTCTTTTATCTGAGGTATCTCTGCGTCAACAGGAAAAACGGATGTGAAAGACTGTAGCCAATAAGTATAAGAATAGAAGTATACTCTTTTGATTCTGTGAGGGAAATTCAATCTCTGCATTCCCATCAATGCATTAGTGAGACACACTGTTGAAAACATCATGCTTCTCATCAGTCCTTTTAAAATACTGATGTGATGATGTAAGTCCCCAAATACAATTTACACCAGCCAATTTTTCTGTGTGGGATGGCAGGCCACCACAGTCTGGTCAATGAATAGGAAACATTGGCAGGTCGAGTTTTATGATCTGGCAAAATAAAAGCCCCGGCTATTTAAGTTTTACTGTGTGTGTGTGTGTATATATATATGTGTGTGTGTGTGTAGAATGGAAATATAATACGTTTACCTGTGAAGATGATTTTTTTTATTTCTAGCAATTCTTGACGCACAAGTGAGAGCTCGTTGTCACTATTTTCTGCTTGTTCTTCCAAGGAAATGGAAGCTAGGATTTCCAACCCTTGATTGTGAATGGCAGCCTGTGGCAACATATAAATGAATTCTTTTAAATTAAAACATACAAATTATTGCCATATATATATATATATAAAAGGGTAAAGAGTTAGTACATTAAACAAAAACTCACTTTGGTTCCACTGACTGGGGCCACGGCAGTAGGGGGGTCATCCTCATCCTCCCACAGACGTTTGGCAACACGGTTTCTCTTTCCCACAATGGCGTCGTCTTCGGAATCTTTCTTTGAACGTTTGTCCAACTTTCGCTCCAAAGTATTAATGTCTATTGCAGAGAAATATCAGTCACCATTGCCACTAACACATTGATAGTTACCAACAATGGTCTGAGTTAAAGAATAATGCAATGCCCACTCAATATGATATTATCACATTATTATCAATAACGTTATCACAAATAGATCACTCATATCGGTAGAACGCCATTCATTAACGTTATCCTGCATAACCTCGAGGTAACGTTAGCTTTAGCAAGTCAAAGGAAGCTTTTTGCCTCAGCAAAACTAAACACATATAACGTTAACTAAACACATTCCTTGACAACGTAGTTTGGTTATAAATTATCTATTTATGTTAAACATTATATATCCCTGTGTAACTAATAAAGCAGTAAAAAAAATGTTAGGGTTTAACTTACCTCCAACTGATTGAACGGGAGCCATATAAATGGGGAATCCACCTTTTGGTCGTTTTCCCACACCCCACTCGACGGCAAATTCGTCTTCGTAGGTAATCACGCCGTTTACAAAACTTTCCAGATCAAAATGTCATGTGTATTTAATGTGAACAATACTAAATTTCCCCTCATCATCCCTGGCACACCATTTCACAAGCGCATACATGTCTTACTTCTCCTTGTCGTGTCGTCGTCGTTAACGTTTCTCAGGTTTACACGGGTACACTGTAAAATCTAACATTGTTCTTACTAACTATTGATTAGTTAACTTTACTTAATCTCCGATAATGTGTTGAACTTAAAAAAAAATAGTAATCTGTACTGTTTGCATGTTATGCCTTCATTACTCAGAAAACCCTATTAAACATTACTTGACTGGTTTGAGTACCATTTTCAGTAGCACCTCAATGCAGTACATGAGATCCACGGGGAGGAGTCGGATCAAGATCCATGGGGTGGAGATGGGTAGGATTACGGTTGGGTTTAGGGATTAGGGGTGGGTTTAGGGATCAGGGGGCGGAGTTGGGTAGGTTTAGGTGTATGTAAGGTGGGAGGAGTCGGATCTGGATTTCATGTTCCGCAGTGAGAACCATCTCACCATTTTGCCAAAGCAAAAAAAAAAAAAAAAAAAAATAACCAGGCGGGGCAAATGGTTTTTGATACGGGGCAATTCTTAATAGACTTTTCACTAATTTCTTCCACTTCTGCAGTCATCGTTCTTAGTTGCATACGCTCATTTTCCAGTCATCTTGAATGTTATTGTCAATACAACTAAACATTTTGGGAGAACGTCACATAAGTTGACTTCATAAATTCATGTTGATTTCCTAAAATCAACCTAAAACTTCTCACCATTATTGTGATTAGTGTTCCCTTTGGTTGGGCACTTGGAACTTCATTTATATCATTCTGATTCTCTTCCAATTGATGCAGTGATGCAACATGAAATCACAGTTATTTGATTTCAAAGGAAGTGAAGTAATAAATATTATATGTTTATACTTAAATTATTTCCATGTTCTTAATTAATGTATTTATGATGTATAACATTAATATCATGTTTAATAATGATCTTTTTACATTTTAATTGCAAACACTTATGGCATAACCCTTTTTAATTGGGTTGATATAATCCCTCTATATTTGTAACACTATCTTGCAATTTTGCTTGAGTCACACACAGACTTCAACATTCAGCATGCAAACCACAACAATGGTAACACGTTTTTTTTTTTAAGTTAATTTAATTAGACCATTGCAATTTTATTTGCTGTCTCTTGTCAGTATAACCCCAATAACGATAGCAAATACAATTTTAATGGTTAAAGCCAAAAATGGTAAAACAAAGCAATTAATTTATTCATGCCGCAATGCACTCTGGGAGTACACTTCCTCAGATCACAGATAGAATTAAGTTGACAAAACTTAAATAGATTAAGTAAGAAGAACTTGATGTAATTAAGCTATGCTTACTTAAAAGCTTAGCTTAAAAGTATAGCACCATGGTACAATAATACTACGTATGTTTTAAAGAGAGAAACCCGTAATTTAGAGCGTAAATGGAAAAAAACTAATTTAGAGGTCTTTAGAATCGCGTGGAAAGACAGTATGTCATTTTATAAAAAGGCACTTAAAACGGCCAGGGCTGAGCACCTCAGCAAATTAATAGAAAACAACCGAAATAATCCAAGGTTTTTATTTAATACCGTGGCTAGACTAACAAATAAACAGACGTCGTCTGAACAAAATACCTCGTTACAGTTTAGTAGTAATGATTTCATGAACTTCTTCACCGAGAAAATTGAAAGCATCAGAATCAAAATCGTAAACGTTCGATCTTTGCTCGCGCCTTATAATTCGGCCGCAATTAACACCCCGCAAGAACAATTACAATGCTTTACAACCATAGAACAAAAAGAGTTAAATAAACTTATCACTTCATCTAAAACAACAACATGTTTATTAGATCCTATACCAACTGAACTACTGAAAGAAGTGTTACCTATAGTGGAAGAGCCTCTTCTCAATATTATTAACTCATCTTTATCTTTAGGTCATGTTCCAAGAACGTTCAAGCTGGCAGTTATAAAACCTCTTATTAAGAAACCACAATTAGATCCAAATAACAGACCCATTTCGAATCTTCCATTTATGTCAAAAATATTAGAAAAAGTTGTGTCCGCTCAACTCGGCCCTTTCTTGCAAGAAAACGACATCTATGAAAAGTTTCAGTCTGGATTCAGGCCACATCATAGCACTGAAACTGCGCTTGTTAGAATCACAAATTATTTACTTTTAGCTTCGGACCAAGGCTGTATCTCAGTACTAGTTTTACTTGATCTTAGTGCTGCGTTCGATACTATAGATTACACAATACTCTTAGATCGACTACAAAATTACACTGGTGTTCAAGGACAAGCATTAAGCTGGTTCAGGTCATACTTATCTGACCGCTACCATTTCGTCTACTTAAATGGAGAAAAATCGATTATAACTTCGGCAAACTATGGAGTGCCGCAGGGATCTGTGTTAGGCCCTTTATTATTCTCAATATATATGCTGCCACTTGGTAATATTCTAAGGAAACATGGAATTAGTTTCCATTGTTATGCTGATGACACTCAAATATATATTTCATCACGGCCAGATGAATACGCTAAATTATCCAATATAAAAGATTGGATGACTCGTAATTTTCTTTTATTAAATCCAGACAAGACAGAGGTAATACTTATCGGTTCTAAAAACCGTCCACAAAACCTTTCACAGCACGACTTTAACATAGTAGGATGCCCTGTTACTTTATCCGCTACAGTAAAAGACCTGGGTGTTACATTAGACTGCAACCTGTCTTTTGGAAAGCATATTTCATATGTTACAAAAACTGCCTTTTTCCACCTTAGAAACATTGCTAAGCTACGTAATATGCTATCAGTCTCTGATGCAGAAAAGTTAGTTCATGCATTCATGACCTCGAGACTAGATTACTGTAATGCTTTATTAGCTGGTTGTCCTGCATCTTCAATAAACAAGCTACAGTTAGTCCAAAATGCAGCCGCTAGAGTTCTTACTAGATCAAGAAAATATGATCATATAACACCGATTTTATCATCACTTCATAGGTTACCTATAAAGTTCCGTATTAAATATAAGGTATTGCTTTTGACTTATAAAGCTCTGAATGGTTTAGCTCCAGTCTATTTAACGGATCTTCTATCGCCTTACAATCCATCGCGCTCTTTAAGATCACTAGATTCGAGGCTTCTGGTCATTCCTAGGATATCCAGATCCACCAAAGGAGGCAGAGCATTTTCACATTTAGCTCCGAAGCTCTGGAATAGCCTTCCTGATATTGTTCGTTGCTCAGACTCGCTCTCCCAGTTTAAAACTAGACTGAAGACGCATCTATTTAGCCAGGTATTCATATAAATTTTTTATCTTACAGTTACTGTAAATTCGGCCTCTAGTTCATAAACGCCAGAGGAGAACTGGCCCCCGACTGAGCCTGGGTTCTCCCAAGGTTTTTTTTCTCCATTGGGTCATCTGATGGGGTGTTAGGACACCATTAGGTCACTGGATGGAGTTTTTCGGTTCCTTGCCACTGTTGCCTTTGGCTTGCTCAGCTGGGGATATTCAAATTAATTAACCAATCATACCATTGATCAGCTCTACCAAACTTGGATGTCTTTTTTCCAGTAATAAACAAACATTGTTAAGTTGTTTTGATTGATACTGTGAAGCAGCTTTGATACAATCTGTATTGTGAAAAGCGCTATATAAATATATTTGACTTGACTTGACTTGACTTACTTACTTAATTAAATTGTGCAAACTCGTTGCCTTAATTTAAGTAAACTGAACTTATTAGTGAAAAAAAATTCTCAATAAGAAAAATGTTAATGTTTTAAAAACCAAAACCAATATGTTGTTATTATTATTATTATATTTTTTTCTATTTATTAGCAAATAACTCAGCACTACTTAGGAGTTTATCAAATTGGCTACATTCATTGTAAATTTCAGACTCTAAGCTTTCAAATGACCCCTATTTTAAGTTGATCAAGGTAATATTTTTCAAAAATATTATTATTTTTTATCGCAGCTAGGTGGCGCCAGCTGGCGGTACACTCCGTTTTAGAGGGATTACTCAGCACTCGTTAGGAGTTGATCAAAGTGATTAGATGCATTAAAAAGCTGAGATTCTATGCTTTAAAATGACACCTATTTTGTGTTATTCCATGTCAGGGGTTGCTTAGAAATTTGAATCTGAATTTTTTTTTTCCCTAGTACCGGGGTGTTGGTTTGTAACAGGTTAACAGTCTAAAGAGTTTATAACTACACAATATATAGAATTACAGACCAATGAATATGTTTAAAGTGCTTTATGAATGAACAAAGCAAACATTACTTACACATTTTCATTTGCTACAACGTGTTTTAGCTTAATGTTGGGAGACAGAGTGAGAAAGAACTCAAAGAATTGGTGATTTTGGCCGTCGGCGTCCTCCTGATCCATCATCGCACATCACACTCATCTACTCTACTCTCCTTGATCATTTCAAATTCACTTCCCGCTACTTTTTCCCATGCTTTTTCCCTATTCCTCGCTATGTTCCTCGCGCTTGCGCTGCTGCGACTGTCTTCTTCTTCTTCGATAGTAGCCTAAGCTACTGTCTGTATACTGCCACCTGCTTTACTGGAGGTCTAGCAACCCAAGTGCAAGCCGCCACTTCACAGACACAGATAGTTGCGTGTTCTGAGTTAACAGAATCAGAGCGTAAAAATACGGGATATTTTACGGGAAAATACTAAAACGGGAAGACAGCGGGAAAAGTGCTAAAATACGTGAGAAACCCGGAAAAATCGATTTGCATCATTGAAAGGGTAGCGGAGAAGAGCGCGCTGATGCAACGGCTGCTGATTTAATAAGGTAGGTCATGCTTCTTTTTATCATATATATTCTATTGTGGTTTGGTCATGGTGCTTTTTCTTTATTAAGCAGTTGTGTTGTGTGCGTCGGGCCGCCGTGCCATGCTCGTGTGTGCGTGTGTTTTTGGCCGCTGTGCCATGCTCGTGTGCGTATTTAACATAGGCTATTCTGTAATTTATTCCTGTGATCAAAGCTGAATTTTCAGCATCATTACTCCAGTCTTCATGATCCTTCATGATGAGAATTCATTTTAATATGCTGATTTGCTGCTCAAGAAACATTTCTTCTTATCAGTGTTGAAAACAGTTTTATGTTTTTGTGGAAACCAAATCATTTTGCATAAAATATATCATGATGAACAAAGTTAAAAGAACAGCATTTATATAAAATAGATTTTTTTTAACAGTGTAAAACCCTTGACTGTCACTTTCGATCAATTTAATGCATCGATCCTTGTTGAATAAAAATATTAATTTCATTATACAAATCTTACTTACGTCAACATTTTGAACCGTTATGTAAACTTTTAATTTGTTTATTGCAAAATAACTCCCGATTGTTTCTATGTCATCTAAGCAAGGCTTCGTTTCCCAAACGCACTGAGACAGAAGCACCAGCATCGAACGCTCTCTGTGATTGATTGGTTTTGTCTTGTATCCAGATGACTAGAAGAAATAGTTCTACCCTACACAATTAATCGCTAACATTCGCTTATTTTTCAACTTAGAAGCTTTTTTTTACGCACTGAATTGAGTTCTAAATTAATAAAAAATTACTGTAAAAAAACAACCACATTTGGATCGATATTTTTATGTGAGTGTAGCGTGGTGGTGGGAATAGACGGTTGGAAAGACCAAATCTTATAGTGGTAAATAAATAACAAGCTGACTACGCCACCCCTCTTCAGAGAGAGGGGAAATAACTACCCAATGTAAATAGGGCACACAGGTTCGTTACCATGGAGGGCAAAGAGACGTGGATATCAGTACAAAGTTAATTTATTTAGTTCACATCAATAGGTAAAACTTTCTGGTCACTGTAAGGCAGAATGTCACACACACATGACTCGTACCACACTGTTCATCCACACACACGATAAACAAGAAAATAAAATAATAACTGTTAAAATGGCTGAGGCTCACTCGTAGTGGGGTAGGCCAGCTAAGAATCTAATTCAAAAGCCACACGCACACACACACGCACGCCCAGTGAGGTATAAGTGGTTACAAGCGGCAAACCACACTAAATGCTTAAAGTACCACCACCAGAAGGCAAGAAAAGCTAGCCTCCCTAAAATAAACAAAAAAAAAACAAAATTAATGAATACACTAAACAAATGATACTAGACACAACTAATAACAAAATTCAGAGTGGTTGGTGATACCAAACACTCACCACAAGGGAACACTAACTTGTAGACAAACAAGTTCACAAATCACAGGACAACAAAGTTACAACTTAATACATTGCACAATAATCAACATCCAAACTAACCAAAAACAAAGTAAAGAAACATACAACTTAACACACAGGCAGCCAATGATAAGATGACTGAAGGGCGAGCCCACGTACACAACTTCGGCACCTGCAGCGGTGAACAGATCGATGGTTGTAGTGGTGAAGACATACAACAAACACAATAACACAGCAGCAAGACAGCAGCGCAGTCTAAATGGATTGTATGCAGAAAACGATCAGCCCAACGTCCACATTAAGACGGAGCATCTTCAAAGGAATCAATATCCTGCTAAAAATATCAGACATCAGTTGATTAGCTCAGTTAAATATTAGTTGAAACTTTAAAAGAATAACTTTACATACCAGTTGATCATCACGGAATTGTATAAGCGTACGGTTGCTCACAGCAGCGTACACATAAAAACAAACCAACTGAAAGGAAGAGCACGTAGATTATCGCAAGCTGCACAAGTCTACAATACAAACATTTACCTATAGCCTACCTGGGGGAACGGAACAGCCTGCATATCACCGCGGCGCTGCCAACCAAACACGGCCAGCATTGAATGGCGGCGCGCCTGCAACAAGGGGCGGAACTAACAATGACGCTTGACCAGGTGGCATAAACAGTCTTTAAATAGGCCAGGGACAGCGGCCGATAGGCTGCCACATCTATCACTCATGTGATAGCCACAAATAACAGGGCGGGGTCTAACCCGCTCTGCCACATGAGGATCGATCCTTTTCGATACCACGTCAGTATCGATACTTCAGGATCGATCCGCCCACCCCTAGTTTGTGCTGTAAAGATAGGTAGGTTAGATAGGTTAATAAATTATAAGGGCACACAGTTGCAGTAACTTTACACGTGTAAATTAGGTAACTTGTTGGACAGGAAAAATAATCTCCTATGTTAACGCTAAAATGTCACGGTACCGACACATTATGACTAATAATGTAGCAGATTTAAAAAATGAACAATTAAAAACGTACACACATACTTACAAGTTTGAAGTAGAAAGGTTTTCTGCTCGCACTTTGCTCTCCGACTGCTGTCTCGTGGAAAATAGATTTGAAAATGGCTGAAATCCTTACCGCGAGATCTTGTCGTGCGTCAGTCTATGGTCACCAGTAGCCTATTCCATGTTGTATATCTCGGATCGCTTGTGCCATCTAGCGGTTGGGAATTTAAATTGAATTTTTATAGAACTTAAAATAAAAGATAATACAATATTATCGTCGAATGTCTATATAACTTTGAATGTTATGTGACAGCGAAGATAATGCTAATTAAAATGTTTACAAAAGTGTTGGCTAAAAGTAGACTAGATATAGCCCGTCCAATTCAGAGCTAAATCTTGGCTAAAAAAGAACATGTCATGAATGGCATCTTGTTGCAAACATGATGGGATTGGATAACAGCCATCTTATGCACTACCTGGGCTTAAACTTTTTTTTTTTTTACTTTGGACTCAAAGTGGCCTAAAAATAGTCGGTCTGACAAGGAGCTAAATCGTGACTATGCATAGACTATGAATAACGTAAAAAAAAATTAAACCAAACAACTTGTAATCACTGTTGCATTTGCTCCCATGATGTAATATCATAAATTTAGTAATTTATTGTGTCCAAAACGACATGTATACAAATTCAAGGTTATTTTGACACGTGGTTTACGGACTATATCGGGTAAAACAGAAACGGTGAAATGACGACTATTACTTGCTTGGAAATAGCCCGTCTACTAGAGAGCTAGATCGCGTCTACGCACAGACTACACATATAACATGGCAAATAAATGAAGCCAAACACTTTGTAATCTCAGTTGACTTTGATAGCATGATGTAATATCTACCATCTCGCTAATTATTTTAGAAAAAATGACATATAACCAGATTTATAGTTATTTAGGCTAGAAGTGGGCTACATATAGCCGGACTATATTGGGTCTATATTTAACCGGGACGTTGAAATGACGGCTATTGCTTGCTGGGTCCTGGCTGGACATGTGGCAGAGAGAGAGAGGAACTGTTTGTGAAATAAAACTTGCCATTGATGTGCAAGTAATTGCAAAAGGCCTGTGTGTGTGTGTGTGTTTTGAGAAATATATTTATACTGCAAGGCTATATTTATTTTTATTTATTTTCTTTATATATTTTATTGCGATTACCGGTTTTCATACAGAAGTTTCGTTTGCTAAATATATAACATTTTTTAATTGGATATTGGATGTAAAAAGGAAAGTGTTCTTCCACAACACTGCACTTTAGACGTGTGTGAATTATCCACACACCAGGAGTAATTTATATAGTGTATATCGATTACTGTTCAAAATATGTTCTATAGAGAAGATGGAAAATAAATATTTGTGTGTGCTGTAAAGTGGTTAGAAAAAATGAAACCGGAATCGGCTAAAATCGACATCGGCAGCTCAAACTCAATAAAGAATCAGAAATCTGAATCAGCCTAGAAAATTGTAATCAGTGCATCTCTAAAACTTACCACTCGTTTCTTTGTTCAAAGCCCACATTAGCACAACCCATGGCAATTTAGCCCTATTTTATATTTTTTACATCTTTTTGAGAATCCTAACACTCTCTGACTGTGGCAAAGTTGGTTTCATATTCGCACATTCGGACTTTGTTTTTCAATAGATTTCCAACAGTGGATGCGAAAGTGTAAACGTATGTTAAATAATATTATTGGCATGTGTGACCATCAGCTACAACTAATTTAATCAAGAAAAATATACTATTAATGATCTTATATCATATTTTCTCTGAATCTCCTCGGTGGAGAAAGGAAACAACTTGTCAAGTATAAAAATGTATTCGATTACCTTGGTTTATTTAATATTGTAATCCCTGAAAATAGTAAATTTTATACTTTGATTTATTTATAGATGAACAAATTGCTTTAAATTAAATTTGAGTTTCACCTTATAACTTCAATATATTTTTAGTGGTTATACATATTGCCCTTAAATAACTTTTAAATGATGAAGCACACTTAAACTCACTACACCTCATAGTTTGGGTATAGTCATACTACTGAGTTCACTTGACTTTGATATGCTATAGCATGTAGAGCTCAATGTTTTACAGGGGTGTACAGGCTGTTTAAAATGTAATGTCTGTATTGTCTTTCTTTAACCTTAATGAAATACTACAGTTAAATGTTTAACCTCAAATAAACATGGCAATTTTTATTTTTAGGATGACTTGTCAGTGTTTGTATGACATGTTGCTGTCCATGTGTGTGTGGTGCTAATGGCACACAGTTCTGCTTTGCGCCAATGTATTGCAATAATTATTAAATGTTTTGATTTCCTTTTAATGAGTAAACATCCTCTAAATTTCAATCTAGGCATAAAGTATTGAAATATAAATATGTAAAATCTCCTACCCGCACTTTGAAATTTTCAATAACTTTTCACTGGTTACACAAATGAACCCCAAACAACTTGAACATTATTAACCCTCTGGGGACCAAGGGGTTTTTGGGGCCCTTGGGATGTTTTGACATGCACTGACATTTGTGCTTTTTTCAGTTATTTATAAACATGTCAAAGGCAAAGGTGTAAATTCACTCTATATAGCACAAACGGGGCTACCATAATATGTGAGCAACATGTATGTACATGTTTGTATTTTTGAGAGAATATTATTTATGCATGGTTATTGAAAAAACTAAAAATAAAAGTTTCTGAAATAAGGCCACAAAACACATATTGATTATTTCTTCACAAGACTTTTGAAAATTGTATCACATAGTCTAGAATATTTGCTCCAAAACTATGAGAGAATCATCCTGACTACTCATTCAGATAAGTCAATAAAGTCTTTTAGAATGTGTATGACGTGTTTTGTTTGAGAAAGCTTTATGCGAAGGGCGTGATCTCTCATTAATATGTGTGGCATTTCACACCTGAGAAAGACAAAGACCCTCCCATAATGGCCCTATTAGGTGCTATCAGGCCATATCATTATATATGGAGCCTTGCACAAAGAATGAAGAGATTTAAAAAAGAATGGCTTTTAGATTGTTTGGATTTATTTACAACACACACACACACACACACACACACACACACACACACACACACACACACACACACACACACACACACACTGCTTAGAATAAGTGAACACACTCATGCTAAAGTTGACTAAAAAGAGGAATAAAAAGTCTTAAAATACAGGGTGCATACATCTGGACACTTCTATCACACACCCTTCACCATATACACATGGTTTTATTTCAGTTCAAAGTTAGAGTTGGAAACATCTTGAACAGAAAATTGTCTTTTTCCATAAATGTCTTAGTTTGATCATACATATTTCAAAGTTGAGGATTCATTTTGATATAGCTTGCATTGGAACAAACACTATAACATCTTAGTTGATTAGTTTATTGACAAAACATACTATATATTTAACATATGAGCAGAAACTCCTAACAAAAGCTTATTTGATGTCTATTTTAGACTAGTCAACGAAATGTCTTTTATTTCGTCTGTAACAGTGCGTATCTGTGTATTCATTCATTCATTCATTCACACACACACACACACACAGACAGAGAAACATGATTCACATTTAAACAGTATGCTATTTTTCCGTTTACAGACACTAACGTTATTCTATATCGTGATTAGAACAAAGCACAAGCATAAAACACTTACTTCTCAGCTGAATCTGTTGCTCCTCCTCGTGGTGAAAATAAACCAGCACTAGTTCTGAGGTAGGTAAATGTCCCAGGATTGTTCCTCATATAGCCGCGCAAGACGACAGTAGATTAATCTGACTAAAAAATATAGTGTGTTTTCAGAGTTTATGGGCGTTAACGCGTCTCAATGTGTTGCTTCACATATTTGCGTTTGAATTAGCGCGTGCTCTCCGTGGGCGTGTCACATTACCAGAATAATGAGCTGAGAGGAAGATAATTAGACCGGCTGACACGTCTCTCTTTTTATATAGATGACATAAACGGAGAATATTTATTTTAGTTTTGAATCAGATCATTTAAAAGTACAAACTCAAATGATTTAAAAGATATATTGCTTATGGCTGGGTGAAAAGTATTTGCTGAGTTTTGTTGAAGATTAGAGACGTGCTCCAGAAAAAAAGTTCACGGTGACTGAGAGGCAGAACGCACACCCTGTTTATTTTCTTTATTTTACAAAAGCACAATATTTTATTTCGATTGTATGTGGGCACATAAAAAAGTAGACATTTAACAGATTATTTTCTCATATTTCTTAAAGGGGTCATATAATGGTACATGCACTTTTACAAGTTGATTTTACGGAAATGTGTGTTGGCAGTGCCTGTACACAACCATCATATAATGATAAAAATCCATCCAGTGTTTTTGTTTTAATCTCCTTATGTTTTCCCCTGCCTCAAATTGAGCCGTTCGTTTTTGTGACGTAGATAAAACGGACGCCCCTCCCATGATTGTTGATTGACAGCAGCGTTTCAACACAGCCCCGCCCTGAGCGAGCTGTCCTCATAGTCCGTCATTGTTAATACACTGGAGCAGAATGGCGTCTTGCGATTGTCGTGTTCTGTTCTTGGATGTAATAACGAACACAACAGTCATTTTGATGTTCCTAAATCCGAACCGCTGAAGACGCAGTAGCTGAGTTTGTTTACGATGGGAATATTCCCCACGATCAACGTCAATGCGTTCATGTTTGCGCAAATCATTTCACACCAGACTGCTTTATAAACGAGGAGGGTCAGTATGGTTTTGCTAAGAAGCTGCTCCTGAAAAAGAAATCGGTACCAACTATACGTGTTCCTGCTGCACCTCCAGAAGAAGTGAGTGTAACGTTTCATTAACCTTTAAATATTACTCTTTGCAAACCGCTTGCACGCTTCACGATGAATGTGGCTAATGTTTACACTCAGGGTGCATTACGGCATGTATTCTATGTAATGTTATGACGTTCTCAATATAATTAATAATCCCATGTATATAATGAACAACGCGTTATGGTTATTGTGTTATTAAAAACTGTACGCACAGAACAGAGGGGGCTGAGTGAGCAAAGCTCATTATCATTTAAAGGCATATGCACTGAAACGGCGTGCTGAAAACAGAGCTGTTTTTGAGCAGGTAAAATGAGTGTTTTCTTAAAATACTAATGAGAATTTTTAATAAAAGTATATTACAAAGTTTTTATTTTGACCCTAAAGATTCATATTAACTTGTACAAAAATGGCATTATATGACCCCTTTAACTCTATATGAACAGAAATGATGGTAGTACTTTAAGTCTATTTTTCTGCTATGTGAAAAAAAACAAGCAAAACGCGTCGGCGCGTTTCTGGTCCCCAGAGGGTTAAGCACCTCCTAAAGACACACTCCAGCTCATAGTTTGGGTATTGTCATATGTACGCAGTTTTTCTTACTTTAATAAGTGTAACATATTAGTGGAAGAGATTGATAATGAAGAGAGAGAAGTGGATGCACCAGGTAGTTCAGACGCAGCAGGTTGAGAGAATTTTTTTTTTCAGAAAGCCCCATGAAATAGTATGTTCAAACAAAAAGTGCAAGATACGTTTCATAAATAGTAAAGCTGTTGTGTGGGGGAAATGTTTAATCATATATATATATATATATATATGCAACATTTTTTTATTTTACATATATATATATATATATACACTCAAGGTGAAATTTTTACAATACCTCCCTTACTGTACGTACAATTATCAAATATGTTTATTAAAAAAATTACTGTAATTTCCCTAAAGCATTATTTTCCTGTTCCAAACGCTGTAGTGCTTTCCTAGTGACCAGACTGACTTACTACAGGTGAAATTTTGACAATAACTCCCTTACTGTACGTACTATTATCAAATAGGTTTATGAAACAATTACTGTAATTCCCCTAAAGTATTTTTGCATGTTCCAAAGGTTGGATAATGTTCCTAGTGATCGGACTAACTTAATAAAGGTTAAATATTGCCAATACCTGCCTTACTGTAAGTACAGTACGTACAATTGTTTATGAAAAAATTACTGTAATTCACCTTAAGTGTTTCTTTATATTCCAAAGGTTATAGTATGTTCCTAGTGATCACTCTACTCAATTAATTTTGATGAATGTATTAGGTAAAAGTAGGTATTAGAACTGCTGTTCCTGGTACAACACATTTCGTTCATTGATTAAAAACTGTAAAGATTTTAGCTTAATCATATTTTTAACGTTATAAATAAGCAACAATCTTATTGTAATGATTTAAATCTGGAATCCATTGCTGCTTCAATGTATATCTAATGAGTAATTATAATCAAGGTATTAATCAATATTTTCCTTCTAAATATCAAATGAGTTGAATGACTTCTCTAGGCTTATGAGATTGGTAATTTCTATAACAAAGTACAGTGTGATTATCGAAAATGTTTTTTCATGTATTCTCTAATGTCTGTATTGAATATCTGAGAGGTGCACTGTAAAACCCAATAAGTTAAGTTAACTCATTTCATTTGAGACTGATTACCTCAATTCAATTAAGTTTATAAAAACAATAGTTATGAGTACTCTGAACTTATTTTAATCAATTCCACTAAAACAAGGATATTTCTTAATACACAATTAAACTTTACACTGCATTCAAATGTCTTATATAATAGCTGAAACTTCACTATAACTTCTAAGTGCTTGTAGTTACTGCTAGCACACAATATCACACAGTCAAATCCTTTAAGTTAAGCTAACTCATTACATTTGAGGACACCGATTACCTTAATTTAATTTTAAAAACTAAAAGAAGATATACATTGCAGTCAAGAAGTTAAAGGTATTGTAGGTAGAAATCCCCAAAAATACTTTTTTCCAAATTTTTTCAAACTGTCTTTATATATCAATGCATAATTAAAATGTAAGTACTCTGTAAAAGAAATTATAAAAATCGAGTGTCTGTAGTCCTCTCAGGACTGTAATAAACACAGCTCATTATTCCATTCGGGACGAAAGAAATGATTGGCTGGGGCGACTGTCACTTCCCTCGCTACCATGGATACCACCTCTGCTGATACAGGAGCAGCCCAAATGCGCGCACCCGTTTGAGGAGGCACGGAAGCTAGTAATAACAATTATGGCGGAGAAAGAACAGTCAAAATTCTCAGTAACGTTACCTGCATATAGAGGCAGCGAAGTCAAACAAGTTAAAAAAAGGAAGACAGTACTTGAAAAGGCTATGAACAAAAAGTCCTTGGATAAATAAAGAAATCATACGAGAGTCAATGTCGGCGTGGCTTTTAGGGATGGCCCGATACCGATACTGGCATCGGGGATCGGGTCGATACTGTCCTCATATACTCGTACTCGTACTCATAAAAATTCGCCGATACCACGCCCCGATACCACGTACATTATGCGAAATGAAACTGGCCGCCGCGAGTGCTTTGTCGAGGTGAACTGAGGCATAGGGACGTGCACTCCCAACGCAATAGAGTGCGGCGCGGCACTAGATCTGATGGCCGAGCGCGAGCGCGGGCGGTAATGCACTCACTCTGTGTGTGCGGGTTGCGGGAGAATAAAACGATTCGCGGGACTCCCGC
Source organism: Gila orcuttii (assembly GCA_026230005.1). Taxonomy (NCBI): domain Eukaryota; kingdom Metazoa; phylum Chordata; class Actinopteri; order Cypriniformes; family Leuciscidae; genus Gila; species Gila orcuttii. Next base: position 2,953,341 of record JAPDVR010000003.1, on the reverse strand, counting down.
AAACTAGAAATATCTATGAATAAAACATTAAAACTAATAGATTTTTATTCATCTGTTGCAGAAAAGCAAGAATAACAACTAAAACAAAATAGAAACGATTTACAGGCCAGAGTTTCTATTCATAACATGTTTGCAGCGTTTAGCGATGTAGCCAATCACAGACATATGTGTTGATTTCTTGAACGCAATGGCCAATCAGAAGCATTTAAGATAGACTCCCCTCACCGCTCAAAACTTTTTTTTTTGTTCAGTGCTGAATTCTGTATGCTGGCAAATCCTCTAATTATAACAGTGTGTGGATATTATGAAAGATTCATTGTGCAGTCAGCTTCATTGATAACAGAGATGTGTGAGATCGCTATGAACTGTAAGCTTTTTAGGAATTAGGCTATTAAGGGAGCGCACTTTGCGCGCATTCAATTAACAGTGGTTTGTGTGTTTATACATTTATTATTTTACTCATTATTTATCTTTAGACTTGTTAAAACAAGCAGAGAAGAAAATAAAAACAGTCTTCTAACCTGTGTTCTAAAATAGTCTTCTGTCTTCTTTTCTGGGAGCCTATAGTTACTTTTGCGGTAGAAATATCGGTATCGGTATTCGGTATCGGCAAGTACACAAATGTAAATACTCGTACTCGTATCGGTTTGAAAAAAAATGGTATCGGGCCATCCCTAGTGGCTTTCCAGCGGTGGCGACAACTGAGGGATCTCAAGGGGCTGAAAAGTGACTCCATGATGGCTTTATTTCTGCTGGACAGGTAATCTTGCTGTTTTCATTTTGATGGCATTTATTTTTTCATGAAGCATGTATCACTAGAACATGTAGCTACCTAATATAGCTACCTAACGTTACATAGCATAACTAATGGTACTGGCTTAGCTATGACAGTGTAACTTTGGTGTCGACTGGTATAACGTTACTGTTAGTGACCCAGGGTTGAGACGATAAATAAGCAATAGGCCTATCTGCAGTTGAAAGCTGTTTTGTTTAATTTCGCCAAATCTAACTTTAGGTTAAAAAGTTTAGGGGATCTATTTTTATACCTAGCTTTACCCTCTGCCTAAACTTTGTTCCTATGTTCACCGTGAACTCTACCTGCTCCGTTTTTTCACGTTTGGTTTGTTGTTATATGCTCTATATATGTTGTATCTGTATGTGCTATACAATATATGTTGTGTGTGTGTGTTATATTATCTTGGGTCTGCAATGCAGTTGTGAGAAGGTGTTTGAGTGTATGTTACTCAGTTTATCTGTAAACAATCTTATGTTATGAATTTTACAAATTCACCTTCATCACAGTGTAACTGATAGTAACGGCAAACGTGTATCAATTAAGCTATTTATAGCTTTGCCTTATATTGAGTTTGATTCCGTTACGAGCTAGTAAAATATTTTAAACTTTACCAGTATCGATATACGAGCTTGATAGTGAGTACTAACAGCCATGTTAATTGTTTATATTCATACTGATAAAGTTAGTTATTTTATTACTTGTGATTCTGACATGATGTCACTACATGCACTGCGCTCCTCTCTGCTCGGCACTGGTAAACACGTCCGAGTCTTCCAGCTGAGCAAACGGCCGGGATCGCGCGTTCATGTGTTTTGGGGGCATGGCTTTGGAAGGAGCCGAGAAGGGAGGGGGTGGGAGTTAATGGAATAATGAGCTGTTTATTGCAGTCCTGAGAGGACACCTACAGACACTCGATTTTTATAATTTCTTTTCCAGGGTACTTACATTTTAATTATGCATTGATATATAAAGACAGTTTAAACAATTTTGGACAAAAAGTGTTTTTGTGGATTTCTACCTACAATACCTTTAAGCGATTAATTAAGTGACTAATGAAGTGATGATTGAGCATTAGTGATGAACACCTGCTGTTACCAAGCAAAATCACTGAAGGAAAGAAAAACTTTAAATGCAAATGAGCTGCTGCTCCCAGCACAGGGGGCGGAGCCTCAAGATGTTCTGTCCTTTTACCTCAAACAAACATGCACTAAAAATTTCTAAAATGTTTAGCCTTTTATTGTCAAACAGGACAGACATGGATGGAGAGACACAAGAAGTGACAGAGGTTTAGAAGGTGATGATTTATTGAGGTTTGTTTAAGGTCACCATATTGGAGATTAGCGGTTGTTTTAGTTGGACTTGCGAATAATAAAAACTGTTGTTGCAAATTAAAAAGCAGGAACCAGGAAGATGGCTTCAACTTAGACCTGACATACATTTACCCAAATATCATTGCCATGGGTACAACATGGATGTTTAGAATGGGAGCCTAAAACCGGGTCAACTTGGCACAGTCCCAGATGAGCCAGGAGGAGGAGCGATCACTGAAGAAGATGCTCACCATGAAAATGCAGAGGTCAGCTGTTGCTACTAATACCTCTTGTTCCTCACGTAGCAGCCTGAGACAGGTGACCGCTACAATGCGAGAGGTGATTGAAGGCAGAAGTAAAATAACAGCGGTATGTTTTCTGCCCTCGACAGGACTACAGCTGGGAAGACCATGGCTGGATGATGGCTAGTTCCGATGGCTTTTAATGAGGCTGACAACCTAATGGTTGATCTGTTGGACAACATCGCTACACAAGTGCAGGTTGTTTAAGGGTCTTCTACTTTCAGTGCAAGTTCGGGATTCGGTCAGTCTCTCCACTGCTCACAGTTTCAGAAATATGTAGCAACGTTGAATAGGTTTATTCATTCTAGGTTAACATTACTGACGAACACAGCGATGTGAAGCCCGTGATCCAGTGGCTGAAGCGTGCCGAACCAGGCGTTAATGGCAAGTACGAAAGTCAACTCAAGTCATCTTCATTTATATAGCGCTTTTATCAATGTAGATTGTTTCAAAGCAGCTTTACAGAGATAAACATATAATTTAAGGTAACAGAGATTGGTTTGGTTTTATAGTGGTTCTTGAATGTTTTTTCCAGCTAAAGTTAGTTTTGATTGATTCACTTCCGTCTAAATGATAATTTGTTATTAAACCCCTACTCTTTTTCGAAGGACATCTTGGGATTTTTTTAATGACCACAGAGAGTCAATAATATACAAGTTTCACTTTTTGAATGGAATTACTAAAATAAATCAACTTGTTCATGATATTCTAATTATATGACCAGCACCTGTATATGAATATGGAAAAGCATAAAAAAAATATGGAAATGTACATTTAAATTCACCATCAAAAAGAAAATTAAGTATATAAATAAAAGTATGAAATAAAAATAAAAACAAGTAAACAAAAATTCCATGCCATGAAAAAAAAAACATTTATAAGGTAATATAATAAGGTTGTGATAAGATTTATCAATAATTATAGACACCTCACAATATATCTTAATTTGAATCATCATGATATATTTGAATCATCATGATATAAATAGTTATAAGTTCTCCGTCAAATTAGAAAACAATAACTGAAACTGCGCTCCAAAGATGAACAAAAGTTTTATGGGTAATTAATGACAGAATTATAATTTTTGGGTGAAATAACCCTTTGAATCTACATAACTTCCCAAAATGTATTGAGAACAAAAGTGCATTACCCAATTTTAACTCGCCTTCGTCTGACTTCAGTGAAGAACCAGACTCTACCATCTAAACATAAAATATATAAAGATCAGTTATTTATATTAAAAAGTTACTTACAATTAATAAAATTCAAATTAATTAGATGATTACATTATCACAATTTAATCACACATCAATTTTGGCAAAATTAACCCCAAAAGATCCTTTTAAATCATTATTGTGTGAAACATCAAATAGACATTACAACAAAGTAGCTTCAGAAAGAATTATTTCATTTGATTCAACATAAAATTTATTAGCCTACACATGAACTTTTGGAGGTTGAGTAAATTATGTCTATACTTTACTTGAGTGAAGTATACTTTTATTAGGGGCCAAGCACCAAAGGTGCTTAGGCACCTACTGTGTTTATTGGCGTTCTTATTATTAGGGGCCAAGCACCAATAGGTGTGATGGCACCTATTGTATCCGTTGGCGTTATTAGGGGCCAAGCACCGAAGGTGTGTAGGCACCTATTGTTTTTGTTGGTGTTCTTATTATTATTAGGGGCCAAGCACTGAACGTGCGTAGGCACCTATTGTAATCGTTTGCGTTCTTCTTCTTATTATTCTTCTGCCGGAATTTCAGTGGCAGCCCATTTAACCGATTGACGAAAAGTTATTCAATTTGGCACACTCATAGATGATACTGTAAATAGTAACCACACTAAATTTGGAGTCTCTAACTCCAACTGTCTAGCGCCACCACTTGTCCAAAAATTCTATTTTTAAATGCTAATAACTTTTGAACCGTAAGCCACAAAATGAAAATTCTTGGCTCAAGCCGAGTCAATCAAGTCCAAAATTCAAAGGTCTTGTGACTCCCGAAAACGGATCGTGAGGTGACTAAAGATTCACACCCCTACTGATCTGGCATAACATTATGACCACTGACAGAAGAAGTGAATGACCCAGAACATCCCCACAAGAGCTGCAGTTTTTGGAGATGCTCTGACCCAGTCGTCAAGCCATCACAATTTGGCCCTTGTCAAACTAGCTCAAATCCTTACACTTTCCCATTTTTCCTGCTTCTAACACATCAACAAAATGTTCACTTGATGCCTATTATATTCCACTAACAGGTACCATGATGAAGATATATGCTGTGTTATTCACTTCACCTTTCAGTGGTTGTAATTTTATGCCTGATCGGTGGTATAAACAATCAGGTATAGATAATTATTTTTTAATGTAAATTATTTTACATTTTTCTGTGTTGCTATGTGATTGCTAGCATACTTGGAGTGTATGTTATGCGGTTGCAAAGGTATACTGGGTGTTTGCTAGCGTGGTGGTATGAGGTTGCCAGGGTGTTCTGGTGGTTGCTAGGGTGTTACCATGTGGGTTTTTTTTTGGTGACGTAGACACAGAATACATTTCAATAAACAATAAGAGACACAAAAAATTGTGTGCAGTGTTGTAGTGTGCAATGACCTGTTCTTTGGAGAGTCCCTCGCCACATTTATTTGAACTCCTCATAGTTGTTCTTATCTTTATAGCCTCTTGGACTGAGCTATATGCTTTGTAGAATTTCAATGCAGTCTGTGGCTTGTGGCACATGAAATGTGCAATGTTCTGTCTCATTTGAGGTTAGATGGTTCTGAACCTGTAAAAAGAAAACAAAGGAAAAGGGTGAAAGATTGTGTATCTTTAGTCGGATGCATTTACATTGTGACTGTGTCCCAGATGCAATCAACAGAAACTGTGTGTAAAGGTGTGAACCAAATGGTCCACACATTTAGAATAACAAAAGAACAGTTCTCCTCAGGAACTTATTGCAGATTGCAGGGTCTCCAGCGGGAGGTCCTGACAGTATCTGTTGTTACTAGCCATTTGTCATTTGGTATAAAGTTCTGTCTCACAGGCAGAACTCTGGGAGAAGCTATGGAGAATTTTGGAAGAAGCTAGGACCCTTAGAAGGGTTAAGATTGTTTGAAGGATGACCTGCTAACATCGCTGCTGAAGATCTGCTACACTGCTACCTTCAATAAATTATTCTCCCCACAACTTTGGTCAAGCTTACTTATTTTATGTATTAGGAAATGTAGTACATTTTCGAGCCACCCAAACTACTGCTCAGCCAAATGCATAAATTTCAAAAGAAATGCAAATAATAAGAATAAAAATAACAATCACTGCATGAAAAGTAAGGATGCCCTGATACCACTTTTTTCAAAACCTCTGCCAAAAATTCTAAGCATCGGCAGATATCGATGTCACAGTCATCGTCTGCACCAGTCTGTCTTCGTCTTCACTACACTTCCCAGAATCCTTCTTGTCTCCACACCTGAACTCACTCCCTCAATTACCCACCTGTTCATCGTCCTCATCATCCGTGTCACCTGTCCTCACCTCGTTATTGTTCGTTTGTATCTGTATTTAGTTTCCTTGTACCTAGTCTGTCCTGGGGCTCGTTCTTCGTACGTTGCTTAAAACATCCGAGCTCAAATGAGACATCCAAGATGATATCATCGTGCTAATTAGTGATGGCCAAATGAGGCTTCCTGAACCACTGAGGCTTTCCAGCCCATTGGTTCACCAAAAGGTTCGTTTACCTGAAGCCTCATGAAACAGTGTGCTCCCTAGTGACACCTGCTGTGCAAAGCAATGTATCGCACACAAATCTATTCATCCTGAGCAACCAAATTGTCATGGTGTGGGCACACCCTTTTTCTATTGCCTGTGTATTAAATAAAGTTTTTTACTCTGCTTGTGTTTACCTATGCACACACAACTCACACACACATAACTTTGTATTCAGTAGTTCTTTGGGTTAGTGATGACAGTGAATGCCCCAAATGAGTGTCAAGAAATCACTGAGTGCAGTGCTGACTGAGTGCAATAGTGTAGTGATTATGGAACTGGGAGTACAATTATGTAGTGCTTATGGAACTGGGAGTGGAACAGCAAAGTGCAACAGGGATGGGAACATTTTTACTGATTTTTATTTAAAAACAAAAGTTTTTTTACAGTATTTGGATTGAGGCGGTTTCTCTTTTTGGAAACCACCTCTCCAGCCTTAGAAAACACCCTTTCACAGGGCACCGATGATGCCGGACAACATAAGAACGTAAGTGCCAGCTTATATAAATTGGGATGTTGGAGCTTCTGTTTGTTCCAATAACCCAGCGGATCCTCAGTCCTTGCCAGATTTGTCTCTGAGAAATAACGGTCCACCTCAATAGTAGCATCTGCGGTCACACTGGAGCTCCGTCTGCTGTTATCCACTGTGCTGTCCAGTAGATGCCAAAGGTCACCTATAATTATACAAGGGAAAACACTCACTTCTCAATGGTTCACATTACATGACATTACAAATGTGAAAATTCACATAAGACATAGACTACTTACCACAGGTTGTAGATGGCCCAGCTTGTGAGGCAGGTAATTGAGCTGGGGGTGTTGTTTCAGAATTTCTGATAACATTGGCACATTCTGACTTTAGTCTTGTAATGGCTTCTTGGAGCTTCCCTGGACTTAGGAACCCTAGTTTTTTTAACCTAGGGTCCAGCAATGTAGGCATCGTCATCACACTAATGGATTCCATTTGTAACGCATGCTCTCTGACGCGACGGACAAGGTTGTCAGCCAGCTGCCTTGCCATATTTGATGTTAAGCCCTCGGATTTTCTTACTATTGTGTGGTTCAGCATCTTCATTAGGGGAATAACCTTTGAAGCAGACACTCTTTTTTCTGCAGAAAGCTCTACTGTGGCCTGGTGGAATGGGGCCAGTAGGTCGAGAGCATCCTTCATTGTTTCATACTCCAATGAAGTAGGAGGGCTTACATCTGTCCTCAAAGAGGCTAGAGCTGCCCCCACTGGCTCTCTCAGGTCATAGAGCCTTTCCAGCATGCTGTAAGTGCTGTTCCATCTAGTGTCCACCTCAATAATCATTTTCAGAGCAGGCCTCCCCATCTGCACCTGCACTTGGGCCAGTCTTTCTTTTCCTGTTGTGCTGGTCCTGAAGTAGGTTACAAGCTTCCTACATTTGGTGCGAAGCTCATTTAAGCCTGGCACATCATCGAAAGACTTCTTGACAATTAAATTCAATGCATGTGCAATGCATATCGCATGCCTAATATTCAATGCCCTCACACAGGCAATCATATTGGCAGCAGCATCCGTGACAAGGCACCTCACCTTATCCTTTATGCCCCACTCCTCCATGGCCATGGTATGGGCAATAGCCAAGTTGTCTGCCGTATGGGTGTTTGGGAAATGTTGCACCCCAAGCAAGATTGTCCCAAGCTGGTCATTGGCATCAATAAAATGACAAGTCACAGCCAGGTAAGCCTCCATGTTGATGGACGTCCACATGTCGGACGTAAGGCTAACAGTAACAACATTGTCCAATTTTTCTTTGGCCTTCTCCTTAGCCTCCTCATACCGGGTGTCAACCATGGACTTCAAAGCCTGAGAATGAAAATATTAATTGTTACTATTCATTCTGACTTTATAACAATAAACTACTTTAGTCTATTCACATACATACCTTTCTTGTTGGGAGAACATAGGATGGATCCAGCACATGCACAAGCTCCCTAAACCCCACGTCATCCACAACAGAAAAGGGTTGGGAGTCTTTGATGACCATGTTGACCACAGCCTCATCCACCATTTTCTTTCTGTAATCTATAACACAGTACAATGCTGGTGTATTGTAGGAGCCTAACACATTATTTACATAATAAAAAAATTAAGATTAAATATTACTTTGACTAGTGGCTGGTCTGTTTGCAGCAGGTTGTGCATCCTCATGCATTGCACGATAATGCCTAAGCATTGAAGAGGTGTTGTTGCTGTAAGTCAGCTCTTTATGGCACTGCAAACATTTCACCTTCAACATGCAGATAATACACATTGTGATTATACAGCGATATGGTGAGGATTATGTGATGTTATGATAATAAATTATATAAATGTATACAAACCTTGTTATGAGCAATCAATTCAAAATGCTCCCAGACAGGAGAAGTTCTCCTCTTTCTTGCTGGCTCCATTGTAAGGGCTCTAGGTTTGCCTTTAACGTTTGCACTCTAAGGCTTTCCCTACAGTCTAGTCTTAGAATAATAATAATAGCAATAATATATATATATATATATATATATATATATATATATATATATATATATATATACAATAATAACACTACTACCAATATATGTATATATATATAGCAACTAGAACTAGATATAGGCTAATTTACTCTAATAATCTAATAATCTACTAAACTAAGTATAATGTAATATAATATATAATACAGGCTATGATATATAATGATAACTATGCTACTACAAACTCGCTACAACTCGCTACTCACTACTTCGTACAACCAACACTTCAACACCAATGCAAACGCCTACTGCAAAACCCACGAGAGGCGCGAGGTTTCGAACCACTTTTATCCGGAAGCGATACTCAGAATGAAGCAATGACGTATTCAACACAATCCGAGGCCTCGTTTGTTATCGTCACGTGATTTTCACGGAAACGACACAAGCCTCGAATCGGGGCTTCATCTGGAACGCCCCTTTTTGCTCGACACAAGCTCCGGAGCCTCGCTTCAGATGTCACATCACTAGTGCTAATCATGATCCGGCTAATTGGGTTCTTCGAACACACCTGTTGTTTATGATTAGTATCGCTGGATTGAGTTATCTGAGATAATTGCGCGTTCATGCGCTGGGTTAAAAGGGGATATGTATCGATAGTAGAAACAATGATCAGCAACGCTGCTATTGGCTGTTCAGCATGGCCAAAGAACGCGCCCAGTTTTTCTCCCAAGGAGAACAAGAGCTTTTAATGGAAGGTTATGCCGAATTTGAATCTTTAATTAAAACGACAGGGAACACCTTGAAGTCTGCAAAAAGCCTTTAATTCTTATACTGTCTTTATTTTAAAAAGCCACTTTTTTCCTCTTCTTAAAAGCCACTGTTAAATAATGTGTTTGTCTGTTTATAACAGCCACCAAGAAGAAGGCTGAAAAAAAAAAAAAACAGGTGGTGGTCCTGCACCACCACAATATACCCCAGCAGAGGAGCTGGCCCTTGGGTTGAATGAAAACCGACCCATTGTGGAGGGCATCCCTGGGGGCAGCTCTTCCTCCGACCCAAAGCCAGGGACCAGTAGCAGCAACACCTTTATTACTGGTAGGCTAAATGAGTTTTCAATTCTCTTAGTACACTGTAAATATAAATGAAGTATAATCCAAATGGCTTGTACAGTAATTTAAACCGTTTGTGAAAGTGAAAACTTCTAAACTTTTAGTTAATATAAAATATATTGCCATGAGTTATTGATCACATTATATTTTTTACAGTGTAGTTAATTGTAATGACAATTTTTTTTGTTCCCCTCTTTTGTGCAGTTTTACATAATACACCAACACTTTTACCTGTTCCCAAGCAAGTGGTGGCTGAAGCATATGCAGTAAGTTGTGTACTTTTTCTAACTTGCATAAAGGGAAGAAAGTGCAACACTTTGTAATACCCATTTATTTCCATTGCACAGGACAGTGAAGAAACCCTCTCAGATGACTGTCCTTTGGAGGAAGAACCTGTAAGTGCATAAATAACTTTACACTAATTTGTATATACTTGTGTACCTATTCTTTCTGTCTGCAATATGAGTTGCAGGAGTCCACACCTACAGAAAGGCCTACAGAAAGGCCTACAGAAGAGTCTGCACAAAGAACTGATACAGAGGTGGACAGTGTTGTACTTTTACTTTTTACTTTTGTTGCATGAGGCATGTTTTGACCCTTTTTCTTTCACAAAATGACACAGGGTGACATCCGTTCCCTATATAAACGGCATCTTCAACAAAAAATCGAGTATTTTGACCTGAAAAAACACAAATTAAGAGGAGAAATTGAACTTGACAACTTGAAAAAGAGAAAAATTGCACTGAAGGTCCTTTTGAAGCAACTCTATCTCTAGAGTAAGTGCTAATACATCATTTGACACATAGTAGTATTGCTGACTTTACATAACTATCTCTTATTGCAGGCAAAGGATGACTTGCTGGCTTTTCTTTATAAAGAATTGTTTAAATAAAACTCCAGGAACTATCTCTTATTGCAGGCAAAGGATGACTTGCTGGCTTTTCTTTATAAAGAATTGTTTAAATAAAACTCCATGAACTAAGCATTTTTGTCTTGTCTTTTATTACACATTCAAAAATGGTGTTCCACAATTCTGTCCTGTGCAGCTCTGCCACTAGGTTGGTCCAAGTGCACTGGCTGGAGGTCATCATCAGGCTGCACCCCCACCACAGGGGTCCTCTCCTTTCTGATAGTGGCAATGTTATGCAATATGGCACATGCAACAATTATGTCACAGGCCCTGTCAGGTGCAACCCTCAGACCCTTCAGACACTGAAATCTTTCCTTTAGTTGCCCAAAGGTCATTTCAATGCGTGCCCTTGTCCTGGCTAGAGCTGCATTGTAACGGGTTTGTGGTCCAGGGTTTGGGTCAGGGAATGGCGTCATGAAGTACTGCCTGCAGGCATAGCCCCGGTCACCAAGCAGGACCCCGTCAAAATTCCCTGTATAATGGAAAAATGCAGTTTTGTTAGGCTCAGCATAAGTGTGTGTAATACTGTGAGCTTGACATTTATAAGTTCCCTTACCACGTTCAAATAATGTGCATAAATGTGACTCTCTGAAAATTCTTGAGTCATGCACTGATCCTGGCCATTTTGCTTCCACATTTGTTATATGGAACATAGTCACACACCATCTAAGAGATTTTAGTCAGTCAACTGCATACTTTTTGATTACATTCATTTTTTTATGTAATATATTACAAATTAATCTGGAATATTATAAATTGTAATAGTAACTTGCCTGCACATTTACACTGTGAACCCCCTTTCGGTTCACAAAATCCCCTTCATTGGGCCCTGGTGGGGCCTTGATGGGGACGTGTGTGCAGTCTATGGCACCAATCACGTTAGGGAAGCCTGAAGGACACATACTGTTAGTCATACTTTTTGGCATGGTCATGATTGCATGTCATTAACAATTATAAATGTACCTGCAATAGCAAAAAAATTCTGCTTTACAACCTGGGGTCTTAAGTGGCTTGGAAATACCACAAAACCCCCTAAAAACTGCTTGAGTGCCAAGTAAACTTTGCGAATGGCACGACAGACAGCACTTTTCACTAAGTTCTCTGCATCTCCAATAGTGTAAAGGAACGTGCCACTCGCAAAGAATCTCAGGGCAATGCACACAGTCTGTGCAGTTGTCAAAGCCCGACTCCTCCGTGTTGAACATTTAATGTGTGGTTCCAGCAAATTAATGATGTAAATAACACCCTCACGAGAAAAACCATATCTCTCAAAAATTACACTGTCGCGCTGCGCTAAAGGATCCAGTCTATCCTGCAATACGCGATTAATTCGAAAAGCTCTGCGAATTATCCTCGCACCTTCCGCAACAGGTTGCTGTCGTAAAAATGGACAAGACATGGCTACGACAGACTTCCCGTATCACCTCCGCTTATAAAGCCGCAATCTAATCCTGTTTACATGAAATAAGCCTGCTCGCGAGCAGGTTCAAGCTGGCGCACCTGTTGCTATGACAGCAAGTCTAGGATGAGCTTCGAAGAACCAAACGATCCAAGATCATGCCAAATCGCCAACAATCAAATCCAGCTAACTGAGTTAGCGACGTACGAAGAACGAGCCCCTGGTCGGTTCTTGATTGTTATTGTGTGTTACCTGCCTGTTTGTACCTATCTGAAGATATATTTAGTAAAGAAGTTTATATTGGACCTTCTGCCTGCCTTGTCTTCCTCCAACACCACACTGTGACAGAAGAACCGACCAAAAAAAAGCATGGAAGTTGGCCGCTTCCTACCAACCCCAGCCTGATCGTTTGGTCCGTTGTTTTCAGGACGGTCTCAATCGAGGATTATGTTGCCGAATTCCTGGAAACTTTTAATGGGGTAAGCTGGACAGACAAGGTCCTGAAATCGGTATTTTGGGGTGGTTTGGATGATAGTCTGTACCAGCAAGCTCCAGCGGCAGTAATCCCAGGCACGTTTGTCCAATACCTGGATTATGTGCTGTGGTTGAGTGGCTCCACTTTCACATTGGGGCCTGAGTCTCGTCCTGCCGAGACCGTCCAGCCCCGAGCCGTCCAGCTTCTGCCACGGACTTCCGGGATTCGGGCTGCACCCTCACCCTGCACCCCTGGACTCCTCCCGTCCTCTGACCTCCCCGTCGGCCTCCCTCACCACATCGTCATTATCAGTCTTTTTGCCCCAGCTGTGTCTTTTTTCCCTAATCTGTTCCCTGTGTATTTTAGGCCTGTGTTTCAGTCTGTTCCTTGTCTGTCGTCATTGCTATATGCGTGGTTGTTCTGTTCCCGTTCTACCTGTTCCTGGATATTTGAGTTTATTTAATAAACACTGCTGCAATTCTGATCCTGCTTCCGTGCCTGCTTCAACCAAGCCTGTGAAAGCCACAGCCCTGAACCACCGCTGAATGGCCGAGATCCCGGTCTCGGCTCCTCAGCAAAACACGAAGGAAGTGAGAAATGCCGATCATTTATACCGTGTGTACGGGTAGGTGTGACTCGGCATGAAAATCTCACTGGCCAATGGTCATTGGCTCGTTTTTTTTTTTTTTTTTACCACTTGGTCGTAACTGGTCTCCCAGGCAAGACAATAAATAAATCAGTATCGACTAGGGATGTAACGATTCCAGTAATTAGTATTGTTAATTGTATCACATCGTGAGTTGAGTGAATCATTACATGCCTAGTATCATACGTAAACGTACATTAGTTACAATAGTAACCTAGACGTTTTAATTGAAGGGTGTGCCTGTTGTGGTGGTGGTCCTGTATTGATTTTCTGTGCAAATGTCATAATTAAAAGGGGAAAAAAAGATTTCATTCCTCACTAAAAAATGTTAAAACTGATACTCCTCAAGATTACATTTTAGGCCCCTTACTTTAGCATTTACATATTTCCACTCGGATTGCTTATAAGATCACTTGGGCTTAATTATCACTTTTATGCAATGCACTTTTGCAATGCACTTCTTGGTGGGGTTCCTAAAACCACACTTATTCCACCATTTCTAAAGTGTTTGCGCTGGCTCCAGGTCAGGTTCCAAGGTGATTTTAAAATCATTATGCTCACATATAAGGCACTGAATGATCTAGCCCCTCAGTATCTGTCTGTACATTTGACTTTATACACACCCAAGCGTCATTTACTTAAGATAGGGCTCCTAGGCTTTGGAATGCACTTCCTCCTCATATCAGGAGTTTTTAAGCATACTTTTTCTTGTTTGTCCTGACTTTTATATTCCAGTCTCTTTTTTGAAAAAATTGTTTTGTTTTGTATTTTCATTTGCTTGTTCTATAATGTAAAGTGCCTTTAGAAGCTACTTAAACCCTCTGGGGACCAAGGGGTTTTTGGGGCCCTTGGGATGTTTTGACATGCACTGACATTTGTGCTTTTTTCAGTTATTTATAAACATGTTAATGGCAAAGGTGTAAATTCACTCTATAAAGCACAAACGGGGCTACCATAATCTGTGAGCAACATGTATGTACATGTTTGTATTTTTGAGAGAATATTATTTATGCATGGTTATTGAAAAACTTAAAAATAAAAGTTTCTGAAATAAGGCCACAAAACACATATTATTTCTTCACAAGACTTTTGAAAATTGTATCACATAGTCTAGAATATTTGCTCAAACTATGTGAGAATGATCCTGACTACTCATTCAGATAAGTCAATAAAGTCTTTTAGAATGTGTATGACGTGTTTTGTTTGAGAAAGCTTTATGCGAGGAGGCGTGATCTCTCATTAATATGTATGGAATTTCACACCTGAGGAAGACAAAGACCCTCCCATAATGGCCCTATTAGGTGTGGCCCTATTAGGCCCTATCATTACAAGGAGCCTTGCACAAAGAATGAGGAGATTTAAAAAAGAATGGCTTTTAGATTGTTTGGATTTATTTACAACACAACATAATCCAATTTAAAAAAAAAATTCTGTCAGGACCACTATCATTAAATACGATTGACAATTAGCATACAGTTTGGATTGGCGGTATGGTTCCGTTCTGGGTGAGAACTCCCTGCGCATCTAGCAGTCTAGCATGGATAAGAGCAGGGAGAGCAGCAATAACCCACTTGGGGTAAACAGAACAGAACCAACATTGAAAATATATTTAATTGACTTCCGGCGGAAGGCTGGCCAATATGGCGGATTAGTCTTTGAGCTCCTCAAAGATGGGTTGTATTTTCCCCTGAAATTCAAGTGAACTGCTTCTGAAATAGACTATTTTGTCTGAAAATATGCCAGGGGGAGGAAGGGAAAGGGTCTAGGAGAATACAAGGTGATAAAGAACAGCAAAATCTCGAACAAGATGAAGCACATGCGAACACCAATGAAGAAGATGGCGACGGCGAGACGACAACGCAGACCCTACACCAAACTTTTCCCCCTTATTTGACGTTGGGATTATAACCCAGAGTGTATTTTCAATACCTCATTTTGGAAGTCAATGTGTTCAGGTTAAATACTTTTGTGTGTTCATTTTTGTTGTTTTTTGTTTTGGAGGCACTGGGAGGAGGAAGAGTTACATTTGATTTTATTATTATCTGATGATACAAAAACTTGAAATAATGTCACTGAATGTAAATGGTCTTGGGAATGCAATCAAAAGAGCAAGGGTAATGACAAAAAATAAAGAAAGAAAATAAGCACGTTATCTTTCTGCAGGAAACCCATTTGTCACCACAAGAGCATGAGAAACTAAAAAAATTTGGATACAAGGAAATCTTTCACAGCTCTTGTGTTCATAGCCACAAAAGAGGTGTAGCCATCCTCATCTCGAAGTCTTTGAAATTTGACATATATAAAGAAATAAAAGACAAAGAGGGGCGCTATGTTATAGTGAAGGGGAAAGCTGAAAACAGCAAATTGACTTTAGTTTGTATATACGCGCCTCCAAATAGTGATAGATCTTTTTTTTAAAGACTTATTTGATGTGATCTCTCTAGAATCTGAGGGAATTTGTATTTGTGGTGGGGATCTCAATGTAATACTGAATTATAATCTGGACACAACTAGTCAAAGCAGAAATAAAAAAGCATTTGGAAAATTTCACACCCAAAAACTCTGTGTGGAGGCTCAATGTGGGTATTCTCAACAATGAGAAAATTGTGAATGATATTAAGCAAGAAATTGATACGTTTCTTAAGGAAAATGATAATGGGGAAGTTGATCCTTTAATTCTCTGGGATGCATTGAAGGCTGTGCTATGGGGAAAGCTAATAGCTATAACTGCACAACTTAAGAGAGTTAGAAAGGAGAAGTATGAAAAATTGATGAATACTTTGAAAGAGTTAGAAAATAAATTTAAGCGTAAAAGGGAATTAAATACACAAAAACAGATAACTGAAGTAAAAACACAAAAAGAAGAATTACTTAATCAAGAAGTAGAGAAAAAGGCAAAATACGTCAAGCAAAGTTATTATGAACTTGGTCCCAAGTCAGCAAAGTTACTTGCTCGTAGATTGCGGAAACAACAAACGGATACTGCAATTCACAAAATTAAAAACCCAATATCACAGAAAATTGAAACTAAGCCTGAGGAGATTGAAAAGGTTTTTAGAGAATACTATCAAAAACTCTATTCACAAGAAGAGACCGTGAACAAGCGGTACATAAGGGATTTCCTGTATTCATTAGATTTACCTAGCATTGGGAAGATACAGAACAAAACGATCACCAATGAGATTTCACTAGAAGAATTAAATAAGACGCTGGGAAAAATGAAGACGAATAAAACTCCGGGTGGTGATGGGTTTCCTGCGGAGTGGTACAGAAAATTTCGTGACAAACTGAACCCAATTATATTAAGATCTTTCAACTGGACGATAAAGGAAGGTCGCATACCACCATCTTGGCAAGAAGACATTGTGTCTTTGATTCCCAAGGAGGGGAAAGATAGAGATGATTGTGTTAATTACAGACCCATTTCCATTTTGAACGTGGACTATAAATTGTATACTTCAATTATTGCTAAAAGACTGCAATCATTTGTTACAAAATTTGATTGACGAGGACCAAAGCGGGTTAATTCCAGGTAGACAAACACAGGATAATATTAGAAGAACTCTACACATACTCGGAAAAATCAACAGAGATAAAGCAAGTGCAGCCCTTATAAGCCTGGACGCGGAAAAGGCATTCGATAGGGTGGGGTGGGAATTCCTATACCAGACGCTGGAAAGATTTGGATTTAATCAAGATTCAATAAAAAATTATTAGGGCAATTTACCATCAGCCTACCGCCAGAATCAAAGTGAATGGGTCTCTAATAGATCGTTTCTATTTGGTCAGAGGAACGAGGCAAGGTTGTTGTTTAAGCCCCATCCTCTTTGCTCTGTATATTGAACCATTAGCACAGTCTATTAGACAAGAGGAGGGGCTAAAGGGTATCATTATGGGACAAATGGAGCACAAAATAGGACTATTTGCTGACGACATTATCCTATACTTGCAGGACTTGGGCACCTCTCTCCCTAAACTTTTAGAGGTAATTGAACAGTTTCATGTTTGCTCTGGTTATAAACTAAATATCACAAAAACTCAAATTATTCACTTTCATTACTCTCCAGGAGAAGAAATTAAAAATAAATGTAAATTGGAAAACAAAATCACTGAAATATTTAGGTGTAATCATAACAAAAAAACCTGAGCTGCTATATAAAGCAAACTATACTCCAATAAGTGATAACATAAAAAAAGATTTGGAGAGGTGGTCAACCTACCCGCTAGATTTTAGTAACAGAATAAATGTAATAAAAATGATTATTCTGCCAAGGCTCCTGTATCTGTTCCAGTCGCTACCAGTGGAAATACCACTTCAACAATTTGCACAATGGGACAAAATGGTGTCAAAGTTCATATGGGGAGGAAATCGCCCCAGAATCCGTCTCTCTACTTTGCATCTGCCAAAAGAGAAAGGAGAAATGGCTTTGCCAAACTTAAAACTGTACTTTCAAGCTGCACAATTACAACCTTTGTGCCTTTGGTGTGATAACTCTTATATTGCACGATGGAAAGATATTGAGACTTGTGTACCAGATTACAATGTTCAAACCCTGTTGGGAGAGGAAGGCCTAGATGACACTCTAAGGAAGGGTCTGAATCCTATAGTTTAATTTTCCCTTGGGATATGGTTCTCTCGGATTAAGCAATTAAAACTTAAAAATAATCAAAAAATACTAAGATGGATCGCACTGGATAACAGATTTAAGCCAGCTAGTTATGACAGTACTTTTAAAGATTGGATGAGTAAGGGCCTGACAGCTTTCTGCATAGTTATCAAAAACAACAAGATGAAGAGTTTTCAGGAGTTAAAAGATAGTTTTGATCTAAATAACCAGGATCTATTCAGATACTTACAGCTGAGAGATTACTACCGCAAAGAAATTAAGGGGTTTTCTTCTGACATGGTTAACCCTCTTATTGAAATAATGTGTGGTGCTTATCAACAAAAGACTAAGAAGATTGTGTCTAAACTATATCGTAGTCTGATGGAGAACTTGAAAAACACTACATTCTATGTAAAAGCAAAATGGGAATGTGAACTAAAGGTTGTCCTCACGGAGGAGGAATGGTATCAAACATGTTGTCTACTCCAGACCTCCACCAATTCCCAACAGTGGAGAGAATTTAATTGGAAGTGTTTTATGAGGTTTTTTATCACTCCTTATCTGAAGGGCAAACAACTTGGGATACCTCAAGACTGTTGGAGGGACTGTGGTAGTACAGACGCAAACCACACTCATATCTTCTGGACATGTCTGAAAATTCAACCATCTTGGACTATCGTTAACAATACTTTACAGAAGGTGCTGGGGTACAATATCCCAAAGGAATGTAAAGTTATGTTTCTCGGAAACATCAAAGAAAGTGTGCGGAAAGAGGACCTGTATTTATCCAAAATGTTATTATCCGCGGCCCGAAAGGCTATCGCTAGACTTTGGCTCAAATCGAACATCCCAGATCTACAGCAATGGACAAGTTTAATTCAAAACGTTTTTATAATGGAAAAATTAACCTACACTATAAGGTTAAGAGAATCATCATTTAAAGAAAAATGGAGAAAATGGACCCATTTTCTGTCCCTGGAAAATGCATAACCTTTCTGCCCAATACAATACTGTATACTGGGTGTTAACTATGTGAGATTCTACGGATTGGGCTTCTGGTAAACTTGTGTAAAAGATGGTAGAAGTATTGTAAATATAAGGTTCATTGATCAGTGATTCCGATGTTTACAACTAGACTTATTTTTGTTTCAATGGTACTAGGTAACTCCTCCTTTGCCTCCTTTGATTTTGTTTAATGTATGTTTCTCTTTTTTCTTGTCCTTTTTGTTGTTGATGTCAGAAAACTTCAATAAAAATGAAAGTAAAAAAAAAAATTAAAAAAAATAATAATTTTAGATTTTAAAGTACAACATAATTTGAGAATTTATTCTGATTCAAGGGGAATCAGAATGGCAAATCCTGACTGACGAGAGGAAGAGCTGGGGAAGGAGGAGGGTAATTAGCTACTGAGAAACGCGATAGCTGCTGATAATACTGAAGGAGCTTATATATGTATACGGTGATAGGCATCGTATTCCTATAGGTAGATGTGGAGCTTGACTAACGTGACCTGCCAGAACTAATGCTATGCTTGATTTCATTAATCGTAATCGAGGCCAAATTTCGATTTTAGGTCATATCGTCCAGCTATATTGTGATTATGTGTCCAGAGATAAAATTAGCAACTGCAGGAGGTCTTTTATATATTGACAAAACTATTCTTCATAACATATTCTTTTGTGCTTTAACTACAGTTAAAATACTTAAAAGACATTTTAAATACGGTGGAAATATTATTTAAATACTGTGGAAATATTATTTTACTTATGTACATGCATGTAGTCTGTTTAAATGTTTTTCCCTCTAGTGGCCTAGTCTGTGCACACCACTTCCCCACATGCCAACAACAACACTTACAAATGTGCTCATGCTTGTCCTTATAATGGAGAATGTTGGCGTTCCTGGAAGGCCAAATATTCTCCATGAATCCTGGAACGATTCCAGAAGGCGGCCATAGCGCCCACCTCTTGAATTAAAAAAATAATAAATTGACGAAGAACCAGGGAGCTTTGCCAGAGCTTCAGCATCCGCTGGAAGAATTTGTATTCCTTTGGGTACAAGGCGATTTGTGCCTGACCAAAAGTTGATGCTGTCTTGTGGTCATCAACCTAAGCAGATGAGGAAAATACCAAAAACATCAGCAAAAAAAAGGTAAAAGACTACTTTTTTTAGTGGTGTGTGTGTGTGGGGGGGGTGTATCTTGTCTTACCTTGATCAGGCACTGTCCCTTTTTATTAGTTATTGGATTTGCCACTGCCTTGACAAGCAGATTTTCAAGCACTCCTCTACGGTGGCCAGTTTGGCAGATTATATCCAGCGAGGAGGCCAAACACTTTTTTAACGTTGTCTGGATTTGGGCTGGCCTTCAGAAGTTCTGCAAAACAAAGGAAAATTGTTGGTTGCACTTTAGTTTGGGGACCACTTCTAACTATTAATCATGACTTTTGCCTCAAACTCCAAATTTGCTGCGTATTAATGTTAGTAAGGTAGTGTAGAAAAAGGTATTAATATGTGCTTTATAAGTAAGCAATAAGGTACTCAAGGCTGTGCTGTATCGTGAATAAGTCACGGCTGAAGGGCGTTGTTAGGCACGACGTGAAGCGGAGTGCCTGCAACCCCTTCAGCCAGAGCCGGCCAGAGCCGGCCCGAGCCTTTTGGGGGCCCTAAGCAGAATTTGATTTGGGGCCCCCCTCCCACTACGCAGAGTCACCTGTGCTTGACGATTATTGACACAAATATCACGCAATAATGATACATTATAAATTAATACAGTGAGATTATGTATAGGCTTATTTCACGCAGCCGTTATTTTGAAATCGAAACGAGGCTCCGGTGGGAAGAACCCCGGAAGTAAAGATAAACAACAATGCCTTGGACTACCAACCTGAAGCTGCTGCCGCGATTTACATTATTGGATGTTAATATCCAATATAGGATAAGGATAGGATAAGGGGGCAGTCATGGCCTAATGGTAACAGAGTTGGACTGGTGACCCAAAGGTTACTGGTTCGATTCCAGTACCGGCAGGAATATGACTGAGGTGTCCTTGAGCAAGGCACCTAACCCCCAATCGCTCCCCGGGCGCCACTCAAGGCTAACCGCTGCTCCGGGTGTGTGTATCCACGTTTGCAGTGTGTGTTCACTACTCACTACTCTGCATTTAACCAATCCAAGTAAGTGCACACACATTAGGAGCAGAGGTCAAATTCCAAGTATGGGTTACCATACTTGGCCATCACGTGTCACTTTCACTTTTTCACAAGTATATAGTTCGTTGCTGCTTCTTTTTTTACTTTCTACTTTTTACTAAAAAAAAGAAAAAAATATATAAATGAATTTCACTGTATATAGTCTAAAGTACGAAAGAAATGTATGTACATTTTTAGAATAACTAATTTCTACATTAAACACAACAATACGCCATCGCATTCGCGACTCTCCTATGATTAAAGGCGACACTTCCGGTTTTCTTCCCACCGGAGCCTCGCTTTCGATTTCAAAATAACGGCTGCGTGAAATAAGCGTATTAATAGCAACATATTATAAGACAGCACACATCCATGTATCACAACGGACGCGCGCTCTCATTCATTTCATTCAAATACAACTTGTCATCTTGCGTCTCCGTTTTTGATTGTATTGAAAATGAAATCAGAGTTGATTTATTGTTTACAGAGTTTGATAATATTGTTGTGATCATCTTGTCTGGACGAGTTTTGTACGCTGTACAAAATGGAGTTAACAGGTAAGAATAGAGACATTAATCTCTATTCAATATGTCCCCGTATGTGGTAAAAAAAATCGGTGCTATAAGTGTAAAATGAATATACATTATTATCTCTTAAATGTCACTCTTAATAGTCTTGTTTGAACTTGTTCATCTTTGGCTCAAAGCCACTTGCTGCGAATTTTTCTTCGCGGAAGCTTCACGTTTATGTCAAGTGAGTGAGATAAAATATTTCAACTCAAAACAACATTTTGTGCCCAATTATTTCCCAGACGTAGTTTTAGTATTGAGATCAAAGTTAACTCGCTATACAACAGTGGGTGATGGTCATCGGATCGGTATCGGAATCGGTATCGGAGGCAAAAAAGGCGGATCGTGCCACCCCTCGTAGTGATATATAGAACCGTTGGGTGAAGCGGTCATAGCCGTGTTTTATTGTGAATCCAATCAGAATCAAGGATTGGAACTAAGCGTTTTTTAAGTACTAATAAATAGCCAATATAGTAATGGTAATATGCATGCTAATAAGCTACTAGATAGAATTGGTCCATAAACTAAAGTGTTACCATCTTGACGTTGTACTGTGGATTGCACTATGTTTGTGTGTAACAATACTTCACTCATTCTCATTTTCCACATGCGGGTGACTTACCAAGCTCTTGAGGAAGTCCAGGAATGTTTTTATGTTTGCAGCATCAAGTATATTGTCTGTTGTGGAAAACAAAGCTGTCACAATGATAATTGGCTAATGGCAAATTCATTAACTGACACCGTATCGGTATAAAAAATATAACATACCAGATTTGGCAGCACAGACTTTCTGCCGGTGGGGAGTGAGCTTACGTCCTAAAGGTTTAGACAACAGTTCGAGATGGAATATTCCACTGTTGATTACTTTTTTGGTGGCAGTGACATCCTTAAGATGAGCTTTTTTAAAATTAAAAAAAAAAATTAGAACACTTGATAGCCACATAAACCTAGTAGAAATGGCTAGCCCGGAGAGGTTTTCAGCCCATCTACGAAAAGAAGAAAGCAATTTGAAAATGATTACCACTGTACAAGTGGTTACTGGATAATAACTATAAACTGGGCTGTCAATAAACATGTTAATTTACTGCATGTATTCCAAAAGAAATCACCACTTTAAAAAAACAATGAATTGCACACAGCCTCTTTCACCAGACAGACCCCTGTAATGGTTATGTTTCGTTTGTGGACTCTTATGTTGAGTTTCCTTTGGTTCCTATGTTCCTTTCCTGGTTTTAGTTCATGTTCCATTGTAATCAGTTAACCAATGAGTAAACATTCACTTGTGTCTTGTTGTGCTGCTCACATCTCCACTGTACCATTTTTTTTTTTAAAGCCGTGTCTAATAAGTGTTGTTACAGATTAGAATAATATTGCACTTAAGTATTGGGCTGGCAAACAGCTAGTTTCGATTTATCACAGTTTTGGGACATTTGTGTCTGCTGTGCTAATTGCAGACATCCCAACCTGCAAGAAGTCCTTTCAGGAAGGTATCTTTTTTTGTTGGGGGGGGGGTTCAGTATTGTTGTTGGGGGTTGACTGTTCGGTTTTGTTGACCGGAGGGGGGGTGGCGTCGTTGACGGGGGAGTGGGGGGATTGTTCGGTTTTGTTGACGGGAGGGGGGGTGGCGTCCGGATTTGTTGACGGGGGGAGTGGGGGGATTGTTCGGTTTTGTTGACGGGAGGGGGGGTGGCGTCCGGATTTGTTGACGGGGGGAGTGGGGGGATTGTTCGGTTTCGTTGTTGTTGGGGGGATTTGCATGCGCGTACTACCGAACCGAACGCACAGGTACAGCGCCTGCAGCATGTTTTTTGAAATCGAATCCCCAGTACACTCACTGACTGAACCGAAAACTGTTTCTTTCGGACGCATCCGACATACTGAGAACTGAGAGCTGGAGATACTGAGCATGCGTGTAATTATTTTCCCCACCAAAAAGGGTTACAAAATAAAAAATATTGGAAATGTTTATGACTTAATTACTGTATTATCACTGTATGAGTTTTTGAAACAACTGGTGGAGCGAAAGTATTAAATTTTTTATTAAAAAAAAAAAATCTTGTCTTAAATGACTGTGCATTGTTTTAGTTGACGATGCTGTTGCCACACACGCACATTTGCACACACACGCAAGGTCTCTGGCTCTCTCCCTCTCTGCCGAGCGCGAGCTACACGGTTTGGAGCTCGCAAGCTCGAGATTCCGGGAAATTTGAATTAATTTGCGGGCATCAGGGAGCCGCTATCAATATGCGGGAGACTCCCGCAACATCCGGGAGACTTGGGATGTCTGTAATTGCTCGACCAGAGGCAGCTGTCCTCACTCAAACGATTGAGAGCGTTATATCTATGTAGGGTACGCGCTGTCGCGGAAGCTTCCAGCTCTCGTGTTCAGCCTCCTCGTATGAAGACCGACTCGGGTAAAGACAATAGACTCTACCTGTGCGACCTCACCAAGCAAGGACACCTGCAAGGCACTTAAGTATCTTTTTAAAAAACAAAACAAAAAGTATCTTTTTCCCACCTTTCCTTTCACACTTCTATCTTACATACTCAACATGGGCTTCCAATAGATTCCTGTTGTCTCCCGACAACGCTCTTTCATCACACACAAACGGCAGCGCAATACTGCTTATCTTCATCCCATTCTCTCATCCTCACACACACACCTCTTTCTCCTTCTTTGGGTCTATGGAATTGTCAGTCAGCAGTCAATAAAGCTGACTTCATTCCAGCCTTTGCATCTCATTCTAACCTTAGTATCTTGGGCTTGACTGAGACCTGGATTCGTCCAGAGGACTCAGTAACTCCCGCTGCTCTATCTAACAGCTTCTCATTCTCTCACGGCCCTCGCCAGGCTGGGAGGGGTGGGGGTACAGGTCTTTTCATTTCTAACAATTGGAAATACTTAACTCTCTCGTCCCTATGCAATAACTCGTTTGAATATCATACACTTACAACTCCCACTAAGATCCATAATGTAGTCATATATCGCCTCCCAGGTCAATTGGGAAGTTTTGTAGAGGAGCTGGATGTGCTGTAGTGATTGGAAGTCCGGTTCTTTTCAGCGAACCGGTTCTTTTGGACAGTTCGTTTCAATGAACCGGTTCAAAAAACTCGTTCACCGGTTCTTTAACGTCATCACGTAATGACGTCATTTAGAGTAACGCTATCATCGGGGATCTTCGGTTCTCAGATGTCGGGTCCAAAAGAAACAGTTTTCGGTTCAGTGTACTGGTGATTCGAAACTGCAACAATTCTTGAGAATCGCTGTAGCAAAACGGCGCTGATCGCACGCGAGAGAGAGAGCTGGCAGCTCCATATGCTTTTGAACTGCGCTCGCTGTACTTTAATGAAATTATTTAGAAATAAGCTGTTCCTTAAAATATCATGCATTAATGTTAACACAAATACCCTGAATGTTTAGTTTGACAGTTTTACGAAACATTAATTGTGTTTCAAACCTTTAAATGTAGCAGTTGTGCTTTCATGTTAATTATTTTGCTGTAATGCTTTATAAACAACATTCATATTTCTGAATGTTAGATAGCCTAATTAAATCTGTGTTCAATATTGCAAGATAATAACAGGCATTGCCTGAGTTAAATACAGTGCAAGTGCACTAGTTTTCAACAATTCTTCTTTGTTAAATTTTAATGGTGTAGGCTATTGTTTGAAACACTTTGACAGTTTCATTAAAACAGTTTATTTAATACAAACTAAATTTGTGAATGTGTCATTAACTAGAATTACAGTACAGGAATTTCATAAATCGCCCTTGCTTCCTGTTAAAACAGCCTACTGCAACTCAGTTATTTTTGTCCAAAAATCCCTAATTGAGATCATAAAACACTCTTCATTTAGCCTTCAACAGCATCTTCAACTAAAACAATACACAGTCATTTAAGACAAGATTTTTTTTTATATAAAATTTTTTATAATTTCGCTCCACCAGTTTTTTCAAAAACTACAGTGATAATACAGTAATTAAGTCATAAACTTTTCCAATATTTTTTATTTTGTAACCCTTTTTGGTTTGCAACAAAATAATAAAGTAGCATGTATTTCGTCCGGGGAAAATAATTACACGCATGCTCAGTATCTCCAGCTCTCAGTTCTCAGTATGTCGGATGCGTCCGAAAGAAAGAGTTTTCGGTTCAGTCAGTGAGTGTACTGGGGATTCGATTTCAAAAAACGTGCTGCAGGCGCTGTACCTGTGCGTCCGGTTCGGTAGTGCGCGCATGCGCAGTATCAGCTGCTCGTGCTCATCACTTCTCTCTCAGCAGTCAGCACCAACATGTCTGATGTCTCAGTTCAGTGAACTGTTGGAGTTACTGGAGTAAAATATACTCCGGGATATTGGTTTATTTCGAGTCCGAGGGACTGTCAGGCATGTCTGAAAGTGAGTAACTTTAATAACTTGTGGATCAACACTGATGCAAGACGCGAACTGTTTCGAACGATTCAGTCCGATTTAGTGTACTGGTTCGACCGGTTCACTAAAAAGAACCGGTTCAAAAGAACGATTTGTTCACGAACCGGCCATCACTAATGTGCTGCTGTCCTCCTTCCCTGAGGATGGCAACCCTCTTGTAGTCTTTGGTGACTTCAACTTTCACCTAGAGAAACCGTATGCAACAGACTTCATCTTCAGCCTCATTCGATCTCAAGCGACTGATCACCACAGGTACTCACAAATCAGGCAACCAACTGGACCTGATTTATACGCGCAACTGCATCACTGACAAAATTTTGGTGAAACCTGTCCACGTTTCAGATCATTTCATTATTACTTTCAATAAACAACTCCATATCCATGCACCACCAACCCCCCTACCAGTTACTTTCAGACGAAATCTGCGCACACTTTCTGTCTTCTCTTCCCCCACCTTCGCAATTATCATCTCTGGGTGTGAATACCGCAACCAATAATCTGCCCTCTCTCCTCTAGGCCAGCACACGCCACTCCCTCTAGCCTTTGGTTATCTGAGGTTCTGTGTGAACACCGGACCAAACTCAGGGCAGCGGAGAGGAAATGGTGCAAATCAAAAGAAACATCTGACCTGAGTATGTATCAATCCCTGCTCTCTTCCTTTTTTGTGGATATTAATGCTGCAGAATCTTCATATTTCCACAACAAGATCAACACCACTTCCAATACACGATCACTTTTCAAGACATTCAACTCTCTCCTCTGTCCACCTTTCTCCTCTTTAACTCCTGATGATTTTGCTAATTTATTTACCAACAAAACAACAACAATCAGCAGTCAGTTCTCAGCTCCGCACACACAGCAACCCAGACAAACCACACCCACAACCAATAACCTTCTCTCCTCCTTCTCTCCACTAACCGAGGAAGAAGCATCTAAACTTCTCTCTAGTCATCCTACCACCTGCATCCCCTCACACCTTCTACAAGCCATCTCTCCTACACTTCTACCAGCACTCACACATATCATTAACTCATCCCTGCACACGGGCACTTTCCCTACAGCATTCAAGCAGACTCGGGTAACCCCACTACTTAAAAAACAACATTAAACACGTCACTTGAGAATTACACGTTGAGAATTACAGACCAGTCTCTCTCCTACCATTCATTGCGAAAACTATTGAACGTGTTGCTTTCCACCAAGTAACATCGTTCCTGTCTCTGAACAACCAGCTGGATGTCAACCAATCTGGCTTCAAAAAAGGCCATTCAACCGAGACTGCATTGCTGTCAGTCACAGAAGCCCTACGGTCCGCAAAAGCTGCTTCCATTCTCCTTGATCTGTCTGCTGCCTTTAACACTGTGAATCATCAGATCCTTATGTCCACCCTCGCATCACTGGGCATCACAGGTACTTCACTCCACTGGTTCGACTCCTATCTCACAGGTCGATCCTTCAGGGTCGCGTGGAGAGGCGAGGTATCCAAAAGCACATCAACTGACCACAAGGGTTCCCCAGGGTTCAGTTCTTTGACCCCTCCTATTCTCCATATACACATCACTGGGACGCGTCACACAGGCACATGGTTTCTCTTACCATTGCTACGCTGATGACACACAGTTCTTCCTCTCATTTCAACCAGATGATCCCACAGTAGCTGCACGGATCTCAAGCTGTCTGGCGGACATCTCGGCATTAAGGAACATCACCTGCAGCTCAACCTGGCAAAGACTGAGCTTCTTGTCCTCCCTGCCAACCCATCTCTACAGCACAACTTCACCATCCAGGTAGATTCATCATCAATCACCCCATCAAGGTCGGTCAGAAATTGTGGAGTAATTTTTGATGACCAGCTGACCTTCACAGACCATATTACAAAGACAACCCAATCATGCCAGTTTGCACTGCACAACATCAGGAAGATCAGGCCTTTTCTAACTGAGCATGCAACACAACTTCTCGTCCAGGCTCTGGTCATATCTAGGCTTGATTACTGCAATGCTATTCTGGCTGGTCTTCCATCATGCGCAACTAAACCTCTACAAATGATTCAGAATGCTGCAGCTCATCTTGTCTTCAACGAGCCCAAAAGGGCCCACTTCACTCCTCCAGACCTGCCAACCTGTACGCATTTTGCGTAGCGGATACGCATTTTGACCTCAAAGTACGGTGGTATGATTTGTCACTCTAAACTACGCAAAAAACGGGTGACGCGCCTCTGTTCACGCCCAGTCCTCAAATCAAGCAACAGCAAAAGAAGTGGAGTTCGACCAATCATAGCGCTGGGTTCATTCCCCAAATATCAAGCGGGGATGATTGACAGATGCGTAAGGCCTATCATTAAAAAGAGACTGAAAATCGGCAGCAATAAAGAATCCCGCTCGATCCCGCGTCCTGAGTTCATCAGTGAGGACAGTAGTCACAGTACTTCTGACTCCTGAAGGGGAACGGGCTGGGGTGGATGTGGAAAGTTGAAATATTGTTTTTAGTTAACTTAATCTGGATTCGATGATCACACGGGAGTGATCGCATGGATTATCTTTTAAGTATTAAAATACTCCGTCATTCATGGTCACTCAGATAAGAGGAAAACATCATTCAGCTGAGCCATCAAATCGCTATGGCTTAGTGATTATGAAAGTTCTGTCATTTGTGAATTACTGATAAACGCGAGTCTGGAGAAACAGGCGTTTATCTATTCATTCTCAGTGTTGAGAAAAGTAGCCTGCATGTCTTACATTATTGTGTTAATAATAACTAAAGTACCGTTCTATCAGTGGTGCGCGAGCTCTCTCTCACAAACACAGACCTAATGGCTAATGTACTTTCAAGATGGAGGGGCAACATGGCGACCGACATTAGAACCCCTTACCCGTATGTATTTTCAATGGCATATTATACACTCACGAGAATACTTTATTACTTGAACGAAGTAAATATACATTAATGAGCACATATATTTTTGAAAGAACTAAGTGTTTTTAGCTAAGAATAAACTAAAAAAGTTACACAGTGTAGCTTTAAAACTCACCTCTTTCATGAGAAGTTGACCTAAAAAAAAAAAAAAAACTTTTTCTCTCAGTTTTTCCTTGTCTGGCTTGTGCTTGTCTTATTTTGTAAGTCGCTTTGGATAAAAGTGTCTGCTAAATGACTAAATGTAAATGAACTGATTGCTAAAAGTACTAAATTGAAAGAAGATCATACTGTTGTGTTTCAGGGATTAAACCAAATGCTCTCATTACATATTACAATATTCTTTTGTTTGAAACAATGATTATGTGGACTGAAAATGTGTATAACTGTAATGAAATCATGGGATCAGGTTTTAAATGTACACCTTACTTGTGAAAAAAGCATCAAAGCGATTTAAAAAAAACTATTATTGATAAAAGACATACATACTCTTTAATTTTGCTGTGGTTCCATAGGCATTTTAGGTCCATTGAAGGGGTGTTGGGGGCAGCAATGTAGAGAAGGAAATTTTTCACGTGAGTAACTTTTTGTTTTGAATTGTCTTGCTGTTTTTTTTTTCTGTTGAAATACAATCATACCACGTTTGAAGAACTCTTTCTGTAAAAACAATATGAGAACAGCAAGGTAAGTTAAATAAAGAAATAAATAAAGTAAGATAATTTATACATACCATAAATGGGAGTGGGTGTTTTTTTTTTTTGCAGACCACCCGCTGGTGTTGTTTACGGGTGGCCTGCAGCTCCTCCAACAGTTTAAGTCTCCTTTTTATTGATTTTGTTTTGTTTTTCTGTTTTATTAACTCTTTTCCTAATAGACGATATCAATATCAATCCTTAATTTCGTAAGACTGATACAACGCAAAAAAAAAACATTTCTTAAATAAAATTAATTAGCGCTTTGAATCAATAAAAAAAAATAATTGCTAAAATAATTAGACAATGAATTAAAATGTAATGAATTGCAATATGGGTTAAGCGTAACATTATTACGGGTTCTACAAAACGAGTATAACTACTACCGGCCGTCAGCTACTGAGGTAAACACAGCGTAGTAATGGCTACCTTTTATAGCCGTTGTTTACAAGAGCTACCCAAACTATAAATTTCAGATGTACAGCGTATTGCTAAACGGATGTCCAGTGCCCTGAGTACTCCGTTAGACAAAGGATTTGAGTTTTTAACCTCCTCATTTATTCATAATTACGAAGATATGTAAGTTAGTATATGTAGCTTTTGCTAATGGCACCTGATACACCATAAGCTAACTAGCAGTAGTTAGTTTAGACTTGTATGCTATCAATAGTTTAGCCTTTTATTTTTGCTCGCTGACAACACCGGAATCGCCCCGGGTTTGAAACAGCGTCGGCCCCCTTCAATTATATCTTCAGGCATAAAATGCCGACTGCAGACAGTGGTGTGTCTCCTTATAACTAAATTATCATGCCTAATGTTTCGGACCCATATCGCCCTGACTGGATCGTCCTTTGGGAACTGGTGGAAACTTACCCCAGAGTTAATTTTCCCCTGACACAGAGCAGATCGGCACACTGCTGTTCAAATGTTCCCGTTTCTGATATTTCAGCATTCGTGAAACCCCCCTCTAACAGTGTCACGCTGCACAGTGTTCCGAACGTTGTTTTAGCGACGTTTAAAGGTTTTTATTCAGTGGCTAGAGTAACAAATAAACACATCGCCTGAGCAAAATATTCTGTTACAGTTTAGTAGTAATGATTTCATGAATTTCTGCACTGAGAAAATAGAAAGCATCAGAAACAAAATTGTAAATGTACAATCTTTGAAGCCGTCTTATGATTCAGCCTCAATTATCGCCCCTCAAGAACAACAACTCATAGCTTTACAACTATAGGACAGGAAGAGCTAAATAAACGTATCATTGCATCTAAACCAACAACATGTTTATTAAATCCAATACCCACTAAACTACTGAAAGAAGTGTTACCTGTAGTGGAAGAGCCTCTTCTCAATACTATTAACTTGTCTTTATCTTTAGGTCATGTTCCAAACATATTCAAGCTGGCAGTAATAAAACTTCTCATTTAGAAACCACAATTAGATCCAAATAACCTAGCAAATAACAGACCCATTTCAAATCTTCCATTTATGTCTAAAATACTAGAAAAAGTTGAGTCCGCTCAATTGTGCTCTTTCTTGTACAACCCCAAATCAGAAAAAGTTGGGACATTTTGTAAAATGCATTAAAATCAAGAATCTGTGATTTGTTAATTCTATTTAAACTTTTTTTAACTGACAAAAGTACAAAGAAAAGTTTTCCAATGCTTTCACTGACCAACATAATTGTATTTTGTAAATATGAACAAATTTTGATTTTGATGGCTGCAACACACCCCAAAAAAGTTGGGACAGAGACAAAAGTTGGGACAGACAAAATAAAACTGAAAAGATTATCCGAATTAGATTATCCAACTCTTTTGAAACAGTCCACAATGACAAGGTGAATTGGTAATAGTTGAGGGTATCATGTTTGGGTGTAAAAGTGCTGCTTAGTCTTTTTAAGCAAAGATGGGTCATGGCTCTAGTCTGGGTTTCCCCATGCTGCCTTCCCGCAGCGCAATTTTATTCACGCTGAAAGGCAGTATGGATACCATGGTCCAGATTTTCGCCTCATCTAGGGAACTAATCACAGAACGGGGAGGGAGCAGCAAGACGATGACGACATCTATGCGACACACCGAAGCAGTTTGTTTATTTCTATGGATTCAACATGGCAGCAGACGTGAAGCTACCTTTTGATGCAGCCTTAGATATTGTCTATATTATAAATATCTTACCCATCATCTTCTTCCTTGTCTAATTTCTGTCGCTCTACATACGTCATCTGGTATAATTGAAACGAATGGCTATGAGCTACGTACAGGCGCATTTGATAGACATTCTTAGTGTCACGGGTGACAAAAACACTTAGTGAGCGGAACCCCTTTGATGATTCACGAGTTTCCCGAGGGAACGATTTGTGGGCGACACATCCCACTCCGGTTCCGGGTGTGGCAGAATAGCGCTAATGCACTACAGGTGCGAGAGAGAGAGGAGCGGCGTTTACACGGGCTGTTTGCTTCATAAGCCATGGATAAAAGGGCTATTGAGAGAGCGTCTGTGTTCGTTGGTCGTGGGTCCGTTGTTGGTCCCGCGCTGGTCTCGTGCTGTTCTGTGGTTCTGGGTTTTCTCGGAGCAGTGGTGGGCATAAGCTTATTCTGGGAAATTGTCTGGGTGTGGAAGCTTATTCTGGGAAATTGTCTGGGTGTGGAAGCCGCCCATTGAAGTTGCTGGATCAGAGTGATCGTCTGTGGGAAATCTGCTGGACTGAGTTATCGATCGAATCTGCACTGAGAGGAGAGAGAAAAAGATAAGTGAATTGATTTCATCTTGCGAACATTCAAACAGTTTGAAGAGGATGCAGTGAGTGTGGAACTGATTGTTGGAGAAGCTATGTGTTTCAGAGTGTGTTGAGGAGGAACCGAAGATTTAATATCCCCCCACGTGAGTGTAACAAACGGATTGAGGCCTCTGAACAGCCCTATCGTGTGAGTGAATTGCAGTGCTTTTGCTTTATGGATACACATTGATTTATGGCTGTGGAATTGAAGGGAACACTAGTGTTGTGTGCTTTTGCTGAGAAGTGGCCCCAACCCATGCGTACACGTTTGTGGAAAGTTGTTACTATATCTGTTCTCAATCAGAAGCCTAGAGTGCTACAGCTGAGCTGAAAAGTTCTTTGTACTGTGAAGAATCCTTACTTGTTCTCCTTGCTGTTTGAGTCTGGAAGTATGCAGCATCGCTGGTGAAGTAAGCTTTTAAACCACTGTCTCAGTACTGTGAACCGACGAAAGTACTTTGTACTGTGAAGAATCCTTACCTGTTCCACTTACTGTCCGAGTCTGGAAGTATGCAGCATCGCTGGTGAAAGAAGCTTTTAAATCACTGTCTCATTACTGTGCACTAACGAAAATATTTGCATTGTGATGATCCTTACCTGTTCTCCTTACTGTCTGAGTCTGGAAGTATGCAGCATCACCGATGAAGTAAGCTTTTAACCTGTTAAGCTGCAAGCCTACTTCTGAAAAATCCCCAAAAATGACATACCCAAACTGAAACAGATACAGTTCATGAACCCTTTGCACTAAAAGCACAAGTATGATCTCATTTGAAAGCTGACATCTGGTAGTTTATTGTAAATGTAGAATTAATTATTGTCATAATGAAATTTTTTTTTTTTTAAATAGCTTCAAAGTTTTGTAAAGTTATTAGAAATGTATTTTTATGAAACATCTTCATGAAAATAAAATTGAAGTTGGCCCTGGAGCAATCTAGAAATGCACTGCAGCTAAAGCCATATGTGTGACCATTTTATGTTTAAAATCTGAAAATGATAAGTCTAAAACTCTGTATTTAGTTAAATGTTTTTTAAGATCATGTCAAATGACTTTATTTTGATTAGACTCTAAAATGCAAACTGATGTTTAGTCATCTTCTGAGTCATCTACAGAATCTATTCTATATCTACTGGTTATGGCTCTAAATATGTATTTCTTTTGTCTGCATTATAGCTACTAACGACTGGCTATTCACAGGCTATTCATAGGGTTTCAAATCCTAATTTTTTTTATCAAAGTTCTCACTAAATATTTGAAACTGGTATCAAATGCACTGAAACATCTCAGTAAGCATTCCTATTTAGAAAAAAATAAAACAATAACTGCTGGTGGCAGGTGCACCTGGGCTAGCTAGCATGTTAGCTTAGCACACCATCAATACACGATCATTTATGAGATTAAAACCATGTTTTGTGCTTCAAACTTACTTTATAACGCAAGTCGAGTGTTTTAAATAATCTTCTGTGATCTAATTTGGCTTCAGATAAAAAAAAATCCGACAGAAAATTTATTATTTATAGTGTTCTGCACGATGATGAAATCTATAACGATTAGCATTACATTATAAATATAATCTATTATTATGAAATACCTGGCATGGCTTGAAGAACACCGGTAACTCAAATATCATTGCAATCATGTTTATTGTCATCAAAACATCTTTATCTGCATGTTACAGCGATCTCTGTCAGCTACTTTCTGTATCGAGGTGAAGTGCTGGGATGTCACATGACTATGGGTCTTCTTCATGATCCATATATGGACTATTATTGTGCATATAGCGCCCTCAGGCTATTGGTATGAATTAAAAACACAGCACATCTCAGTAAGAAGCGATCATAATGATTACATCGACGCATTTGGGTATAAATTCAATAAATATTATTCCTGTCTATAGAAATATGATGTGAATCTATGAGAATATATCAATATTTCTCCAAGTCTGCACATTTTTGAGCTAAAGCCCTGAGGGACGTTGTTTTGTGAATCGCTGTCATGACGACAGCACGGAGTGTTTTTTATGAATGGACCAGCTGACGCTCATAATTCATATTAAAGGTATCGACTCATTTTTTCATTTCATAACTCCTGACACAAATTAAGACATAAGTTTCTCAGAATACAATAGTGGTCAAATACTGAATCTTGAGTCTTATATCTTTTCAATGATGTATAGTTTGTCAAGGTGTAACATTAAATCTGATAGTAAATTTGAACTAAATAAAAAAAAAAACGCTTCAGTGCGCCGACGCACTGGCGAAGGTTAAGAGGTTAAACCACTGTCTCACTATCGTGAACCGAAGAAAATACTTTGTATTGTGAAGATCCTTACCTGTTCTCCTTACTGTCTGAGTCTGGAAGTATGCAGCATCACCGATGAAGTAAGCTTTTAAACCACTGTCTCCCTATCGTGAACGGAAGAAAATACTTTGTATTGTGAAGATCCTTACCTGTTCTCCTTACTGTCTGAGTCTGGAAGTATGCAGCATCACCGATGAAGTAAGCTTTTAAACCACTGTCTCACTACTGTGAACCAACGAAAGTACTTTGTACTGTGAAGAATCCTTACCTGTTCCACTTACTGTCCGAGTCTGGAAGTATGCAGCATCGCTGGTGAAAGAAGCTTTTAAATCACTGTCTCATTACTGTGCACTGATGAAAATACCTGCCTACTTACCTTCTGAGCCCCGAAGTGTGTAGCTATCGCTGGAAAAGGACTGCTTACCTGTCTCTCTACCGTTGGGGCCGTGGAGTGTGTAACATCCCGGGGAAGGAGCCCTCGATCTGCCCAGCTGTTCCGGGGAGAAGGCCCAGCGACCGTTACCATCCTTTCCTTTACTTCCATAAATACAGTGCTTAATAAAGATTGTTATTCCTTGAAATTTACCTTTGTCTCTGTCTGGTCCATTCCGTTGCGTACCTGTGGTGTCGGCTCCTCGCGGTGGTGTCTGGGGTCAGGGGCGGTTGGTCATATGAGTCCGCCCCGGCCTGCACCGGTGACACAAAGTGGCGTAGTCGGCAGGACGTACCTCCGTGAGTTGTAGCGGCCACAGGTGTGCGATGGTGGATGAAGAGGTACCCGCAGCTCGCCCATCAGTCATACCCATCTTCATGGGGGCACTCTGGGCACAGCGTTATGGAGGGCCAGGATCAGAGTTGAGTTTACATGAGTGGAAGGCACAGACGGTATATCTGGCCGGATTGCAAGGATTGAGTGCACCCCAGCGAGTACAGTTCGTGTTGGGATCGTTGGAGGGAGAAGCGAAGAGAGAAGTCCTCGCTGCACCAGAAGCCGTTCGGGCTACTGCCAAGGTAATCTTCGAGTTCCTGTTCGGTTTGTATGGAGATTCCAGTGGCCACGCTCCGTGCCCAATTCTTCAGCTCCCAGCAGGGACCGCAGCAGACCCTGCCGGCAAACTCCCTGAAGTTGCTGGAACAGTTCAGTCGTCTGAAAGGACGACAAGATCATGGGCTTGGCGAAGGAGATGTCTTGTTACGAGACCAATTTTTCTTGGGACTGCGTGAAGGCCCGGTACGTCAAGCCGTATGGCTCCAGCTTCGACGAGATCCCACCATGACCTTCGAGGCTTTACGACAAGAAGCCTTGGCATTGGAACTGGACCAAGGAGAGACGAATCGTACCCCGGTTTG
This sequence comes from Gila orcuttii, assembly GCA_026230005.1. Lineage (NCBI taxonomy): Eukaryota > Metazoa > Chordata > Actinopteri > Cypriniformes > Leuciscidae > Gila > Gila orcuttii. The sequence continues at coordinate 2,917,339 of JAPDVR010000003.1, read as the reverse complement.
TGTGGCAGCGAGTGTTACTAGTGGACCTCCGCCTGTTGAGTCGAGCGATTGGAAGTCGAAACTGAAAACTGAACTACTAGAGGATGTCAAGGGACAGATGGCCGAATTGTCTCGGAACCTGTTGGAGGAGTTGCGCCAAGTTCGAGTTGGGAGTGGACCAATAGTAAGGGGGAGGTCGTATTCCGCAGAGGGGCGAAGACCCGTGCGCCGGCCGCTTCGACCTGAGGGTCCCCGGTTCCAGTGGGACGATCAGGGGAGACCCATTTGTATAAATTGTTGAGATCCAGGACACATCAGCCGTCAGTGTAGGCTTCGTCGGGGCTCTCAAGCGGGTTTTTTAGTTTCACCAGCCACTGTGGGTCAAGTGGTCGGGACCCCTTTGCTTCCTGGTCTGAGGAGTCCCCGTCCGACAAAAAGGGGTTGTTATTGTCAGAGACCATTGCTTGGGCACCCATCGAGCGCTCTTGGGGATGAATGTTATACTGGATTGCTGGGAGTAACTATTTCAGAGTCGGCCAGCTCAGATGCCCCTGTCGCCAGCGAGACAGGATTGGGACCGAATTCTAGCCGTTTGCCGAAGAGTGTGTACCGCCAGCCGGTTGGGAGAGAGGGAAGACATCGGGCGAGTCACTTGTCGGTACGCTCTATCCATTCCAGCTCAGAGCGAGGCCGTTCTTTGGGTCCGAGTGCCTGTAGGGCCCTGTGAGGCAGGGACCTGCGGGTTATTTGGAACCCCACGAAGACTGTCAGCCCATCGAAGTGGCGCATGGACTAGCAATTATGCGCCAAGGGCGAGTCTCCGTCAAGGTGCGAAACGCCCACCCCTATCCAGTGCTCCTCCATCGCCATCAACGCCTAGTCCGAGTATCTTCAGTACAGCCTGCTCAGATACACGAACATCAAGATGTCTGCTTTAAGCAGGTGAGCTCCAAGGTGGTGGAAGTTGCGGTTCGGCCGGTTGAGGCCGTAACGGGCACGGTGAGAGGAGAAATGCCGACCCATTTGATGGAGGAGTCTCTGAAGGCTGAGGATCTGGAAGAGGAACAAGCATTGCAGCTCCAGGAGCTTTTGAAGAAATGGCAACATGTCTTTTCAGTCCACGAGGAAGACTATGGTTGCACCGGGGTAGTAAAACATAAAATCCCCACTGGTGAGGCGACCCCCAGTCGAGAGCGGTACCGTCCGATACCACCCACTCTCTATGCCGAAGTCCGTACCCTACTGAAAGGAATGCTGGAAGGAGTAGTCCGAGAGAGTAGTAGTCCGTGGGCAGCACCAATTGTCCTGGTCCAGAAGAAGATAGGAGCTTGGAGATTCTGTGTTGACTATCGCAAGCTGAACCGCGTCACAAAGAAAGATGCATTCCCATTGCCGCGGATTGAGGACTCGCTTACTAGTCTTACCCAGGCAGCATGGTACTCAACCTTGGACCTGGCGAGTGGGTACTGGCAGGTACAAGTGGACGACCGGGACAGAGAGAAGACCGCCTTCACCACCCCGTTTGGGCTATTTGAATGGGACCGTATGCCATTCGGGTCGTGCAACGCCCCAGCAACCTTCCAACGCTTGATGTCCCCTAAACAGCGTTGCAACTGGTCGATTCAACATTAGTTTACCTGGATGATGTAATTGTCTTTTCTCCCGACTTTCACGCCCATCTGCAGCATCTGGAGGGAGTATTCCGGGCTATGGAAACGTATGGGCTGAAGCTCAGGCCGGGAAAATGCCAGTTGCTGCGGAAAGAAGTGCAGTTCCTGGGACATCGGGTTGGCGCTGCCGGTATTTCCCCCGATTTGGAGAAAGTGGTAGCGGTTCAAGGATGGGAACCGCCCCGGACCGTGAGACAGGTACGGTCGTTTCTGGGTTTCGTCGGGTACTATCGATGATTTATCAAGGGATTCTCAGGACTCGCTAAACCCCTTAAAGTGTAAATTGCAGGTACATTTTTTTACGAAGATAATGCAATGTGCTTATTTAACATAAAGATAAGAACCGCCCACAATAGTTTTTTATACCAAAATGCTGAAATAATATGAAAAGTTGGTACTTTTTACAGTGGTTTTAAGCACTCCCTCTCCCTTCCACTAGGCTGGGCGTGACGTCATAAAAGGGACTCCAAGCCTAGAGTTACCGGTAGTCTAACGGCAAGTAGGCTAGCAGTTATATCGGAGACCTAACTCAGCTAGCAAAAATGGTGTTTATGAATTAAATAACTCAATTGTAAACATACTCGTGTGTGCTGGCTTCAAGAGGACCGTGATTCTGCCTGAAATGAGAGTAACGTTAAGCTATTCGCAAAACAAACGGGTTCAGGCAGCATGCGTCAAAACCAGGATGCTGCGTGAGGCACGTCAGATTAACAGATTATTTGATGATAATTTTTTACTTTTCACACCGTTTTAAAAATAAAAACAGGCAGTACAGTATACAGTACTCATAACTTCGAATATTATTATAATTGTATTTCATATAATATACAATAATGTCATTTTTACTTGTTATATCAAATGTGATCATTGCTAGTACATTTAAAATATCAAAATATGCTCCCCATAAACTTACCCTGTTTTAAATGAAATAACGATGTCATAATATTGTGAGATTTACATCATTATGGAAACAATAGAGAATGAATCGACATTCTCTGTGATCGATTCGCGCTTGGGTAAGTTAGCATTTTTCGACAAGGCAGCACAAATCGGTGAACACCGGTCGCGGCGCGGGTCGAGCTGCTTCCACTAAACTCCAAAGCGCGTTCACCTCACGGCAGCACATACTTTCCACTGGCATAGCCCACACAAACACCTGTCAAACACAGCAATCTCTTTTTTTTCTTTCTGACAATGTCAATGAGCATCGCTAATTAGTTGCGATTTAGCACACGCAATATCGCGTTCTATCTGCAGATGCCAGCAAAAGCGCCATTGTGCCTGTGCAGTGTGTGCATCTCTACAGCTCTGATTAGGACTACTAACACCATGTAAGTAAATAATGTTTTAAGTCGTTGTCCCTCCTTGCTATTCTACATGACGAAAAGATTTTGAAAAGACTTTGGCTTGTTCCCTAATGTTATCCGGGTTAGCACCAGGTTAACCTAGGCTAGCTCTAGCTACTCACCAGGACACCTGGCCAACCCTCCAGTCATTTTCGTCACACCAAGTATTGATAACTCTTTGAGGGCCATGATTTTTGGCAATTTCCTCCCCTCTCTCACGCTTGACTGGTTCAAAATTGTCCATAGTCAACCCACAGAAACAGTAGGAATCTAGCAGAGTGTGGGTTGCTACTCCCTGTTATGACGTCATCACCCAGTTACGGTAAAAAACACGCTACCTTTGAAGAAACCCCAATAAATGTTATTTTAACGGATTTTAAGACAGAAATGTTTAAATATATACATATTGAGCACTTAATTAACACATTAATTGATTGTGGTGGTTAACCTGCAATTTACACTTTAATCAACTCCTCGCGGGCACTGGGCACGCCCGGGGAAGGAAATCTCGATCGATACATTGGGACTCGGCCTGCGAGACTGCTTTCCAGAACCTCAAACAGGAGCTGTTGAGGGCTCCCATCTTAGCCTACGCAGACTTCACCCAGCCGTTCCTTTTGTACACGGATGCCAGCAACGCAGGCTTGGGAGCCATGTTGGCCCAAGAACAACAAGGAGTAGAGAGGGTGATTGCATACGCAAGTCGAAGCTTACACCCCGCAGAGCGGAATGCAGCAAATTATAGTTCCTTTAAGATAGAACTCCTAGCGATGAAGTGGGGCATGGCAGAAAAGTTCAAGGATTATTTGTGGGGAGCCAAGATAACTGTGATCACGGACAATAATCCCTTGGTACATTTGCAGACTGCTAAGTTGGGAGCGGTAGAACAACGTTGGGTGGCACAACTAGCCAATTACGACTACCAGCTCAAATACCGACCTGGTAGGGAACACGTAAACGCCGACGCCTTGTCCAGACTTCCAGCCATCCCGAGGGACGATCAACTGCCTCCCCGTAGCTCTGGTTCGGAAGATGGGTTGCTGGTGGCATCAGTAGAGGCTCCCGGGACCCTGAGGGATGTTCCATCTAGTTGGGGGTGGGACCCCGAACGGTGGAGTAGGCTGCAACAAGAGGATACAAATCTAGGTCAAGTTGAGTCTTATCTCCGACGGGGACGCCTGCCGAGGGCCGAGGAAAGGCGAGCTCAGGCAGTGGGAGTACAACGACTCCTAAAGCAGTGGAAGAGGCTGCAATTGAGAGAAGGGGTAATCTGCCGGGCAGTATAAGCCCCCAGGACTCAAGAGACCGTATATCAGGTGGTGGTACTGGAGGGTCAGGTTGCGGAACTGTTGACAGCATACCACAGTCATGCTGGCCATCAGGGCCAAGAGAGGACGCTGTCATTATTGAGGAGACATTTCCATTGGTTCGGAATGGAAAAGAGTGTAGAGGAGTTTGTTCAGGGCTGCCCACGGTGTACGTTGTTCAAGCGGAGGAAGGAGGTTCGAGCCCCACTGGTCCCCCTGCGGCCTAAGGCGCCCTTACACATCGTGGGCATTGACTTTTTGACTCTAGGTCGACCAATGGACAGATTCCAAAAAATCTTAGTGATGACGGACCTCTTTACCAAGTATGCCTGGGCCGTCCTCACTTTAGACCAGACGGCAGCTACCACCGCTAGTGCCCTTTGGAAGGCCGTGATACAACCCTTCGGCTGCCCAGAGACCTTACACTCGGACCAGGGTGCAAATTTCGAATCTCGAGTTATCCAAGAGCTGAGTCACCTCTACGGGTGTCATAAAACCCATACAACGTCGTACCACCCTCAGGGCAACGGAGGGTGTGAAAGGTTTAACCAGACCCTGTTGGGACTGTTAGGGACCTTGGAGAGCGAGCAACAGGGCCAGTGGGCCGAGAGCCTTCCCTCGCTGTTGCAGGCCTACAACAATAGTGTGCACAGTGTGACCGGGTATGCTCCATCTTACCTTATGTTTGGGAGCCACCTACGCTTACCAGTAGATCTGCTCTTTGGAACCAAGACTGGAGAGAGGGAGTACAGTACCACCGACTGGGTAAACCGGCATCACGGCCAACTCCTGGATGCGTATCGGCGCGTCTCAGAACACATGAGCACAGCAGCAGCTAAAAACAAGCGACTGTACGACAGGACTGCCCGTGAGGCCCCTTTGCTACCCGGAGAGCGAGTGCTGGTGAGAGACAACCGGCGCCCAGGGAAGGGGAAGCTCAGCGACCGTTGGGAGTCGATCCCGTATGTGGTAGAGCGACGACAAGGGCCAGAGGCCCCAGTTTACTCGGTACGACCCGAGGGAAAATCTGGACCAATACGGGTGCTTCATCGAAACTTGCTCCGTCCCTGTCCGAACTATCCGCAGCTAGCTGCCGAGGCCCCAAGTGCGCCACCCACCCCAGAGGTACCTATGGTAGGGTGGGCTGTGGTCCCGAGGGACCCCGAAGTTGAAGTCAGAGTGGCTCCGCCCTCGCCACCCCGACGATCTCAGCGGGACACCCGAGGACAGCCACCTGAGAGGAATGGCGAATGGAATTGAGGAACACCGGTTCTAGGGACTAGAACCGATTGGCAGGGGGGGATGTCACGGGTGACAAAAACGCTTAGCGAGCGGAACCCCTTTGATGATTCACGAGTTTCTCGAGGGAACAATTTGTGGGCGACACATCCCACTCCGGTTCCGGGTGTGGCAGAATCATTGCCCGGCCTGATTAGCGCTAATGCACTACAGGTGCGAGAGAGAGAGAGGAGCGGCGTTTACACGGGCTGTTTGCTTCATAAGCCATAGATAAAAGGGCTATTGAGAGAGCGTCTGTGTTCGTTGGTTGTGGGTCCGTTGTTGGTCCCGTGCTGGTCTCGTGCTGTTCTGTGGTTCTGGGTTTTCTCGGAGCAGTGGTGGGCATAAGCTTATTCTGGGAAATTGTCTGGGTGTGGAAGCCGCCCATTGAAGTTGCTGGATCAGAGTGATCGTCTGTGGGAAATCTGCTGGACTGAGTTATCGATCGAATCTGCACTGAGAGGAGAGAGAAAAAGATAAGTGAATTGATTTCATCTTGCGAACATTCAAACAGTGTGAAGAGGATGCAGTGAGTGTGGAACTGATTGTTGGAGAAGCTATGTGTTTCAGAGTGTGTTGAGGAGGAACTGAAGATTTAATATCCCCAAACGTGAGTGTAACAAACGGATTGAGGCCTCTGAACAGCCCTACCATATGAGTGAATTGCAGTGCTTTTGCTTTATGTATACACATTGATTTATGGCTGTGGAATTGAAGTGAACACTAGTGTGGTGTGCTTTTGCTGAGAAGTGGCCCCAACCCATGCGTACACATTTGTGGAAAGTTGTTACTATATCTGTTCTCCATCAGAAGCCTAGAGTGCTACAGCTGAGCTGAAAAGTACTTTGTACTGTGAAGAATCCTTACCTGTTCTCCTCACCGTCTGAGTCTGGAAGTATGCAGCATCACCGATGAAGTAAGCTTTTAAACCACTGTCTCGTTACCGAGCACCGACGAAAGTACTTTGTACCGTGAAGAATCCTTACTCGTTCCACTTACTGTCTGGGTCTGGAAGTATGCAGCATCGCTGGTGAAGGACGCTTTTAAATCACTGTCTCATTACTGTGCACTGACGGAAATATTTGCATTGTGAAGATCCTTACCTGTTCTCCTTACTGTCTGAGTCTGGAAGTATGCAGCATCACCGATGAAGTAAGCTTTTAAACCACTGTCTCACTATCGTGAACCGAAGAAAGTACTTTGTACTGTGAAGATCCTTACCTGTTCTCCTTACTGTCTGAGTCTGGAAGTATGCAGCATTGTACTGTGAAGATCCTTACCTGTTCTCCTTACTGTCTGAGTCTGGAAGTATGCAGCATTGTTGGTGAAGTAAGCTTTTAAACCACTGTCTCACTACTGTGAACCGACGAAAGTACTTTGTACTGTGAAGAATCCTTTCCTGTTCCACTTACTGTCTGAGTCTGGAAGTATGCAGCATTGTTGGTGAAGTAAGCTTTTAAACCACTGTCTCATTACTGTGCACTGACGAAAATACTTTGTATTGTGAAGAATCCTTACCTGCCTACTTACCTTCTGAGCCCCGAAGTGTGTAGCTATCGCTGGAAAAGGAGTGCTTACCTGTCTCTCTACCGTTGGGGCCGTGGAGTGTGTAACATCCCGTGGAAGGAGCCCTCGATCTGCCCAGCTGTTCCGGGGAGAAGGCCCAGCGACCGTTACCATCCTTTCCTTTACTTCCATAAATACAGTGCTTAATAAAGATTGTTATTCCTTGAAATTTACCTTTGCCTCTGTCTGGTCCATTCCGTTGCGTACCTGTGGTGTCGGCTCCTCGCGGTGGTGTCTGGGGTCAGAGGCGGTTGGTCATATGAGTCTGCCCCGGCCTGCACCGGTGACATTAGCACCCAATAAACGGCGCCGGGCATTCGTAAACCACGCCTCAAATACGAGAAAATGTACATGTGGTTCCCAGACCCAAGTCTCAACGAGAATTGGGTCTGGCGTTAGCCAGGCTATCATGAGCTCATCTCAGACGGTCATCTTATAATGACGGTCATTATAAGGAAGGAAATGCCACAGAATAGAATCTTGCTTTAAAAAGTGCATATAGCTGCTTGTTTTATTTCTTGTTTGTTGATTCCCAAATATAAAACTTGTTGAAATGTTTTCAGTGTGAGCATCAGTTCTTTTTTAACACTTTCATCTTGTTGGGCTTCTTCGTCCGAAAATGACCGAAAACTTTTACGTTTTGAATTGTTTAATTTTTTTGCTTCATCGGATGGGGGTGAAACTTGGTCACTTTTGTTGTATTACCTATATGAACACACAAAAAAAATCAAGGAGATGATTCTGATATGTTAAAGGGTCGTAAAAAAAATAGTCACACTTAGCTTCCTCCCGGTCAAAAATGACCGACATAGGAAATGAATGGGAAATACGAAAAAGTAGGAAAACTCAGAGAAACTTTTGGTGGTACAAGCTACAGATCAGCCACTGTGCAGAACAAAAGTGTACAGCAATGAAGGGGTGACACTCTAAAACATTAAGAGTGCAAATAAGACCCCCCCACACACACACCCACGCACACAAACACACACACACACATACACAGATAAACAGGCAAGACTGCAACAGCAAATTTGTAGAATATGCAAAATAAAATCAATAAATGAAAAAAAAATCTCGCTCAAATGCGCAGAGAGAGAGAGAGAGATTAACTGGTAAAACTGCAACAGCAAATTTTGAGAATATGCAAAAATAAATAAATAAAAAATACAAAAGAGACTCTCGCTCAAATGCAACACTCACTCACTCACACACACAGATAAACTGGCAAGACTGCAACAGCAAATTTTTTGAATATGCAAAATAAAAATTAATAAATGAAAAAAAATCTCGCTCAAATGAACACACACAGAGAGAGAGAGAGAGAAGGCAAGACTGCAAAAGCAAATTTATAGAATATGCAAAATAAAATCAATAAATGAAAAAAAATCTTGCTCAAATACACACACACACACACAGAAAATTAACTGGTTAGACCGCAACAGAACAAATTTTGAGAATGTGAAATAAAATCACTAAATGAAACAATCGCACACACACAGTTAGATATGGAACAGGCAAGACTGCATTTGTTGAAATAAAATCAATAATTCATAAATAAATTAAAATCCAAAAGAGATTCTTATCCTCTCTCTTACAGACACAGACATACAGACACATACATACACACACACATACACATACCTACTTAACCACAATGTGAGGACGTATGACTGGGAACCCTACCTTTAGGGACACCCCTTTCTGAAGGGTCTAGAGACAAAAGAAAGACATGACTGCACTTCTGGAAAAGCTGTCATCACACTTATCACTTGATTTTATCAATAAAAGCCTTCCTTAAAGACCTGACAATTTGCCTTCACTTTAGGGACAGTATTTTTTATGTCCATTTTGGGGACATTAAACACAAACTCTGATCAAGTCATACTTTGAGGACCATGGTGATACACAAACTCTGGTCAAGTCATACTTTGAGGACCATGGTAATACACAGACTCTGGTTAAGCTATAAAATCAGGACTTTGTTGAGATGTTATATATTAATAGTGAGTAAACTGTTTTTTTATTTTTTTTTATTTCTTCAAGATCACTGTAAATGGGTAGCCTACATTTTTGTCTGATTTGTAGCTTGAGATCAAGTGTCTTTGGCTGCTCAGTTGGGGAATGACAATTAACATTCAGAAATATTATTGATTTGACTGCATTTGATTGATTGACTATCAGAGAACAAAAGATGGAACAGAATTGAGCTGAATAATGGCACTATTGTCTTCAAATTTGAAGAATGTCTGAAATTTGCAAGTTTTGTTATGTGTCTGAAGTAGAGGTCTGCACAGGCTTTAAACTTAAGCCCGAACCCAGCCCGTACCCAAAATCATTTAACCCGACCCGAACATTACGTTATACTTTAAGCCTGAGGTCAGTTTCTCAGTAAATAGCTTTTTTTTGTAATATGCTGTATTTTATGATTGCTTGCCACGATAATTAAAAAATAGGCTACATGTACAAACACCGTTTCACCAAGGCACATCGGCCCCTCATCAGTCAGCACACAAAAAAAAAAAAAAAAAAAAAAAAGAGAAAAAGCACGGACTTACTAATTACGAAACTTTGATGTGGTTGAACAGGTGAAACAGTCACAAATTTCCCTGGAACTCAAACATTAAACTTCAAAACAAAGTTTGCGCAGTTGCACAACTATTTACATAAATATAGCCTATCCTTCTCAGTACGAGTTATGAAGGAAGAGAACAGCATTGACAGTTGATGGTTTCAGCGCCGTCCTCTGATTGCGGTGTTGTGACTGAAATAGCGAGCGCGGGAGCACATGCGCAAAAAAGTTTTGTAAAATGATATATGATAAAATCGGTTTCGGTCACAACACCGCAATCAGAGGAGGACGGCTGAAACTGCGCACATCTCTCTCGCGTGCTCATATAATTACGATCACAACACAGCAAGCAGCCAAGCACACGGCACGCAAACTAATATATATATAGCCTATATAGTTTTTCTAAGACCACGGCCTGCATCCCTCTAGTTAATTTAGCATTGACTGCAAAATAATCATCATCACAATAACATATTGAGTTTCTCACCAGAGTCATCTTTGGCTACTCACTGGGGCTTTAACACATTAGTCATGTTCTTCTGTAAAGTTTAGTAATTGTCCAAAAAAAAAAAAAACACACACACTCAGATTAAATAACTCTTTGGGGACTCTATTGACACACACACACCGATTAAATTACTCTTTGGGGACTCGAGATACACACACACTCCGATTAAATTACTCTTTGGGGACTCTATTGACACACACACACCGATTAAATTACTCTTTGGGGACTCTATTGACACACACACCGATTAAATTACTCTTTGGGGACTCGAGATACACACACACTCCGATTAAATTACTCTTCGGGGACTCGAGATACACACACACTCCGATTAAATGACTCTTTGGGGACTCTATTGACACACACACACCGATTAAATTACTCTTTGGGGACTCTATTGACACACACACACCGATTAAATGACTCTTTGGGGACTCGAGATACACACACACTCCGATTAAATGACTCTTTGGGGACTCGAGTGACAACCAGACACTCCGATTAAATGACTCTTTGGGGACTCGAGAGACACACACTCCGAATAAATGACTCTTTGGGGACTCGAGTGACACACACACACTCCGATTAAATGCCTCTTTGGGGACTCGAGAGACACACACTCCGAATAAATGACTCTTTGGGGACTCGAGAGACACACACACTCCGATTAAATGGCTATTTGGGGACTCGAGAGACACACACACTCCGATTAAATGGCTCTTTGGGGACTCGAGAGACACACACACTCCGATTAAATGACTCTTTGGGGACTCGAGAGACACACACACTCCGATTAAATGGCTCTTTGGGGACTCGAGAGACACACACTCCGAATAAATGACTCTTTGGGGACTCGAGAGACACACACACTCCGATTAAATGACTCTTTGGGGACTCGAGAGACACACACACTCCGATTAAATGGCTCTTTGGGGACTCGAGAGACACACACTCCGAATAAATGACTCTTTGGGGACTCGAGAGACACACACACTCCGATTAAATGACTCTTTGGGGACTCGAGAGACACACACTCCGATTAAATGACTCTTTGGGGACTCGAGAGACACACACTCCGATTAAATGACTCTTTGGGGACTCTAGTGACACACACTCCGATTAAATGGCTCTTTGGGGACTCGAGAGACACACACTCCGATTAAATGACTCTTTGGGGACTCTAGTGACACAAACTCCGATTAAATGACTCTTTGGGGACTCAAGTGACACACACTCCGATTAAATGACTCTTTGGGGACTCAAGTGACACAAACTCCGATTAAATGACTCTTTGGGGACTCAAGTGACACACACTCCGATTAAATGACTCCTTGGGGACTCGAGTGACACACACACACACACACACACACACACTCCGATTAAATGACTCTTTGGGGACTCAAGTGACACACACTCTGATTAAATGGCTCTTTAATATTAACAGTCTTGAACACATTGTGTTGAAAGTGCACATTGCACTTAATGACAGAAATTCAAAAAAGAACAAAAATCAATTAACTTGGAGGTGGGAATGATTCTCAGTGTCCAACTATCCTCTGTACTTCCTCCATCCACCCTTCTTCAAAATTTCTCTACTTCCTCCTTTACATTCACTCATCCTTTCCATCCTCTTTACCTTCACTCCTCCTTCTTTACCTTCACTCCTCCCTCCTTCCATCCTCTTTACCTTCACTCCTCCCTCTTTTCATCCTCTTTACCTTCACTCCTCCCTATTTACCTTCACTCCTCCCTATTTACCTTCACTCGTCCCTCTTTACCTTCACTCCTCCCTATTTACCTTCACTCCTCCCTCTTTTCATCCTTTACATTAGCTGTGTTGGACATAACCGATCGGTGAGAGTTGCCGTGTGCAGGTGTGAGGAGCTGAAAACTGAGACATGAGTCTGACACTTTCTGCTGCCCGTAGTGACACTTGCGCTGTGTTTGCATACTTTACCACAGTTGAAGTGGAATAAATGCATTATTTGCCAAATACACAGATATGTCAGAGACATTTTGATTCAATACATGTACTGCTTAATACAACGTCTGCTTGTACAAGAATAAAGTTCAATATAAGTCTAAATACCAAAGTGGGGTCTACATTGTATCAGTTTTATTTTGATAAACATGACAATATAACATTGCGACTACATGAAAAGAGCTTTCACTGTTATAAAAAACAGATTTGTGAGCATTAGTGGAACTGAAGGTGTGAGAATAAACATGTGATCGTTGTCATGCGGTGGATTCGGCCAATCGTGGATCAGTTGTGTCGTCATCAGAGCTTGTGAGTCGCTCTGGAGAAACTGCTCTGGCTGAGTCCTGCTCTCGAATCGCTCTCGCCGTACTCTGATACCATACGTCACAGTCACGGGGCGTCGCTGTCTGAAGTCGGAAAACAAGTTCTAACCGTCATGCACTGCTCAAGTCAGCCGCTGATCGGTCTGCGCAGCACTGTTCAACAAGCATAAAGCTCTCCCTCTTTTCATCCCTTTACAGTCTCTCCTCCCTCCATCTTTACATCCCCTTTACATTCTCTCCTCCCTCTTTACATCCCCTTTACATTCTCTCCTCCCTCTTTACATCCCCTTTACTTTACAGATGTAAAGAGGGAGGAGAGAATGTAAAGGGAATGTAAAGAGGGAGGAGAGAATGTAAAGGGGATGTAAAGAGGGAGGAGAGAATGTTAAGGGAATGTAAAGAGGGAGGAGAGAATGTAAAGGGGATGTAAAGAGGGAGGAGAGAATGTTCTTGTATGACCAGGCCAGAAACAGATTGACAAAGGAGATCAGAGTTGCTAAAAGGAACTACTCTGAAAAAACAGTTTTCATCCAACGACCCATCATCAGTCTGGAATGGCCTGAGGAACATCACCAACTACAAGTCACCATCCCCCCGATCTGTGGACAATCAACACCTGGCTGACAATTTAAATTCATTTTACTGCAGGTTTGAAAAGCCCTCATTCACACCACACACCCGGTCTGATCTGCACTTGACACATTCACCATCACCTCCTGCACTCCCATTAGTCCCCCCTCCTGCCATCCTACCTGAGCTTAAGGTCTGTGTGGAGGACGTGAGAAGAGTCTTCAAAAAACAGAAGACTAGGAAAGCCTCAGGCCCAGACGGCATCTCATCTGCCTGTTTAAAAGCCTGCGCTGACCAACTGGCCACGGTCTTCACGCAGATCTTCAATAGATCATTGGAGCAGTGTGAAGTTCCCTGCTGCTTCAAACGCTCCACTATCATTCCTGTCCCCAAAAAACCCAAAATCACTGGACTTAATGACTGTCGCCTGTCGCTCTCACGTCTGTGGTCATGAAGTCGTTTGAAAGACTGGTGTTGGCCCACCTGAAGGACATCACTGGACCCCTGCTGGATCCCTTTCAGTTTGCTTACAGAGCAAACAGGTCTGTGGATGATGCAGTCAACATGGGACTGCATTATATCCTGCAACATCTCGACAGACCAGGGACTTATGCAAGGATCCTCTTTGTGGACTTCAGTTCGGCCTTCAATACCATCATGCCTGGTCTTCTCACAGCCAAACTGACCCAGCTCTCCATACCATCCTCGATCTGTCAGTGGATCACCAGCTTCCTGACGGACCGGCAGCAGCGAGTGAGACTGAGGAAACACACATCCAGGACTCTCACCACCAGCACTGGCGCCCCTCAAGGGTGCGTTCTCTCCCCACTGCTCTTCTCCCTGTACACTAATGACTGCACTTCTAAAGACCCCACTGTCAAGCTCCTGAAATTTGCAGACGACACCACTGTCATCGGTCTCATCCGAAACGGTGACGAGTCTGCTTACAGACTGGAGGTTGAACAGCTGGCTGTCTGGTGCAGTTATAACAACCTTGAGCTGAACACGCTCAAAACAGTGGAGATGATCGTGGACTTCAGGAGGAACAGCCCAGCACTCCCCCCACTCACCATCATGAACAGCACTGTGGAAGCAGTGGAGTCATTCAGGTTCCTGGGCACTTCCATCTCTCAGGACCTGATATGGGACAATCAGATTGATTCCATTGTGAAAAAGGCCCAGCAGAGACTGTACTTCCTTCGCCAGCTGAGGAAGTTCAACTTGCCACAGGAGCTGCTGATTCAGTTCTACTCAGCCGTCATTGAGTCTGTCTTATGCACTTCCACCACTGTCTGGTTTGGTTCAGCTACCAAATCAGACATCAGGAGACTACAACGGACAGTCCGGACTGCGGAGAGGATCATTGGTGCCCCCCTGCCAAACCTCCAGGACCTGTACTCTTCCAGAGTGAGGAAGAGAGCAGGTAAAATCATCACAGACTCCACTCACCCTGGACACCAACTGTTTGAACTGTTACCGTCAAGACGGTGACTCAGATCACTGGCTACAAGAACATCTTGGCACAGGAACAGTTTCTTCCCACAGGCCATTTCCCTTCTGAACAGTTAACATATCTCCCAAGGCATATGCCTTAAGTGCAATACTCCCACTGTTTAGTGCAATATCTTAAAAATTCAGGTAATATTTATATTTATTCATACTACACAAAATACTGTAAATATGTTCATAATCTGTAAATGTTTATTCTGACAAAACCCAACTGTGACCATATATTTTTATAATATTTTCATATTTTTTATAATTTTATTTGTAGAATTTGTATTACTATTTGTATTACTATTACTTGTTGTATCTGTATTTGTATTTGTATATGTGCACTGGAAGCTTCAGTACCAAGGAAAATTCCTTGTGTGTGCAAGCACACTTGGCAATAAAGCTCTTTCTGATTCTGATTGTTCTCAGTGGGGTAATCTTCCTTGCTTCAAGAAGAAGTCTGCCTACTTCTCTCATCTTCTGTCTGATGTAGTCATGTTTGGTCACATCAGACCCCATCCTGTTGAACATGCTGCATGATGCATCTGTCAGTGTGAACTACACGCGAAACTTCATCATAGTTCATAAAGGACAGTATTTTCTTGAAACCTTTGCTCACTTCTAAGCCGACTGGTGTGTTTAGAGCACACAGAGATCGAACTCTTTTCCTGCCCTGGGCATCATCCTCTTTAGGTTTCAGGGGACAGTTTTTGATATGTTTCCAAAGGCTACACTTGTTGTAAAGCCCTTGGCAGTAAATGCAGTGAATAAATTCTTTGGCTCTTTGTCTATTTTTTGGACGGTAGCATGCAATCATCTCCCCATGTCCTTGTCTTACCACATCTGTGTTGTGGGCAAAGTTGCCCCTTTTTCTAAGGAGGTTTAACTGGACTTGTCTTTCTTTGGAATGTTTTGGAAATGCTACTGCCTTTACAACCCCCACTTCATTGCGATGGACAAATTCAAGGTGTCTTGCCATTTTTGAATATGGCTTAGAGCAATAAAGGCAATACTGCTTCTTGTTGTACGCCTTGCATTCCTGCTTTGGTGATGGCATTGACTGAATAAAAGTCTTATCACCAGACAAGGTGTTTGTCTCTTTAGATTGGCATTTCATCTTTTTTGGTGATGGTGCTGTCATAAATTGATCAGATGAACTACCTGCCTCGTTGGGAGATGTTGGATGCATCAAAGTACTTTTGACCATGTCATGTCCAGAAGAACTACCATCCGATTCATCCGAGCTGATTTTTGGTATGTAGTCAACAACGCTGTAGTCTGTGACATCACTGTAGTCTGTGTCACATATGGCACTTCCTGAATACTGAATGAGAGAATTTAACACTTACTCAAGGCAGTGGTTGCTGTAACATTACGTCTCATCCTATTGCGGATACTATTATGCAAGCAAAGCTTTAAAAAAATGTAGCATATAAAGTATCACATGGCAAGTCACATACCTGTCTTTTTCTTGATGGCCTTAAAGAGGATATCTGGAAGAGGATGAATACAAACAATATAAATAATATATAATTTCATATAATCTATTGTTAGTTCTACCAGTGCAATACACCCCGACCATCCCAATAATTCAGCAAATGAATCTACCCACCTCCCTTAATGAGAGTGTCTCAGACACCTGTGATGAGTGAACCACCGGTGTTGACACAGCCAAGGTGAAGATAAGGGTGGAGCAGGCGAGGATGAGGATGATGAAGGCTGCGCATAAGAAGGCGATGAGGGCTGCCCAGGCGAGGATGGTGAAGGCTGCCCAGGTGAGGATGGTGAAGGCTGCGCATAAGAAGGCGATGAGGGCTGCCGAGGTGAAGATGGTGAAGGCTGCCCAGGTGAGGATGGTGAAGGCTGCCCAGGTGAGGATGGTGAAGGCTGCCCAGGCGAGGATGGTGAAGTCTGTGCATAAGAAGGCGATGAGGGCTGCCCAGGCGAGGATGGTGAAGGCTGCCCAGGTGAGGATGGTGAAGGCTGCCCAGGTGAGGATGGTGAGGGCTGCCAAGGTGAGGATGGTGAAGGCTGCCCAGGCGTAACAGATATTCTGCAGATATATAAAGAGGTATTTAGCTTAAACAAGAATAACATGTACATTAAAAATATTTAAAACTGTGGCACCCATATAAAACAAGAACAAACACACTGTAGGGGTGAACAAAAAATAAAGAAACGTGTTTTGCACATTTCAAAGCAAAGATCATTAATAAAATAAAAAAACTATTAATTTGACTATTGTCACAATTTTGTTTAGTTACATTGGTTCAGACATTAAAACTATGAACCAATAACTACTTAAAGGATTAGTTCACTTCAGAATTAAAATTTCCTGATAATTTACTCCCCATCACACCATCTAAGATGTTCATGTCTTTCTTTCTTCAGTGGAAAAGAAATGAAGCTTTTTGATGAAAACTTTCCAGGAAGTTTCTCCATATAGTGACTTCAATGGGGTTCAAAGGGTCGAAGGTGCAAATGTTTCAGTGCAGCTTCAAAGTCTCGACACGATCCCAGCCGAGGAATAAGAGACTTATCTAGACAAAAATAATAAACATTTATATACTTTATAACCACAAATGCTGGTCTTGCACGAGCTGTGATGCGACACACATTACGTCATCTCGTTGAAAGGTCACGCGGAAGGTAGGCAGAACTACCGACCTAGTGTATACAAAGCGAACAGGCCAAGACTAAGTCAAACATCATTCATAAAACGATGTCTGATGATTTTGAAGTTGGAGGAGAAAACAAGAGTTTTTGTGGTGCATCGAGCCAGTGCAAGACAAGCATTTGTGGTTTAAAAGTATATAAATGTTTATTTTGTTATAAAATGTCCACTGGTTTGTCTAGATAAGACTCTTATTCCTCGGCTGGATCGTGTCGAGACTTTGAAGCTGCACTGACCAGCTCACATTTGGACCTTTAAACTGTTGGACCCCATTGAAGTCACTATATGGAGAAAAATCTCCTCATTTTCCTGTAATGTTTTCCTCAAAAACCTTAATTTATTTTCCACTAAAGAAAGAAAGACTACTCTTTTAACTAGCAGAGGTTGGTAGTAAGGCGCTACATTTACTCCATACCATCTAAGTCATTTCTTGTTTTTGTTTATTAATTGTGGGTACATTTTACATAAGTGAGGGTACACAAGTACATTTCTAATAGCAGAAAATGTATTTTGTATCATTTGAAGCGTTTACACACTAGTGATGGGTCGTCATGAACGATGTTCATTTTGAACAAATCTTTAATATGACTCGGGACTACCGAGTTGTCCCAGAGAGTGATTCGTTAATTTCGTGTTGACTGCGCATGCGCAACATCCTATAGGTTCTGTACTGGAAACAGAAATGATTAGTTCATCTTTCGAGTCGTTGAGTCCTTCGTTCTTCCCGTCAGTCTCAGAGGCTATGCTGTCAGTACCGGAAAGATAAATGATTAGTTCACCTCTCAAGTCCCGAAGACTCAAAAGATGAACTAATCAATTCTCTATCCGGTACCGACTGCATAGCTCAGCCTATGGGGCTGTCAAGTGATGAACGAATGACTTGAACCCGAAGTCGATAGACTCGTAACGTGTACTAATCAATTCTATATCCGGTAGTACTGACTGCAAAGTTCAGTTTATGAGGATGTCACAGGATGAACGAAAGGCTTAGATTGGGAGGTGAGGTAAACTAACAGACTGCATAGCCTGAAAACCCTAATGAATCTTTTCTGTTTCTCATAATTTGGCCTTTTCCTTGCATTGCAATTTTTTTCTTATTCTAAATGCGATCAACATTTGATGTGTTTGGGGAATTTGGCTAACATTTTAAATACATTCTGCTGAAATAAACTAAATGACTTAAATAAAGATTTGTTAATTTTGATGAACGAGATCCAAAGATCGGATGAAGTGGATATGCACCTATAATCAACTGGTTGCCTGTGTTGCGTGTTCATTATTTTGGGGGTGGAGCAATGAAGGGAGGTGTGTGTTTGTTTGGGTGTCCATTTCAAATATCAACAGTGTTTCTCAGAAATCACTTACTGAACTTAACTAACTGGCAGTAAACATCAGTAGATAGCTGCTGCATGTATGAGATGGTTACCGTTTTATTCCTTGATGTTCTTGCTTTGCCTGACTGCTTATGTGGACCATTGCTGTTCACCTTGTCCAATTCAGGAGAGGGAACAGAAGCAGCACAATAGGGCTGGATGTCAGAAAAGAAACCAGGGAATTACAAAATCAGAAATATTTGTGCAGGACAGAAAAACTTGTTCATGTTCATTCCTCTAGCTGTCCTACACTTTATCCATCATTTCTTTCACACACATCTCTATGCTGAAATAGTCAATAATATAATGATACAGATGTTTTAAAGTGGACTTACCGATTTCTGTGGGCCCAAACTGCTGGCTGTCTTTTTATCAGTGGATTCTGCTGATGCTTGATTTAAAGGCTTCAGAAATATGAGACCACAATCACATGGTAACTAATCAGAATGACAGTAAAAGATTATCATGAATTACTGATCAATCTCTTTAGCATTTTCTTGTTAGTACCTTGACTCACCATGGCCAATCTGAGTCTCCATAATTGTAAGTGATTTCTTCTCCTGGTAGAATGTCTCTTACAGCAAAGAGACACAGGTGAGGTTTTCTGCTCACTTCAACGGTTCTCATTTTGCAAGTAGGATTTCTGGTCTCATCGTTTACAAGTCTTCCCAAAGAGGACACGTCTTCTTTAGATGCATCCATGCTATAAAGACATAAAACTATCACTCAATACTTGTAATCTTAGTATGTATGATAGAAATGTACAGTTATTTTCTATAAGTGGTTCTGAACCCCAGTCCTGGGAACCCACCGCTCTGCATATGCTGTATGTCTCGTGTTTTAATCCACCTGATATAGATGAGGAGTTCATCATCAGAACACGGCTCTATGAACTCAACTGAAGTGTGTCTGGTTAAGGAGACATACAGAATCTGCAGAGAGGAGGGTCTGAGAACCACTGATCTATATGATAGTGTACAGCAACAAATGCTCTCAGCTCTCAGATAAAGGCATCTCAAATTAACCATTTTGTTCTCTTTATGGAATACAGGGAAAACAAATATTTTCTCAAGGAAACCGCACTCAGTACTCTTTATGTCAGTTCATGGTGAATTTTAAGTATTAGGGTGTGTTCACACCTGGGATGTTTGTTTAGACAGTTAGTGCGGTTCATTTGAATAAGTGTGAACTAGGGCTGAACGATTAATTGCATTTGCGATAATATCGCGATATGATGAAATGCGATTTTGTAACCACAAAAGCTGCGATTACACTGGTCACGTGACACGCGAGAGAAAAGCAGTCTGCAGATCAAGTATCAACTTTGCACGCTACGCATAGGTCTGGCATACAGGAAAGAACAGTTTATTTTTTATGTATGTGATATTGTGTTATTTAGTCTCTCTCCAACAATTCTGGATCGATTCAGAGAATTTCAGAATCGAGTCTGAGCTTATAGTTTTTAAACAGATGCGTGATGACGCTGCGCGTGCTTTAGAAACAACCCTATTCTGCTTGCTTCTAATTTCTCTCTCTCTCTCTCTCTCACACACACACACACACACACACACACGACACCGCTCGAACCTTTCCGAAAAATAATCTTTCATAAAGTTCGTTGTTTAAGCGAATTACAAGGACAGTCGCGGGCTTCATTGCACAGGTTTTGCCGCTTTGATGTTACTCTTGCAGTGCGCGGTCTTGGCCCCCGGAATTTTCCTTACAAATGCTCCACAAAGGCATTATTTATGTCTTTTGGAATGCAGTTGGCTTATATATTAAAAATATGAAAATCACTGAGAAAGCTGCTTTCATTTTAAAATACTTACGCGCGCTTTGTGAGGAGCGCTTGTGCATGCGGCTGTGAGCGACTCATTGGTTAAATGTACTTGCATCTCAAAATGCTTTTGACGCGAAATTAATGTAAACACGGTCAGTTATATCTTAAACCAACAGGACAAACCACATTTACAATTTCAAAAGAGATATGTGCATTAGTGTGAATGCAGCTTATCGTATAGGGGGAAAATCACTCCAGCTCTTGAATGGAAAACATTCAGACAGCCTACTTTTAAATACTGAAAGCACTTGTAATGTTTATTGCTTGTAATGTTTTTTTTTTGTTCCTCTTTATTTACTAGCTTTTATATTTTGAAGCTATATTAGTTTATAGCCCATTTAAAATTCTTAACATGTAATTGGTTTAATTAAATGTGTTTATTTATATATATATATATATATATATATATATATATATATATATATATATATATATATATGTATATATATATAAGTATGTATATTTACACATCTAATTAAATACATATTTTAAGTGTTATTAAGATTAATTAATAAGAAAAAAATTACATCGGATCATGAGCTGCCTAAAGATTCCCATCCCTACTGTACAATGATTTATTGCTTGTCTTTGTCGACTTATTCAGAATGTAAAGAACTTAAAGTAATCGCATATTAAATCGCAATCGCAATATTGATTAAAAAAATCGCAATTAGATTATTTTCCATAATCGTTCAGCCCTAGTGTGAACGCTGCTATCTGAAACCTGGTGCCACCAAACAAGCGGACCGAGATGCTGAAAAAATGGGTCTCAGTTGGCTTCCAAACGAACTCTGGTGCGGTTCGAATGAAATATGACCATAACATATAAACGAACCAAAAACAGGAAGATGTGACCCTAAAAAGGACAAACTGGTCAAGAATAACAGGTTCGACAATAGAAATGCCAATCTGAACACTAAGCAGACCCGGACCAAACGAACCAAGTGAACACAACTACAGGCATGAACACACCCTAAGTATTTTACAGTTCCAGATATTTTAGCATCCCTACTACATCAATCCAACAGTTTTTTACTCACCACCAATTTCTGCCATGCCACTGAAAATCAAACAGGAACGTGTTCTCAGCTTCAGTATAGTGTTCAGTTCGGTCAAGACTCTCCTCTGAACTCAGAAGTTCACCTCTGTATTCAAGAGCAAAATCACCTCTGAAGAAAGCTCCAGTGGTGAAAACTCCACGCAGTTTCTTTAATGTCAACTATTATTTTGATTATTACTAAAAGTTCTCAACAATATGATGTACATTATATGATGTAAAAGGGAAATTACTGTAGGAAAATAGTCAATAGCCAGGCTAATCTCGAAGTATGCTTTGCTTTTTATACTTTACATTATACTTTTAAGTCTTAAAATCTTGGCGCAGCACGGTTTGGCTCGCTTCGCTTTTACACTGCGTGGTACGACTCGATACTAGGGCTGTGAATCTTTGGGTAGGCAGCGAATCGATTTGATTCATGATTCATAGTTTTCGATTCGATTCAAGAACGATTTTTGCAAATTCAGAAAGATTAGATTCAATGCGATTCACATTAAAATTCGATGCGATTCGATTAATTCGATTCGATTCTTCATTTTTTCTATGCATTCATAGGATTATTTAAATGCTTCCCCCAATGGGTTTTAGTCAGGGTGTGAATTACACAGTGGTTTTCGGGGGTCAGAGAGTGGGGACAAAAAAAAAAAACCAACTACATCTTGAATATTGTTAATGTTAGTTCATGTTAGTTTTTAATGAATCTATTATTATAAAAAACATTTCCAAAAAATTTGCATTTGTAGAAATGTAAGCCAAGATTTAAAAAGGCTTTAAAAGTATTGTTAGTTCATCAACTATTTTGTAGGATAGTGTTAATGGATACACAACCTTAAACTGTTCCTGGTACATTAAACAACCTTCCATTGTGAAACAAAAAGTACATGAACTTTCCCAACTAAACCTTAACTAACTTTTCCTCATGGAATAGTAAGTATTCCTCATGGAATACTCTTTGTTCTCTTTATAGCTACTGAACATTTTCCTTATGATTCTGAAAGAATACGCACCGGGTGTCTACTTGTGCTATAGTAACGATTACGAATGCAACTTAAATGCGCATCTGATTGATGGATAAACCACGCGCTCTTATTTCAGTGTAATTAATATTGTAGTTATTTCAGCATTTTCCTTCGTACATTCAGTTTAACGAATGTTCCATAAATCTTTTCCATAAAACTTCGGTATCTTATCTTAAAGAAAATAACGGCGACGTTTCCACGCAACGAACGCGTTGTTTCATAGCAGTGCCCACGCAATGACATGGCAGCTTTATGGCTTGAGCGGTTTGACGCAAGACTTGCTTTCTCGATAGAGATCTGTCATCTGCTCATGTGAGCATCAGTGGCGGTCCTGAGGAGAGCTCAAACATGGACTGCTCAAACATCTGTAGATGAGAGCTATATGGGACCGAGCACGAGCGAAATCCAGTGAAAGATGTTAAAGAGTGCAGCGAGTATCTGTGAAGGAGAGCTGTGAGGACGCCAAATGACGCCGCACAACACCTCCATTAATTTGCGCATGTAGTCATTTAATGTTTATATATTTTAAAGCACTGAATCGCTATAGAATCGCAAAAAATCTTATTTTAAATCGAATACTAACTGAAATAAACGATTCACGATTCAAAATACATGTTTCAAGATCAATGCATATGCATCGTCAGGATTTGTAATCGATGTATCGAGAAAACGAGTGAATCGTTACACCCCTACTCAATACGACTCGGCGCAGCACGGTTCAGCTCGCTTCGCTTTTCCACTGCGTGGTACGACTCGATACGGTTCAGCTCGCTTTGCTTTTCCACTGCGTGGTACGACTCGATACGGTTCGGCTCGCTTCGCTTTTCCACTGCGTGGTACGACTCGATACGGTTCAGCTCGCTTCGCTTTTCCACTGCGTGGTACGACTCGATACGGTTCAGCTCGCTTCGCTTTTCCACTGCGTGGTACGACTCGATACGGTTCAGCTCGCTTTGCTTTTCCACTGCGTGGTACGACTCGATACGGTTCGGCTCGCTTTGCTTTTCCACTGCGTGGTACGACTCGATACGGTTCAGCTCGCTTCGCTTTTCCACTGCGTGGTACGACTCGATACGGTTCGGCTCGCTTCGCTTTTCCACTGCGTGGTACGACTCGATACGGTTCAGCTCGCTTTGCTTTTCCACTGCGTGGTACGACTCGATACGGTTCAGCTCGCTTCGCTTTTCCACTGCGTGGTACGACTCGATACGGTTCGGCTCGCTTCGCTTTTCCACTGCGTGGTACGACTCGATACGGTTCGGCTCGCTTCGCTTTTCCACTGCGTGGTACGACTCGATACGGTTCGGCTCGCTTCTCTTTTCCACTGCGTGGTACGACTCGATACGGTTCAGCTCGCTTCGCTTTTCCACTGCGTGGTACGACTCAGCACGGCACGGTTCGCTTTAGCTCGGTTTGCTTTTCCACTGCAGTTAGTACCGCTTCACTGATCGTTATAGTTGCGCCGCCTCTACTGCCATGACATCATCGTAAACGCGCCACATTTTAAACGCACAACACAGGACACAACGCACAGGTGCTACAGCGGTGGCTGTTACTGGCTATTTAAATCTAGCGGGTTTGGTGTCTCGTGTCTCAAATACAATGACGCTGGTCAGGGGCGGCTGGCCAATAGAGGGCGCCAGGGCGCCGCCCCCACCATGAGCCAGACCACAGTTTATGAGCCACATACATAAATAAATACATGTAAATACATAAATAAATAATATATACAAATTGTCAATATTTGTGTGTTTGAGATATTAAATGCACCCAGTATATGTGAAAAATATGATAGAAATTCAAAATATCTGTTTTTTCTACACGTCCCCTCCAGCTCTGTGCACGTGATCAGCTCTGGGGCGCTGGAGAAATTGCCCCAGAAAGGCGGGTCTCTGGAGCAGTTTAGCCAATTGCTGATTTAAGATATAAATGTTTGACATAATCTGTAGCCAATCAGCGAGCTCCAATCAGGTCAGCTATGGGCGATTCTTTTAGCGCCCCAAACTGCGCGCGCATCAGACAGCAGCAACACTATCGGAGCTGTACACTAGTAGAAAGGCCTGGCTAGCTCGATGCTGTGATTGCGGTCATGCTAATGCCTTATTTTGGTGATTACTTTTTAAAACAACAGTGAATGATCCAGCATGGACAGTTACCGGAGTGAGGGAAGCATCACCTGTCTGAGAAAGTAAACAGCTTGAGTTAAATTTCAAATGCTAATGGAAAGTTTGTGCAATTTGTTTGTTTTTGTGTAAGAATGCCTCAGCCTTATAATATGGCATTAAATAATTACTGACTTTATCACAAAGCACTGGTATCATGCATATTGTGTTAAAATGTGTTTGGGTGGTTATTAATAATAATAATTATTATTATTTGTATTTATATAGTGTCTTTCCAACACCCAAGGTCGCTTTACAAGATATGTAAAGGCAGTGGTTCTCAAACTGTTGTACGTAACGTTACGTACGTACGTGAGGTGACAGAAAGGGGTGCGGGAACAAAATGCTGAATTTTGCCGTTCATTTAAGTCGACCTCAACTTAAAATAAGATTTAAACTGAGCATGTTTTTCTATCAGGTAAAATTCTGTAAATACATGACATCCTCGTGCAGATTGCTGCCTTGGCAAATCGCACTATACTACCGTTCTAGACAATGTACCTTTGTAAAGAGATTTAGCACTTACCAGCATGCAGAACAAATATAGACACAGGCTGTGCATGGAGATCGATATAAGATTCAAACTCTTCGATACAGACACATTCCCTGTGTGAGTTCCTGTGTTTAATGTTGATCACATTATATGAAGGTCCACACGATTGCAAATGTGACATTGATTTTATACAACAGTTCAACAAACAAAATATTAATATTAAGTGATGTTAATTTAGGCTACAACACAGTTGTCAGTACTTTTTACAACAAATTAATAGCTCCACCGAAAGCCACAGCAGAACTGCAGCACACAGCAGTGTTTGTGAACAAATCTGCGGCTTTGAACGAATCATTAGAGTCAATGATTAAATTATTAATTCATAAATACATCCACTGGCTTCGTTACTGAATGAATGACTCAATGACTCACCACCTATTGACAGTTTTAATTTAACATTTAAAAGCATCACTTTGTTTTTACCATCATTGCGCATTTCTCTATTGATTTTTTTTATTTATTTAAATCGATTTAAGGGGGCAAATATTGTCCCTTACTGAAAAAGGTGTGACTGAAGAGTGGGGGCACGAAGTAAGATGTTAAAAGACTCATGGGGTTCAACTCTAAAAAGATTGAGAACCACTGGGACTGGGTTGAGGAATAGAACAATCAACATCAAAGCACAATACACACACCAAGGGCAGAAAGTAGGCCTAATATACAGAGGTATACTTACAAAGTTAGGTTAAAGATACAAACAAAGAGGGATTCAAACAAATAGCATATCAATAACAATGTTTAATTTACAGACTGTGAGTTATATATACAGAATCAGATAAAATGTGTTTTTGAAGGAGAGGAGGGTGGATGTTGGACGGATGTCTTGAGGAAGAGCATTCCACAACTTCGAAGCCACTACACTAAAAGACTCCCATTACCAGACTATTGAAACCGACAGAATATGACAGCCCCAACTCAGATATTTTTCACCAGCCGCCACTGACGCTGGTAGTGACGATTCTGTCTGACCACTCAGTGATCTGCAGTGTTTAACGTCACATTTTAGAATCGGTACGGTACGCTTGGAACCTTAAGCATAGGGCAAAGCATGCCGTAACATACCATGCAGTGGAAAAGCTCCACTAGAATAGTTTGCAAGAGTGTGATTATAAACACAACGAGGCTATGAAAGTGACTAGATGAGTTTATCTGTTCAGCTGATGCCGTTTAATGTCCCAGACATCCCCTGTCTCCCATTTAGATGCTTGTTAGCAACCCCCTTTTACAAGACAAGTAAAGGCTTTTAAAAAAAAAAACACACAAGAGGGTATTACTGATGTATTTTATGTTGTAGAATAAAACGTGAGAATGTCTTGATCTTGTGCTAACCATGGACCTTATTTCAGGAATTTAACCAAAACCCATTGATCATGTTTACATGCACACCGATAAAAAAAGAAAAAAAATCACCTGAATCTTGAAATAATCCATTGTCCTGGTTTACATGCAAACCAATAACCACGTAAACCATTAGACTTTATAAGTAAATCAGGTTAATGACGTCAAAACCTAACCATTCGTGTATCTGACTTTGTGTATTTCATATGTCATGTCAGTTGTGATGTTAAATAATGTCCAAGAGTATTCCAGAATTTCAGCGGGAAACTTACAGACTCATATTCTCCTCTCATGCAGTATCGGATGCAGGATTTTGACTGTACCACTTCTGAACGAGATGAGAACACTTTTTAAGATGTTCTTGGGTCAAGAAAACGCTCGCTCTGTCTGGATGTGCTTAAATCCACAATAAGGACACTTTCCTGTCACACATCACACATGCTCACTTCAATAAGCCACAGAACGCATTTACATGACGGGCAAATCTGGAATAAGCGGCAAAAATCTAGCTGTGTCGATTAGTTTATGCTTATGCCGTTAATGATTACCTTAGTCTGTGTTTACATGACCCCACGCACTGTCGGCTTATTGTGCATAATTGGGTTAAGAATGTGCAAGTAAACATTGACTTTGGGTTGATGGAACCAGAAGTGCAAAAATGCAACTGTTTTTGTTTTCGGGCTAATGCCTGCAGAACTCTATTCAGGAATCTTGACTGCACAATAAAAATAAAAATAAATGATATAAAGTACTGTTTAACTTGTGAAACATGGATATTAGTTGGCCTAACAACCATATGACTCGCCTCACATTAAGTTCTCAGTTTTGTAGATTAGCGTTATTACTAAACTGCTTATTCATAAATACTTGCCTTTATATTTGCTGATGAACTGCTCTTGAAGCTCAGGCTTGTCGGTTTCACAGGTAATGTGATGCTCAGCGTCCTGCAGAGGTTTTTTTACGTCTTTTATTTCCCAGCATGGCGACTTTATTTCTTGAAATGACTGGAAAAAATAAATACAAATAAATATAATGTGAATGAAATAAACAAGCATATTTAAAAAATCTTGTTGATCTTACTGAAATTGTTCACCCAAAAACATACGTAATTAACATACAATTATGTTAATTGTTGTTCCAATTGAACCTCATGTTGTTCCAAACCTGTTGTGTTTTTTCTGTTCAACACTAAACTATATATTTATATTATATCACAGAGCTCTATTCAATGACAGCACGTGTGACCAGTCTACAACAGGAATTTAGATTAAAAAAAGGCAATGTCAATGATGCCAAAAAACATTGGTTCTTGTGTGTCTTGTGACCACAATTGACATCAATCTACTGTATATTCAGATTTGATTTAAGAGCGACAGCATACAGGAGATTTTCAGTCAATAACCAGCTTGATTTATAGGGACAATTTTTTTGCTATCTGCTTTTTGTCTGCTTTGGACATTGAAACACAATAAAAATACTATAAAGTGTCTATGTACCTTCATTGGGCAAAAAAAAAGCTCTGTGAAGATAAATAATAATAAAAACATTCCACTGAAAAAAAGATTTTTGGGCAAATAAATGTAATAATGTATTACATATAAAAAAAATAATAATAATGATACAAAAAAATGGAATTATTTCAAATTATAGTTGCTATTTGACAACTTTTCAGAAAAACAATGATATAGTAGGCTATCACTGACTCGTTTTTTTTATTATTATTAATTTGTAGAATCTAAAGTACTATTATATAAAAAATAACAAAATTATATTTACTGGTCAATGCCTACAAGTAGGCAATCAACTTTTTTCCTTATTGCAACAAATCATCAAATGAGAAGCAAATCAAATACAATCGAGAAGTAAATAAAACCCTAAGCAAAAAATAATTAAACCACTAAAATAAACATACATATTAACAAACTTTCATATTTCACAATGTTTAGTTATCATGCATTTTCAGGACAAGACTTGATCTCACCTTTCCTGCGTGGTGTAGTAGGGTTGTCGTCTGTTTCGCGTTCCATTGTCACGTGTCTGCATTTCCCGGGAAAATACTGCCGCAGAATTGCGTAAATGACGTAGTTACGTATTTGGATTTCATGTTGAAATTGTGACTATATTTATTTGACCGAATAGAAAACTCTCTGATGACAAGAATCTTTGTTTTAATCACAGTAGTGTTTCTTCAAACACACACAAAAAAAAGTGTGGTGGAGTGTCTTTCTAGTGGACAAAGCACATGAAACCCACCCGACTCGAACTAGGAACCAGTGCGCATGTCCGTACAAGCACAGGTTTAAAAGAGCAAAAAATGCCTAAATGAGCAACCTAGATCTCTTGACCAGACATCTTATTTTCTACTAATTGCATTTATTAATCAAAATAGTAAATTGAAGTCTGCAAATACACATTCAAGCTGGTATATATGTCTCCAGTTTTGCACGAGTCTTGTTGTCAATTTATTGTTGTTTCAACCTTGTAAAAGTGCTTTAAAAACGCATAGCCACAACAGAATGTCATCTTTTGAGCAGCATTTCTTATTAGCTATCTACCTGTCACTCCTCAGTCTGTTAGTTCAGCTCCAGTGTTGCCAACTATTTTCAAAGGAAAGTAGCTAAGGCCTTCCCTAAAAGTCGCTAAATGTCGCTAGATGACGTCATACGTCAATTAGCATATTCGTGATGTCATCGCGTCGTACTTGCGTTCTGCTTGTCTAATGTGTTTTCTCTATAAATTAATGCTCAGCTCACATACTGTATTTAATATATTATAATATAATATAGCCGAATGTAAAATAAAGCTGTTCTCATTTCCTATATATGTTTTGTCAGACAATAGAACGAGTAGCTATGATATCATATAGGCCTAGTGAATGACTAAATTTTTTTATAGGCCAATGTGGAAAATTATCTGAATTGAGAGAGTTCGGGAGCCGGATGAACAAAAGCTCTGTGATAGTGAGTATTACAAGTAATACCGTAAGCACAAGAAAGGGAAGGAAACTAAATTATTTAAATAAAATAAAAAAGAAAAGCAGATAAGTGATAAATCCGTGGAAAAACACTGCTCATTCACGTCTCTCAGCGGCCGTGCACTCAACAAATGAATGTGCTGCTGCTCCTCTCAGCCATTTACTGAACAGGGCAGACGTAGCTACTAGAGTGAGTGACGTTTGAAAAGTTGCTAAAAATAGCGACTCATTTGCGCGATTCTTTTGCAGTCTGTACGCAGAGGGGTGAACATCTCCTGCTCTGACTGCAGCTGGGAGGGGCTGCTGCGCGAGGACTGGGCCGCCTGTGAGTGCTTTGGGACGGGGGTGGGACCCACGGCAGCACCCGCTGCTCGTTGAGAAGAGTAAGAACGATATGTGCTTTCACGTCAGAGAGTCTCCAAAAGTCTCCAATAACACCAGAAAAAGTCGTTAGATTTGTCGCTAGTCGCTTTTTTGAAAATGTGTCGCTAAAGGGGATCTAAATACTCGCTAAATATAGCGACAAAGTCGCTAAGTTGGCAACACTGTATCAGCTCTCTGTCACTGCAGTCAGTCTCAGTGCTGTGGGGGAAGGGCGCGGGCGTGATCAGAGTCAGTGCTGTGGGGGAAGGGCGCGGGCGCGATCAGAGTCAGTGCTGTGGGGGAAGGGCGCGGGCGCGATCAGAGTCAGTGCTGTGGGGGAAGGGCGCGGGCGTGATCAGAGTCAGTGCTGTGGGGGAAGGGCGCGGGCGCGATCAGAGTCAGTGCTGTGGGGGAAGGGCGCGGGCGCGATCAGAGTCAGTGCTGTGGGGGAAGGGCGCGGGCGCGATCAGAGTCAGTGCTGTGGGGGAAGGGCGCGGGCGTGATCAGAGTCAGTGCTGTGGGGGAAGGGCGCGGGCGTGATCAGAGTCAGTGCTGTGGGGGAAGGGCGCGGGCGTGATCAGAGTCAGTGCTGTGGGGGAAGGGCGCGGGCGCGATCAGAGTCAGTGCTGTGGGGGAAGGGCGCGGGCGCGATCAGAGTCAGTGCTGTGGGGGAAGGGCGCGGGCGCGATCAGAGTCAGTGCTGTGGGGGAAGGGCGCGGGCGCGATCAGAGTCAGTGCTGTGGGGGAAGGGCGCGATCAGAGTCAGTGCTGTGGGGGAAGGGCGCGATCAGAGTCAGTGCTGTGGGGGAAGGGCGCGGGCGCGATCAGAGTCAGTGCTGTGGGGGAAGGGCGCGGGCGTGATCAGTCTCAGTGCTGTGGGGGAAGGGCGCGGGCGTGATCAGAGTCAGTGCTGTGGGGGAAGGGCGCGGGCGCGATCAGAGTCAGTGCTGTGGGGGAAGGGCGCGGGCGCGATCAGAGTCAGTGCTGTGGGGGAAGGGCGCGGGCGCGATCAGAGTCAGTGCTGTGGGGGAAGGGCGCGGGCGTGATCAGAGTCAGTGCTGTGGGGGAAGGGCGCGGGCGCGATCAGAGTCAGTGCTGTGGGGGAAGGGCGCGGGCGCGATCAGAGTCAGTGCTGTGGGGGAAGGGCGCGGGCGCGATCAGAGTCAGTGCTGTGGGGGAAGGGCGCGGGCGTGATCAGAGTCAGTGCTGTGGGGGAAGGGCGCGGGCGTGATCAGAGTCAGTGCTGTGGGGGAAGGGCGCGGGCGCGATCAGAGTCAGTGCTGTGGGGGAAGGGCGCGGGCGCGATCAGAGTCAGTGCTGTGGGGGAAGGGCGCGGGCGCGATCAGAGTCAGTGCTGTGGGGGAAGGGCGCGGGCGCGATCAGAGTCAGTGCTGTGGGGGAAGGGCGCGGGCGCGATCAGAGTCAGTGCTGTGGGGGAAGGGCGCGATCAGAGTCAGTGCTGTGGGGGAAGGGCACGGGCGCGATCAGAGTCAGTGCTGTGGGGGAAGGGCGCGATCAGAGTCAGTGCTGTGGGGGAAGGGCGCGCGCGCGATCAGAGTCAGTGCTGTGGGGGAAGGGCGCGGGCACGATCAGAGTCAGTGCTGTGGGGGAAGGGCGCGGGCACGATCAGAGTCAGTGCTGTGGGGAAAGGGCGCGATCAGA
The DNA here is from genome assembly GCA_026230005.1 of Gila orcuttii. NCBI lineage: Eukaryota > Metazoa > Chordata > Actinopteri > Cypriniformes > Leuciscidae > Gila > Gila orcuttii. Next base: position 2,885,733 of record JAPDVR010000003.1, on the reverse strand, counting down.
GTCAGTGCTGTGGGGGAAGGGCGCGGGCGCGATCAGAGTCAGTGCTGTGGGGGAAGGGCGGCTGATGAGCAGATCTCAGTCAGAATGACAGTCAGAGGCAGAGCTAGGGCTAGGGTTAGGGCTAGGGTTAGTGCAGATCCAATGGCTTTTAAAATCAAAGTAAGAACAAAATAATTCTGTAAACAAACATTTAAACGTGTCAGCTTGATTCATGATTCTTTTAAACACATTTTTTTCTTTTGTATGACTATAACTGCTCTGTCTCTCTCCCTCTCTCTATCTATCTCTCTCTCTCTCTCTATATATATATATCTCTCTCTATATATATATATATAGAGAGAGAGAGAGAGACTTTTTTACTTTTAACCTCCCTTTATTACAAAATAAATCAAGGTTTAACTAAACCTTACATAGATTTAAAAAGTAATTTAAAACACAAACATACAATAATAAATAGCACAAAAACCAAGCAAAACAATAGCACAGTTAAATATAAATTTGCAAAGCACCATCAACATCAGTGTCATGATCCCAGTGTTCTCTTCTGTCTCTGTCTCCCTCTTGTGTTCTTTTTTGTTTCCTATATCCATTCTCACATGCGCTCCCTTCATACACACACACCTCGTTTAGACACACCCACTTACTATCGCTCATTCATTCTCCACCAGCTGATTGCCATCAGCCTTTCCATTACTCTTTCTCCATTTCCACCTGTTATCACTTTCTTCCTAATTAGCTTTCCTACTTCTAGTTCTCTTTTTTCCCTTCTCTCTGCCAGATTGACTATGTTTAACGTGTGTTACAGAGCTTACCTGTTCGCATCTTGTCTTGTCGTGTCCTGTTGACGTATGTTTGCTTCTTCTGCACTACCTGTGCTGGAAATTACTGAAGTCTTTCTCTACCCAGCATCTCTGTGTTTGAGGGCGACAGAAGGACCACGAGCCCTGATTTGTGTTCCTGCTGCTGGATGCTGAGTATCGTTGCTGGACTACTTCTCAGTTTGGTCTGATTCCCAGAGACTATCTGTTCATCTTATTACCAGCTACAAGAGACTTTTCTGTTTAATCACTCTACGCAGCTTGCATTATTTTCATTAAAGGAACTGTTGTCTCGTAGATTGCATTTGGGTCCTTTTTCCTGAACGTGTCCGTGACAGAATAATCTGGCCAAAGGATGGACCCAGCAACTGACCATTCCGTTCAGTCTGCGGTGGAATTTCAGGGAGTCATGTTGGGCCGCCAGCAGGACGAGCTGACCACTACCCGTCGAGCAGTCGAATCCTTGGCGAGTCAACTGTCGGATCTCTCAGAGCAGATGCACTGTCTACGCTCGGAACCTCCTCCGCGCCTCTCTGGTACCCAAGAACCCAGAATTAATAATCCACCCTGCTACTCTGGCGACCCTTCAGAGTGCCGTTCGTTCCTTACTCAATGCGAGGTGGTTTTCACTTTACAGCCACTCACCTACTCGCTGGACCGCACTCGTATCGCCTACGTTGTCTCTCTCCTCACCGGGAGGGCGCGAGAGTGGGGAACGGTGGTCTGGAATGCCGACTCTGATTGCGTCAGCTGTTACTCTACATTTAAGGAGGAGATGACCCGAGTGTTTGACCGGTCTTCACATGGTGTCGAGGCTTCCCGTTTGCTCTCATCTCTCCGTCAAGGTAAACGGTCAGTTCCGGACTTTTCAATTGAATTCCGCACGCTCGCTACAACATGTGGATGGAATGAGCCAGCGCTTGTTGCTCGATTTATTGAGGGTCTCAACACAGACATTAAGGACGAGATTCTGTCCCGGGAGGTGCCGACCCATCTGGACTCTCTTATTGACCAAGCTATCCGCATAGACAGACGTTTCGAGCTTCGGCGCCAAGCACGCGGCATGGAGAGGGCTCTGCTCTCCTCACCTCCCGTTTCTTATACCCCTCCTAGTAGTCCGGCTCCCGAGCCAATGCAGTTGGGGGGAATTCGGATCACCGCTGCTGAACGTGAGCGACGCATCTTAAACCGACTTTGCATGTGGTGGCAAAGTGACCGGCAGATCTGCAGTAAAGGCAAAGTAAAAGCCAACGCTCGTCAGTGAGGAGAGGGCTTCTGGCGAGCGCTACTGTTTGTGTCCCTCCGCCAAGTTCACGCACTTCTTTCCCTGCCACCCTCCAATGGTCCGGCTCTTCTGTAACCTGTCAGGCCCTTATCGACTCGGGAGCGGAGGCCAGTTTTTTAGACGAGACTTGGGCTCTTGAACAGGGCATTCCTTTAGTTAATTTGAATGACAGTACTCCTGTTTTTGCCCTTGATGGTAGCGAGCTTGAAAGAGTCAGCCGTTCTACCATTCCGGTGGGTCTCACGCTTTCTGGCAATCACAGGGAGACTATTACCTTTTTTATTTTTCATTCGCCCTACACTCCCATTGTTTTGGGCCATCCCTGGCTCGTTGAACACAGTCCACATATTGATTGGGGCAAGGGGTCCATTCTCTCGTGGAGATTGTCATGTCATGTTAAGTGTTTAGTGTCTGCTGTTCCCCCTGTCTCTTCTGTTTCTGTGTTTCAGGAGGATCCTGGTGATCTGTCGGGGGTCCCGGAGGAGTATCTCGATTTGCGGGCGGTTTTTAGTCGATCACGTGCCGCTTCTCTTCCTCCCCATCGCCCGTACGACTGTTGTATCGACCTCCAACCTGGCACGACTCCGCCGCGGGGCAGGCTGTATTCATTGTCCGCGCCCGAGCGCGAAGCCATGGAGAAATATCTCTCAGAGTCCCTCGCTGCAGGTACTATTGTTTCGTCGTCCTCTCCCGCGGGCGCTGGGTTTTTTTTTGTAAAGAAGAAGGACGGCTCTTTGCGCCCTTGTATAGATTATCGTGGGCTTAATGACATAACGGTCAAGAACCGCTACCCTCTTCCCCTTATGTCATCAGCTTTCGAGATCCTTCAGGGGGCAAAGATTTTCACTAAACTGGATCTGCGGAACGCCTATCATTTGGTGCGTATACGAGAGGGAGATGAATGGAAAACCACGTTTAACACCCCCCTCGGGCACTTTGAATATAAGGTTTTACCGTTCGGCCTCGTCAACGCCCCTTCAGTCTTTCAAACCCTAGTAAATGATGTTTTGAGAGACATGTTGAATGTCTTTGTTTTTGTTTATCTAGACGACATATTAATTTTCTCCCCATCTCTCCAGGTTCACGTTCAACACGTACGTCGTGTACTCCAACGTTTGTTGGAGAATCGCCTTTTCGTTAAGGCCGAGAAATGTACCTTTCATGCCAAGTCGGTCACGTTCTTAGGGTCCGTCATTTCTGCTGACGGAGTCAGCATGGACCTCGCTAAGGTTCAGGCTGTCACCGATTGGCCGGTTCCCGACTCACGAGTTGCTTTACAGCGCTTTTTGGGTTTTGCAAATTTTTATCGGAGGTTTATCCGCAACTTTAGTCAGGTAGCCGCTCCTCTCACCGCTCTCACGTCTGTCAAGTCCCGTTTTGAATGGTCGCACTCAGCCCAGTCCGCTTTCGATCGTTTAAAGACCTTGTTTACGTCTGCTCCAATTCTAGTTACTCCCGATCCCTCCAGACAATTCATCGTGGAGGTCGACGCCTCAGAGGTGGGCGTTGGGGCCATTCTGTCGCAACGGTCATCTTCTGATGATAAGGTTCACCCGTGCGCTTTCTACTCTCACCGTCTTTCTCTTCCCGAGCGAAATTATGACGTCGGTAATCGAGAACTTCTGGCCATTCGTTTAGCCTTGGGGGAGTGGCGTCATTGGCTCGAGGGCTCTCCTGTCCCATTCGTGGTCTGGACCGACCATAAAAACCTCGAGTACATACGGTCTGCTAAACGACTTAACGCTCGCCAGGCTCGTTGGTCCCTGTTTTTTGATCGCTTTGATTTTTCTATTTCGTATCGCCCTGGTTCCAAGAACCTTAAGCCCGACGCTCTCTCGCGCCAGTTCGATTCCCCCGTGGGAGCTCCTGTGAGAAAGGAGATTCTTCCTCAGGGCTGCATCGTTGGTTCTTCCATCTGGGGAATCGAACGTTTGGTTAAACGGGCTTTATCTCGGGTCGTCACTCCTCGCCAATGTCCGCGAGACCTACTCTTTGTTCCTGTCCCCACTCGCTTGGCTGTCATGCAATGGGGTCACTCCTCCAAGTTGTTCGCCCATCCTGGAGTTAGGGGAACCATTGCTGTCATCCGTCAGAGATTCTGGTGGCCTACCCGCGAGCGCGATATCCGTCGATTTGTGGCCGCCTGTTCTATCTGTGCCCAGACTAAGTCTAGTAATTTGCCACCGGCTGGTCTGCTTAGACCCCTGTCTATTCCATCTCGCCCGTGGTCACATATCGCGCTCGACTTCATCACCGGATTACCGGAGTCCAAAGGCAACACGGTAATCCTCACGGTGGTTGATCGCTTTTCTAAAGCCGCTCACTTCGTTCCTCTTCCCAAACTCCCATCCGCTAAGGAGACCGCTCAAGCCGTCGTTAGTCATGTTTTCAAGCTTCACGGACTTCCCTCGGATGTCGTGTCTGATCGCGGTCCTCAGTTTGCGTCGTTATTTTGGAAGGAGTTTTGCCGTCAGATCGGTGCGTCACCCAGTCTGTCTTCTGGTTTTCACCCACAGACCAACGGTCAGGCCGAACGAACTAATCAGATTGTTGGTCGTATTCTCCGCAGTCTCGCACTTCGTAATCCTTCCTCATGGGCTGATCAACTTCCGTGGGCCGAATATGCCTATAATTCTTCTCCGTCCTCCGCCACCGGCTTATCTCCGTTTCACGGTTGTCTTGGGTACCAGCCACCTCTGTTTCCTTCTCAGGAGGCGGAGACTAATGTTCCGTCTGTCGAGGCGTTTATTCGGCGTTGTAAAAGAACCTGGAGAGGGGTGAGGTCTGCTCTATGCCATACTCGTTCTCTCACTCGCCGTGCCGCTAATCGTCATCGTATTAAGAGTCCGAGATACATCTGCGGTCAAAGGGTTTGGCTTTCCTCTCGCAATCTTCCTTTACGATTCGCGTCCCGCAAGTTGGCCCCTAAATTTATTGGGCCATATTCTATCTCTAAGATTATCAGTCCTGTCGCGGTTAGACTTAGATTGCCTCCTAACCTCCGGCGCGTCCATCCAGTGTTTCATGTTTCGTGCGTCAAGCCCGTCGTCCGCCCCCCACCTCGCCAAGTTTCCCCTCCTGCTCAGGTGGAGGAAGGTCTTGTATATCGCGTACGTAAGTTACTTGATGTCCGTCCGCGAGGTCATGGTCACCAGTACCTTGTCGACTGGGAGGGATACGGGCCGGAAGAGAGAAGCTGGATTCCCTCACGGAACGTCTTGGACCGCTCGCTTATCGAGGACTTCTACCGCACTCGCCAACCTCTACCCTCGGGAGCGCCAGGGGGCGCTCGTTGAGGAGGGGGTACTGTCATGATCCCGGTGTTCTCTTCTTTCTCTGTCTCCCTCTTGTGTTCTTTTTTGTTTCCTATATCCATTCTCACACGCGCTCCCTTCATACACACACACCTCGTTAAGACACACCCACTTACTATCGCTCATTCATTCTCCACCAGCTGATTGCCATCAGCCTTTCCATTACTCTTTCTCCATTTCCACCCGTTATCACTTTCTTCCTAATTAGCTTTCCTACTTCTAGTTCTCTTTTTTCCCTTCTCTCTGCCAGATTGACTATGTTTAACGTGTGTTACAGAGCTTACCTGTTCGCATCTTGTCTTGTCGTGTCCTGTTGACGTATGTTTGCTTCTTCTGCACTACCTGTGCTGGAAATTACTGAAGTCTTTCTCTACCCAGCATCTCTGTGTTTGAGGGCGACAGAAGGACCACGAGCCCTGATTTGTGTTCCCGCTGCTGGATGCTGAGTATCGTTGCTGGACTACTTCTCAGTTTGGTCTGATTCCCAGAGACTATCTGTTCATCTTATTACCAGCTACAAGAGACTTTTCTGTTTAATCACTCTACGCAGCTTGCATTATTTTCATTAAAGGAACTGTTGTCTCGTAGATTGCATTTGGGTCCTTTTTCCTGAACGTGTCCGTGACAATCAGATTCACATATGCACTGGTTTACTCCCCAAATATAATTTAAAGTCTCCAGGTCTTTAACCAAGTTATAGTATGCATATTCCACCTTTAGTCTAGTTTTAATTAACCCTTTTAAAATTAACAGTGCATCAGTTGACCCAGCATTATTTATTTTACTTTTACGTGAAATCCAAATTCCCATTTTTGCTTGCCCAAACAAAAAATTAAGCAAAACATGGATCTGCTTTCTGTTTCTGCTATACTTTGGTCCATAGATAAATAACATAGGTGAAAACACTTCTCTCAAAACTGTACACCATTCTTCTAATTTAGAAAATAAAACCACAACCCACCCAGCACCGGACGTCATTAAGACGTTGTTTTTTGGGCTAAATCAGGTCGGCCCGTCATAGCCTTCATTTGGCCCAAAAAAAGACGTTGAAAATTGGACTTTGTTTGGTCCGTCTGATTTGGTCCAAATTTAGCCCAAACATAGACGTTGAAAATTGGTCTTTGTTTGGTCCGTCTGATTTGGTCCAAATTTAGCCCAAACATAGACGTTGAAAATTGGTCTTTGTTTGGTCCGTCTGATTTGGTCCAAATTTAGCCCAAACATAGACGTTGAAAATTGGACTTTGTTTGGTCCGTCTGATTTGGTCCAAATTTAGCCCAAACATAGACGTTGAAAATTGGTCTTTGTTTGGTCCGTCTGATTTTGTCCAAATTTAGCCAAAACATAGACGTTGAAAATTGGTCTTTGTTTGGTCCTTCTGATTTGGTCCAAATTTAGCCCAAACATAGACGTTGAAAATTGGACTTTGTTTGGTCCGTCTGATTTGGTCCAAATTTAGCCCAAACATAGACGTTGAAAATTGGACTTTGTTTGGTCCGTCTGATTTGGTCCAAATTTAGCCCAAACATAGACGTTGAAAATTGGTCTTTGTTTGGTCCGTCTGATTTGGTCCAAATTTAGCCCAAACATAGACGTTGAAAATTGGTCTTTGTTTGGTCCGTCTGATTTGGTCCAAATTTAGCCCAAACATAGACGTTGAAAATTGGTCTTTGTTTGGTCCGTCTGATTTGGTCCAAATTTAGCCCAAACATAGACGTTGAAAATTGGTCTTTGTTTGGTCCGTCTGATTTGGTCCAAATTTAGCCCAAACATAGACGTTGAAAATTGTTCTTTGTTTGGTCCTTCTGATTTGGTCCAAATTTAGCCCAAAACATAGACTTTGAAAAAATTACTTTGTTTGGTCCGTCTGATTTGGTAAAAAAAAAAAAACGCTCTTAGGGCGGTGCCAGAGAATTATTAACGCAGGTGCTGAGGGGGTGCTAGATCATTGACAGAGGAGCTGTGCAGTTATGTATAAATAGGCTACTTTTAATAAATGAGCAAAACTTGGCCACCCAATATATAATATTCAATTATTTTAATTATCTAAATTCAGGTTTTAATTTAAATTGAACAAACACAACATTCAGCATTCAATCAAATATTCTTATGTATTATTAATAGGCCTAGTGTTATTTCAACATAATATCTTGTTATTTCAACATAATATGTGTGCGTGCAACAAGCAAGATATGTATTTGTAAATCCGGTGACACGCATGCATTGATTTTTTTTTTTTATTGCATTTTATTTTTATGAATAAACTAGTGTTTTCTATGTCAGCTGCAAAATATGAAGTTGAAGATCTCCATCTCCGTAGTGAACGCGCCTAGAGAGAAAAATGCACATAATGGATAACATAATCAGAGAGTAGCAGAGGCACGGCGCCAGGATTCCAGGTTTGGATGGGCCAGACCAATTGTGGGTGGGCCTTAAATTAAAAACGTTACCCAATCACTGTTTAACCTAATAAAAATTACTGACTAATATATCTGTACGTAGGCTATATATAATATAGATTTTAATAGCTTGATGCTCTTTAAATATTTTGTTGCATTGTTAAAAAGTTTCGGTGCATATGGAGTCAGGACGGACCTATCCCCGATCGCTCTCCTTGGTTCTGACCAAAGAAGAGCGCTTTTGGAATCTCCATTACGCATCATACCTGGGCTGCGTTTCCCGATAAAAGAAAAAGCGGTGTTCTTCATAAAAGAAGCACTTCAGAAATAGTTGAAATTGCATTTATTAGGACTCATGGGATAGGCAGAGGCGCTGGCGCCCTCAACGGCGCTGGTCGCGCTAGCTGCGATAGTGGCACTATAGCATCCTGGGGTGGCAGAGAAGATGTGCTAGGTGATGTGGATCTCAGCTCTCCTTCATCTCCTGGTTGCAGAGATGACTCAGAGACTGTACGTGCGCGTTTAGGTACCTAAAAACCGACTGTTGCAACATTGTCTTTTACTGGAAATTATTTTCACACTTTCACAAGCTAATGATAAGCGCTGAAGCTGCAATATTTCTGGAGACATGGAGTGGGTAAAACATTATTTTGACCACTTGAGTTTTGTTTTGTAGAAAGACTTTTTTTATTTTATTTTTTAGATTTTCGTTTTGTATAAATTGTATCTTAATTTTGATCAATGTTTTATCAACCAATTGCCTGTATTAAATAAATAAGAAGCAAATATATAGCAGATGTAATAAGGCGCCGGCACGATCACTTGCATTGCACGACAACTGGAGCATGTTTCCGCCACAGAGTGAAAAATAAAAAATGTAATTGCGATTTTTTAATCTAACAGTTCTGACTTTTTATTTCAGAATTACGTGATATAAAGTCACAATTGCAGGTTAGCTATAAAGTCAGAATTGCGTGACAGGCCAAAAGTCGCAATTGTATGTTATTAAGTCAAAATTCCGTGATATAAAGTGCGAGAAATATCTACGCTATAGCTTGAAATTCTGACTTTTTTTTCACAGAATTGCATGTTTATATCTCGCAATTCTGACTTTATAATACGCAATTGGGAGATATAAAGGCAGAATTGCATGATATAAAGTCGCAATTGCGTGTTACAAAGTCAGAATTTAATTGTCAGATATAAACTATTCTGGGGTAAAATAAAAAAAAGAAAAAAGACTTTATTTCTCAGAGTAAACTCGCAATTGTGAGATAAAAAGTCGCAATTATCTTTTAAAATGTTTTATTCTATGGCGGAAACAAGCTTCCATATAGGGGACATATCTTCGAACCAGCAGGCCATTCTGGGTTGAGCGAGCTACCCTGCGGAATGAGCGAGCAGAGCGGAATATTCAGAAATTCGCTCTCCGCTCACATGCTCTGATCGGAACAAACCCGAACACTGTCTGCTGTACTTGCGCAGAAACATCAAAATAGACATAACCAGCTTTTTATAATTGTTTTTAAAACTAAACATTTAGACTATATATATATATACATATATGTAGGCTACAAAAAAACAGATGAGCCCACAATATGAACGCAACGCATTCCTACACATTAACCATTTTTCTCCCATAGAAAACCATTATAAGAACACTTGGCTTGCAGACTGGAATGTCCCAGCAGTTATGATGTTGAAATAACGAGATATGATGTCGAAATAACTAGAAATTAGTAATTGTAGCACACGCGTGTATTTGTACAAGCAAAATTGTAGCACAGGCTTGTAGCCTAATTGTTTTCATCTAATGTGCATTTTCGACGAGGCCAATTATCTATAAAAGCACAAACATAGGGGTGGTGACACCAGCAAAATGGCTGAAAAAATAAATAAATAAATAAATATTTTTCAAAAAGGAGATTAATGTAATTTTAGAGGAAGTGGAGAGTACTATATATACTCTGGCATGTGTCAAATGATTGATGACCCTACAATTAATGATGATTGATGGGTTGATCACCTAATCTACAGCAAAATAAAACATTTACAAGAGTTGCAAATGTGCGTTATATGTTGAAATGTATGTTATTAAATCAAAAATGTCACAAAACAAAACCAAGAAAACATCGTTCTATAAGTGACCCTCAAAATCTGTGCATACAACACAAAACAGTGCTAAAACTTATTTTTCTTTTTAAAAAGTGTGCTGCACCTTGCCTTAAATTGTTTCATTACAGCCATAACTTCAGCACCTGTCCCAGCACACCACTTGTCCTTTCAGGTAGGTCTTCAATTTACCTCACTCTTATAGAAGAAAACTTTAGTTTAGTAAGTTCTAACTGTTGTTACGTTTTCCTGATTGGTCAAGGGGAGGAAAGCAACAGCAAAAGAAAATGGATGAAATGAATGTGCAGCAGCATGAAGCCACACCATCTCCAGACTCCAGACCCAGAAATGTTTCACAATTAACACAAAATTATCTCATTAAAGAAAGTCGTTTTTATTTACAAATCAAACAAAAGAAAAAAGGGGGTATCAGATTCAGAAGGGGGTATTGCCAAAACAATAAACAATCAATTTAACTCCTTATTAATCAAACTACTTAAACTAAAAGAAAAACAAGAGTACAGCAACATAAGTTTACTCCCTTGCTAACATAAACAGGAGAAAAAAGTCAAAGTCAAAATAAATGGCACCCACCTCCCTACTAACCCTAAAATAAATAATTCATTAACTTGCAAATTGCAAGTAAGAGGCAAAACAGATTAATTAAACCATACAATAAATCATGAAAATTAACACTCACTTCTACCTTTGTGAATCTCAATCAGAGCTCATGTAATAACATTGATGGCCTTATTCTTCATTTTAAACTGTTTATTATTAATGTAAACTAGGGAAAAGTGCATTCCCACCGTTTTCATTATGATAAAAAAGAGGGAGGGACAGTTTATGCAGCCAGAAGAGGGAGGAAAAAAACACTCCATCAGTAAACCCCATAGAAGTGTGTAAATTATTTAATGTGTAATTTAATGTCAGAGTAGTATAACAAAAGGTAGGAATATATGTATACATTACATTTAAAAAAAAATAAAAAAAATATTTAAACTTTGATTTTTTGCTCGCGTGTTAAGCCCGCGAATCTGGCCGAGGGTATATAAGCTGCTGTCACAGTGACTATCCTTATCGCGCGCATTGCTCCCTTCTGGATGACTACACATATGTGTGAGTAACGTTATTCCTAAAGTTAATGTAACCAAATGATTTAAATTACATTGACAACTGAAAATATCAAATATAAGACCACAAATATAACAATTAACAATATAACCAGAGTAATAACACAATTACTAGGACACCTAACGTTAGTGTGTGAGCCGTGCCTAGGCCTACTATAAGGGAGTGAGCCTGATTGGTTTTCTCATTTATTTTTAGTGGTAAAAATAGCTAAGTTCTCTCATAAAAGTGAATATCAAGGAACATATTAAGATATGGAAAAGTAAATGGACTGTATTTTACTAGTAAATGTACCACGTCCACATCTTACAAGTGTCTTTCCGTCTTTTCCTATACAATCTGCCGTTAAATACCGTTAGGTCTATGACGTCATTTGCGCTAAGCGGCAAAGGCGCTCTGGTTGAGAGACGCGCTCTTTTGATTAGAGTCATGTTTGCCATGATAACGTCACTTTGGACGAACAGTAGGCCTATTATTAGTAGTATTAGTAGTAGTAAGCTAGGGTTTCCAAGAGTCACAATCAGGGACTCTTATACTTAAAGAGTTGTATCAGGGTTGGAGCCAAACGCCAACTCTGCTCTAAAATAAATACTGGGAAAAACAAAGTAACATTAAATTACGCATAGGCTTAATTTGGGGGGTGGGACGGGTTGGGTTCAGTTAACTAGCGGATAATTAATTTAGTTTGTTTGTTGAATAGGCTATCAGCAGCGATCTAACGCGGAAATCTGATGTTTTTTACACACACACACACACACACGCGCGCACCCGTCCCACCCACTTTTTAAAACAAAGTTGCCACTGTAGGCTAGTACACATTAAAATAAGGGAAAAAAAACTATTACTAAAAAATATATATACAATTATAATAACATTAATTAAAATGGAAACTGTGACTAAAAAAGAATAGTTCACCCATAAATAAAAATTCTGATTCTTAATGTGAACTCATAGCTTATTTTTTCTTATTTTCAGATGTTATCCCATTTATACATTTGAGCCTTTTTATGATTTATAAAACAATTATTCACTTCTCTCTTTTTCAGCTTCTTCAATTACCTTCGATTACCATCTGCTTGTTGTAAGTCAAACATACCAGTCATCCTACATCTCAGATTTGCCATGTTCATTATGTTCTGATTAGTCTGTAACGGGCGTAGCACCAAATGTTGGGCCCCGGTCACAGAACTAAGGGTTAGGCCCCTCACAACACCACAATATATCTCAATATATCTTTGAGCCCCCCTCATACCTATCACTCTGGTATTAAGCCTAGTTTATTCTTTTTCTCTTTCTCTTTTTTGCATGTGTCCACAGCAGCCCGATACACCCCAAAAGTTATTTTAAGAGCTAAGACACAGTCAGTTATTTGTCTTTGTAAGTACACAATGTTTTGACTAACTATCAGATAAGTTTTCATTATTTATTGGCATAATGCAGCATACCTGTAACATGAAACATAAGGACTGTTATCAGGTTTGATTAATATATTTTTTTTCATTTCTTTGTTTTATTAGATTTTGGATTGTCTTCCTCTGCCGCCTCAGTTTTATTTCAAGGTAAGTAATATTACTTAGCTGCTCCTAAATGTGTTGTTAGTAATGTATGTTGTATATTTTATTTTTAAACTTACATGGGATATTTAAATTTTTTTAATTATTTTTTTTTAATTAAAAGAAAAAATTAAGAGAACACTGCAGTTCTAGAACACTGAAGTTATACATTTCTTTGGTTTTACTATTTATAGGTATGCGTTAGATTAAAATGTTTATTTTTATTTTATTCTAAGCTTCTGTAAACATTTCTCCCAAATAGTCTCTTTTTTTTGCAGAAAAGCACACACACACACACACACACACACACTTTTTAAAAACAAAGTTAGGTCACTGTAGGCCAGTACACATCAAAAAAGAAAAAAACGTATATTAGTAAAAAAAATATACAATTATAATAGCATTAATTAAAATGGAAACTGTGACTAAAAAGGGATAGTTCACCCATAAATAAATGTTCTGATTCTTAATGTGAACTCATAGCTTATGTGTTTATTTTCAGGTGTTATCATACAATTTATACATTTGATCCTTTTTAAGATTTATAAAATAATTGTTCTCTTCTGTTTTTCAGCTTCTTCGATTACTTGTTTGTCTTACTTCTGCTTGTTGTAAGTCATACATACCAGTCATCCTACATCTCAGATTTGCCATGTTCACCACAATATATCTCAATATATCTTTGTGCCCCCTCCCCCCCCTTCGCCGAGGGCCCCTGTTACTCAGTTCCACCATTACCCCCTGTCTGACGCACACTCGGTAACCATTAATGAAACATTTCAACTCCTATAGAGGCCCATCACCCTCATATTCAGCCTTGTTTATCGTTTTTCTCTTCTTTTTTGCATGTGTGTCCACAGCAGCCCGATACACCCCAAAAGTTCTTTTAAGAGCTCAGACACTGTCAGTTATTTGGCTTTGTAAGTAAACAATGACTAAATTGTCACGGAATGGTAGACAAGAGACGTGGATTCAGATGCAGAGGTTTAATAACAAAACAAACAGGGTAGGTACAAACTTCAGGGCTCAGACATCACAGGAGGAACACGAAGACACGTAACATGTACAACGAACGAGCACAGGACAGCAAACACAGGAAGACTAAATAGGAAGGCAAATCAGGTGGGTAACGAGGATAACAGGTGGGACAAATAAACCAATAATCAGATAACAAGGGGGAGGGCAATAACCAGACAATAACAAGAGCACATGGCCCAACATAACAAAACACTCATGTGCATAACCAAGACAGGACAGACATGTGACACTACCCCCTCCCTACGGAGCGGCTACCAGACGCTCCATAAAACCGGGGCGGGAGCGAAAGGAAACTCCAGGGCGGGACGGGAGGGACAGACCAGGGCAAAACACAGAGTCCATCGGGCGGCCAGGGCGAAACACAGAGTCCATTGGGCGGCCAGGGCGAAACACAGAGTCCATCGGGCGGCCAGGGCGAAACACAGAGTCCATCGGGCGGCCAGGGCGAAACACAGAGTCCATCGGGCGGCCAGGGCGGTGAAGACCCCTCGGGCGGCCAGGGCGGTGAAGACCCCTCGGGCGGCCAGGGCGGTGAAGACCCCTCGGGCGGCCAGGGCGGTGAAGACCCCTCGGGCGGCCAGGGCGGAGCAGACCCCTCGGGCGGCCAGGGCGGTGTCTCAGGCGCAGGACCAGCAGACACCGGCTCAGGAGCAGCAGACACCGGCTCAGGAGCAGCAGACACCGGCTCAGGGACAGCAGACACCGGCTCAGGGACAGCAGACACCGGCTCAGGGACAGCAGACACCGGCTCAGGGACAGCAGACACCGGCTCAGGGACAGCAGACACCGGCTCAGGGACAGCAGACACCGGCTCAGGGACAGCAGACACCGGCTCAGGGACAGCCACAAGAACTGTAACAGTCACAAAAACAGACACAAACACAGAAACAAACACTGGCTCTGGCTCTGGAACAGGCACTGGCTCTGGAACAGGCTCTGGAACAGGCTCTGGAACAGGCATTGGCTCTGCCTCCGGCTCTGGAACAGGCATTGGCTCTGCCTCCGGCTCTGGAACAGGCATTGGCTCTGCCTCCGGCTCTGGAACAGGCATTGGCTCTGCCTCCGGCTCTGGAACAGGCATTGGCTCTGCCTCCGGCTCTGGAACAGCAGACACTGGTTCCGGCTCTGGAACAGCAGAAACGGGCATGTCCAAGATCCGAGCCAGACGCTCCCGATAGTCCAGGTCCAGGAAGGCGGACGGAACGTGAACAGTCTCTCGCTGGGCAGACGTGACGTGAACAGTCTCTCGCTGGGCAGACGGGACGTGTACAGTCTCTGACTGGGCAGACGGAACGTGAACATTCTCTGACTGGGCAGACGTGACGTGAACTTTCTCTGACTGGGCAGACGTGACATGAACATTCTCTGACTGGGCAGACGGGACGTGAACAGTCTCTGACTGGGCAGACGTGACGTGAACTTTCTCTGACTGGGCAGACGTGACATGAACATTATCTGACTGGGCAGACGGGACGTGAACAGTCTCCGAATGGACAGGCGCAGGTCTCCTCCTCCTCCTCCGTCCCTTCTGACGGATATGCGCAGACTCGGGGCTGGCTAAAACCATCGACGGAGTACCAACACTGGACGGATCCAGTGATGATGATTTCCTTCCCGAAGTGACCAGTGGAGAAGACTCTGCTGCCCTCCTCTCCTCATTCCTTTGAGCGCACAGGGAGAAATATTTTAAAAGAGAAATCCCATTCTCCCTTTCTGCAGGACAAAGTTCGCTCCGCTGAATCCACATAATGGCTCGTTCGTTCTGTCACGGAATGGTAGACAAGAGACGTGGATTCAGATGCAGAGGTTTAATAACAAAACAAACAGGGTAGGTACAAACTTCAGGGCTCAGACATCACAGGAGGAACACGAAGACACGTAACATGTACAACGAATGAGCACAGGACAGCAAACACAGGAAGACTAAATAGGAAGGCAAATCAGGAGGGTAACGAGGATAACAGGTGGGACAAATAAACCAATAATCAGATAACAAGGGGCAGGGACCAGACAATAACAAGAGCACATGGCCCAACATAACAAAACACTCATGTGCATAACCAAGACAGGACAGACATGTGACATAAATATCAGATAAGTTTTCATTACTTATTGGCATATTGCAGTATACCTGTAACATGAAACTGTTATCAGGTTTGATTAATATATTTTTAATTTCTTTGTTTTATTAGATTTTGGATTGTCTTCTTCTGCCGCCTCAGTTTAATTTTTAAGGTAAGTAATATTACTTAGCTGCTCCTAAATGTGTTGTTAGTAATGCATGTTGTATATTTTATTTTTAGACTTACATCGGATATTTATATTTGTTCATTTTTTTGTGATGGGACAACTATCCATACACAGGCTATTCATGTAGATTCAGCACTGGAAAAAATTAAGAGAACACTGCAGTTATGCAGTTAGAGAAAACACTGAAGTTATCCGTTTCTCTGGTTTTACTATTTATAGGTATGCGTTAGACTTTAGACTTTTGGATGGGACTGGATGATGAATTATTTCAATTCCCATCTCCTGGTAATGGTTGACTTTTGTAGGGATCATCCAGTTCCAGTTGCAGTCCCAGTCCCCCCCCCCCCCCATAAAAAAAATTAGGTGCTCCAGCTCATCCCAAACCTGCGTTCAAGCCCTCCACAAACTTTACCATCAAGACCTCAGTACCAGAGCTCCTGCTCCAGCCTGTGAACTCGCTCCAGCCCATGAGCACTAGTTCCACCACTCTATATGTTATTATTTTATTACAACTTATTAGTAAGGAAGTTTTATTTCTGTCAAATAAGGGAATATATAGTTTTTAATAGCTGTGTTGTCTTTTAAATGCTTATTGTAAGTGATAATACTAACATATATAAATTCATTATTGTTGGCTTTAAATAAAGCAACAAAAAAAAACTTAAAATTCAACTTTCCCAAAACAAATGTTAAGAAATCACGAAGATGTGTTCATTATGCATTTTAAATTATTTATTTGTAAAATAAAGTTTTTACCCAAAGATCAAAACCCTTTTTAAGTTGTCCATTTAGGTGTGCAATATACTGCATTAATGTGCTGTATCAGAAATTAAGAAAATTGCCTTGTTTTTTCACCACATTTAGCAACGAAATTAAAATTAAAATTTTCAACCAACCATATTTAATGCCTTCAAAAGAGGAATCAAAGACCCCCTTTTTTAAACTATTTTAACAAAGCATTTTGCAGAAAGATTTAGGCATGCCTGAGAAATAAATATGAGAGTAACTGATGAGAGTTGTGTGGCAAAAGAAGGAGAAGGAGATACCAATGTCCTGGAAGAGAGCCGGAGGGATCCTAGTAAAAGGACTCATTAGAGATCGGGCAGTTCAACCAGAGCAGACTTCTAAACGTCAAGGGAAAAATCTTCTTCAGCATGGTTGCTCACAGGTTGACAGGAGGAAAGGAACAATCTGATTGACACATCAGTCAAGAAAGCAGGCATCTCCGGTTGTGATTCCTGTGTTTCCCCGCAAACCTAAACGCCTGTGGTACGCCGAAGACCCCACGTGTCCTCTATGCCCAAGTCCAGCAACACTGAAGCACATCTTAATGGGATGCAAGACCAGCCTCAGCCGTTGTAACTGGCGGCACAACCAGGTGCTAAAGTGTCTTTCTTGCAGTGCTGGAAAGTTGACAGACAAGTGTGAATACCGTCATTCTGCTGGCAGCATTATAAATACAAAACTTAAACTTTATATTCAAAGCTAAATTATGTTTATGCTTATAAGGATCGCCATCACTGGTATTTTGTTTAAAAAAAAAATTTGTTTAGGTTTTAAAATAAAAATTGTTCGTGGGCTAATTAATGCTACAATAATTTACGTTTATTTATAAGCTACTTATACTTTTCTTTTTTGTTTTGCATTGAATAACATTTAAAGGATTTGTTGTGGAAACCGCATTGCCATCCTCCCATAGAAAGGATTCTATGTAAGGATTAGGGGTGTAAATCGGACAGTTAATCACGATACGATACGATATCGATTCTCTCAGCCAGCGATAAGATATTTGCCGATACCTCAAAAAATTCTACGATACGATTACGATTCGATTCGATTCAGGGCTATATCGATCGATTAATCGATATTTAGATATTAGGCCTATGTGTCAAGTGTACACAACCAGTTACGTTTATTAACTCGCAATACATCCAAAATAACATGAAAGTTTAATTAAACTCTTAATTAAACTCTAATTAAAAGTGCACACCCTCTCCCAATTGGGACATTTACAAGTTGTTTGTTACAAGTAAAAAAAAAACATGATATATGAAAATGAACAAGAACGGAGTTATCTGTTTTTGCAAATGAACTCTTCTGTTATAACTTATTAAAGTTCATTGAAGGGATTATATATATATATATATATATATATATATGTATGTATATATATATATATATATATATATATATATATATATATATGTATATATGTATATATATATATATGTATGTATATATATATATATATATATATATGTATGTATATATATATATATATATATATATATATATATGTATGTATATATATATATATATGTATGTATATATATATATATGTATGTATATATATATATATATATATATATATATATATATATATATATATATATATATATATATTGTGTGGCAAAAGCAGATAACTCCACATTTCATGTTTCAGAGTTAAACAAAGCCAAGTAATTGCTATGTTACACAATAAAACACTTGGTTAACGTTAATCTCCTCAGCTGACATAGACGCCTGTCGAACTTTGTTGTTGTGATTAACCTTAACGTACACGCAATACATATGGGATTAAAATCCTGCCATGATTCAAAACTGAAAATAAAGTTCTGAAAGGTTGAAACGAAATGTTCAAAACGTCAAAATCTTACAAAAAAAAGTTTTGCAAGATCGAAAAATAAGATTTGCAAGCTTGCAAAATATAAAAAAAATAAAAATATCTGCAAACATTGTTTTTTTTTTTTTTTAGATTTCCTACTTCAGAACTTCAACATTTTATTTCCGATGTTGCGCAAACAAATTTTCAGAGTTTCAAATTTTGTCACTGTTCTCCCACGGTATTAGTTAGTTTTCCAGGTTTGAAACCTCGCAAATGGTGATCTGAAAACTGGTGTGCGAATGAGTGAAAAACAGGTTTGTAACTCTGAAAACATAGTTTTGCAGGCTTGAAAATTGGTTAAAAAAAATAAAATCTCTGCAAGCATAATTTTATTTTTGAGTTTTCCCTCTTCACAAGTGCAACACTCTTTTTTTACGGTGTTGCACATTCATTTTTTCAGACTTTCAAATTTGTCAGTGTTCTCCCACTGTATTTAGTTTGTTTTCCAGATTTGAAACCTTGTAAATGTTGATCTGAAAACTGGTGTGCGAATAGGTGAAAAAAGTTTTGAAACTCTGAAAACTGAGGGTCGACAGGGCGAAACTTATTACATTACATTTGCACTCATTTGCAGACTATTTTTTCAGAGTTGAGTTTACACAACACTCACTTCGCGGAGATACGCCCTCACAGTTGCGAGCTTGCGACTCACGTGATTTGTGGCAGCGTTGTCACGCAGCTCTGCTCTAAAACTCTGAAATTCAGACTGAGCGCAAATGAAGCATCGCAACCTCGAAACTTAAAAAAAAAAAAAAAAAAAAGCCTGGGGGGCGGGCCTTCTGCTCTTGGGCAATGCTTCGTTGTCTGCTGACGTACAGTCCAATCACAAGTCGTATTTACGGGAAACATGGGATTGACCGACTGCTCCGCCAATCACGAAAGCGCACAGGATACTCAATCAGGATGCACGACTCTGGTCACAAGCGTCACAAGGCGGGCTGCAAGAAGAGCTGCAAGAAGAACCGCGCCATGGCTGTGAGAGAGGTGAACAACTTACTGTACCATGTTGTAACCATTAACTTTAGATAACTAAAAGCTAGCTAATACCTGTGAACTTATTAGCATGCTTGTGATTATTTCTATAGTTACTAGATAACCGAGGCTGTGTTCGAAACTTTAAAGTAAAGTTATGGTGATTTTTCCCGAGCAGATTCATCACTCCTCCTGACCAGGCCTAACTTTAACCCTCAACATGCCATAGTGAAATGTTCATTTACATTCATTTGGGTTTCGTGGGGTGAAAAAATAGCCTACATTTGCTGCCGATGTAATTTCAAGTTAGCTTTTGGTAACCTTAAAAACTTATTTGGTAAGAAACAGTCGCATTGCATTTAGTAATCTACTGACACATAAGACCAATATAAAGTTAACGTTAACGAGTCCGCTCCTCAGAGCCTGTTAAACCTGCTCTGTATTAGACTTCATTATACACCATCAGCCAGATGATGCCAGTTGAAGTTGCTGTGCCTGTGTTCATGACTAACGTTAACGTTACCACATGGTCAACTCAAGCATGTTCAAAGAGAATATTTTCGTGAGTAAGCGTCAATATTCAATTCCATTTTCAATTTGTTTTATTTACATTATATTTACAACTATCTTACATTATCAAAGCAACCAGACGAGAGACAATATCCACGAATATTCCTATTTCATTCAGCATTGCCGTTAGTGAAAGAGCTAAAACAAATCATGAAAAATACTTTATTCACATACAGCAGAGCAACAAGTAGGTGATTGCTATGCTAATATAATTTTTCATTGCATTGATTCACTGACGAATCACAACAGCATATATTTCTGTTCACCTACAGTGCCACCATGCTTTTTGTTAATCTGGCTGTCGGTGCTTCGGTAGTTGGACACTACACCTAAATGGTTTACTAGTCCTGTAGTGGTTAGTAAGTGATTCTGATCACAGCCAACTTGGATGGGATAGTAGAGTAAAGACAATGCATTGACCATAGCAAGGCAGATGCATACCCTTGTTATGATTTGTAATATTCCGTCTTCCGTTATCCAGATCCAGTGTTCTAAAATGTCTAATTCTTGCAGGAGGAATATACTGCAATAGCTGATGCTGCACAGTCGCTAATGTCATTCATTTCGAGAAGACAGCAACAACCTGAAGGCAGTGGTCAAGGAGGAAGAGGGCAACCACCTCGAAGGTTGCAGTCAGATGGATACAACATCTCAAGTACATCAGTTGGAACAAGTCAGCTGCCCACAGTCCAAAATGAAAAGCAGAGGTAGGTGCCGCCCGCCACAGTATATTGCAATTCATTTACATATCACTCTTTTTGTGGCTGATTAGTATGCTGACTTTGGTATTGCAGTGTATAATGTTACAATACACTTATTTCATATACCAGAACACAGAACATATATAAAAAAAATTTGAACAACCATCTTTTAACATTTAATTGCTGTCACAAAATGTTTATATATATATATATATATATATATATATATATATATAAAATATGTGCCATGGGAAAATATATTATGTTTATTGCTTACTAGCATCAATGGCTGTACAGACTAGGTTTTCTAAAATCCATCGTGATTGTGCTGCAACAGTGTTAATCTCTCTTCACTTGTTGTTTTCACTAATTGTTTTTTTTTTTCACTGACATGCACAAAGAAGAATATAAACCTGATAAGATAAAACATTGCATGTAAAGCTGTTGTTACTGAAAAATCTTTAAATACTTTGACTCAAACTTTCACTTCGGTGGGTAATGATATATTTGAAGGATACATTGATCTTCTAAGTGTACAGCTTGTTTTTGCAGTGTTTTTCCTTTTTTTTCAGGTCATTTCCAGGTTATTTTCGTCGTGAAGTGATTCGCTCCAAGAAACGCCCTGCTGCTCTATACAAAATATCTCCAGTAAAATATGTCAGGCTTCAGGTACTGAAGGTAAAATTCAGCTGTGGTTAATATTTGTTTTACATGGTTTTTACAACATACAATGTTCTAAAAAAAAAAACTCTGAAAAGGGTCTGGAAGCACATATACTCTTTCTCCCTCATTTAGAAATTCTGGATCTATGAATTTAAGTATGTAAATAGAACCAATGCTTGCATGGGAATGTAAAAAAAAAAAAAAAAAAAAAACGTGACAAGTTTTACACATACAAGTATATTCTAATGTTGTTATTAATGCAGATCCAAGGTGCGTAAGTTTAGTGTCAAGACATACCATGCCAAGGTGTGAGAAAAAAAGAAAACAAAAAGTCGTAGATGTAGTAGATAAGTACTTGAAGTAGATCTGGAACAAGTAGTAGCACAAAGGATCTCAGTACTTGAGGCAGGGCTGGAAGTAGTAGTGTACAGTAAAGTAACAGATTTAATTGTTTACTTGACATGGACAAATGCATGACACATTGCTTCATAATACAGGCAACAATTCAGAAATGGTTAAATGAAATCTTCATGATGTGGTTTAATTCTTGCTTTGATAAAGTAAGGGCACTGTATTTCACTATATAGACCATTTTGCAAGATGTAAACACTGGTCCAGAAACACTTCCTGTTTCAGTTTGTAACAGTTTTCTTTATTTCACATGTAAAAAAAAAACTTAAAGATGTTTGTTTTAACTTTTTGTTTCAGTTTTATATGTTCTATTGCTTGTTTTTTATCCCAGCTTTTATGTAGTGTTAAACTGAGTCAGGAAGTGCTTCTGGATCAGTTTTGTTTACATCTTGCAAAATGGTCTATATACACACAAACCTTTTGAGTGATTAATACAACAATTTAAGAGCATTTTCATATTTAATATAATTTACTCTATCACAGCTTTTCATGTGAAACCTTTATTTAGATTGTCTGTCAACTTGAAGAGCAGTACCCCAAGTTGAAGCAGTTGTCCGGAGGCTGGCTATGTTATAAATCAACAGGTCAGGTATAGTGAGTGTAGGATGAGGAAACCTGCCGGAGCTTTGCAACCAGTTTTGGACATAAAGCATTACACATTAATTCAGTCAGTCTGTATAGTCTCCCCAGCATTTTATCTGCAAGTTTAAACAGTTAAGGTTGTTTGTGTTTGATACTGTTCTTTAATAGTATTTGTCTTGAATAGGAAATAATTTATTAGTAAAGCAATGTTATTTGGCAACCCATAGTTATAAAAACAGTAAAGTAAGTTATGTATTTGCTTTTTGTATTTAGGTGGTCAAGGACAGAGAAAATTGAGTGTTGTTGCTACAGAGTCTGAGGGCTACACGGGACGACTCCTTAAAACAGCCACAAATAATGGCAAACAAATTCTCTACATTGTCCCACTACAAGAGGAGCTAGATGCAAGCCCCCTCCCCACAATGCTCCAGAATTTTCCAAAATGCCAAAGTCCTCATGCAAAAACTGTGGAGTTGTTATGCCTTTACAGTTCCTGGCTCTGCACATCAAATCTTGTAATGCTGAAATTGTAAGTAACACTCACATCATTCAGTAAGTTAAATAATGAAGTGTGGTTCATTAAATTTCAAATTACACTTCAGAATCTGTTTTTTTTTTTATGAGTTCCAAACCCAAACCTTCAACCTAAAATGAATTTTGTTTCCCAATTCACAGAGCAGTGATGAGCCTGAAATTGTCTGTACTGAAGAGAAAGAAGTCAATACTACAGTTGAGTATTACATTTTTCAATATACCCAACTTCTGAATGTATTTCAAGGTGTAATTACAATGTTTTTAATTTATTTAAAAACTGTACATTTCTCTGTTTCTGTATTTAGGAAGTATGCCCGATATGTGGAAACCAATTTCCCAGAGAGGATATTGCATACCATGCCAGCTTTTGTGGAGATGGGTATTAATTTTATTTGTCATGCCTTACATTTCACTAACGTGATGTTTTTAAAGTTGTAATTAGTTGAGGTTCTCATGGTATATCTAAATATGTTTAGATTTCCAGCAGACACCTTTGTGTCATCACTTGAAGATGATGCCAGAGAGGGGACTTCAAGCACAATTGATGTCATGCCCAGGACTGCAGAACAAAGCACCAGTCCCACTGGTGTAGTCAATGACATGGCCGGACCATCAACTGTTCTTGCTGATCCCAGTGTCCCAGGTGCAAGTCAAGAGCTCAAACTTTCAACAGAGCTCACAAACACAAAGATATGTTTAGTTTTCTGTTTTTGCTGCCACAAGTCAGTTGTTAAAGGTCATTGTCATGTTAACCTGTCCTGTCCCTCTTACACGACCTGAATTTTTAGCTTCTGTTTGATGTTAATTGTTTGTAATCACTCCGATTAATACATTCAAACAAATAGTAATCAGGCTCTGAACATTGTTAATATCACACTGAAATGTATTTGACGGTTTAATGTTTAGTTTTTTTGTTTGTGTATTTATTTTATATTTCATAGAATGGAAGCGAATCATCAATGCTTCAAGTGCAGCAACACTGTTCAGAAGAGTGATCTTGAGGGAACAACAGCTGGAGGTTCCACTTCACTTCTCAATGGACCTACATGCTGATATTGAAGAGAGAGAAAAGGCCGTAATCGCATTCTACAAGATGCGGAGAACTAAGTGGGCCTCCCCACTTCACTGTGTGCTGGGAGGTAAGAATGTTTCTTTAAATTTTTAACCAAGGTTTTAACAATATAATATACATGGCATAAGTTGTAAAGATTTTTTTTGTTTGTTTGTTTTCAGTCAAAATTTCACTATTGAAATTGATTAATTGATAAGGGTTAGTGCTTCTGCAAGCACTGGTTGTTATATAATAACAATGTAACCTTCATTTAGTGATATGTGTTTAGCTCAGTTTGGCTAAACTGGGACCTTCCTGTCAGGTTTAGAAACACATATAACAATAATTTGGCCTGTAACAACATGCATGCAAAATACAGCTGAAATTACATTCTCGAGTTGGCCACAGTAACAGTTCCTCAGTCATCTGTTAGGTTTGTTATTAATTCCTTTTAATCATTACGCATACATGAATTGCATATTATATTGTGCATAAATTCTAGGTGTAGTGTGTTTTTGTGAGGGGAACCTCACTTCACATACCTCATCAGACTCGAACAACAATAGTTGATGCATCCTGCAGATGTAACTAGTTCAAAAAGAGATTGCTCCTTTCTATCATTGTCATATCTCTTTGTTAGAGTTTTTGTAACACAGCCTTATAAAAGATGTGGGCCAATGTTTGAATGACAAACTTTTACAAATGTTCAGTGTTTACTATGAACAAAGTAAACCCAAGCCAAAGCTAGCTTGACATGAACGCCTCTTACATTCACCCTACATTGTGAGTGGTTCCAGGTCCTTGACAGTCAATCACACACCCTTTTGTAGTGATTTAACGATTATCTTTTCGGTTTAGGTGATGCTGCCATCGGTGATGGTGTAAGTCGGTACTTCATCAGCTTTGCTATGCAGACCTTGCAGTCTGGATTCCACATCAATTTTGGTATGTCTTCTTAGTTTAGTTTTGTGTTTATATATTTTAACACTGGGGAATTTTGGATGACCTAAACTTGAAAAGACCTGTGCCTTATGCTAACTCTTGTTTCATCTTTATTTACAGGCAATGCTGATGTGACTAGGCTGTTTGAGGGACAGAAGGATCACCTCATCCCATGTGCCTCCCAATCACTCATTGATTCCGACTTTTTCCTGATGGCAGGTAGAATGGTGGGACATTCATTTATACATGGTGGCCCGGGATTGGCAGGGATCAGTCCAGCTGTAGTCCATGTGCTCTTAGGGGGCCAATTGGAGACAGCGACATTGGCATTGGAGGATTGCCCTGATATTGATCATAGGAACACAATCCAGTTGGTAGGAAGTGTTTTGTTGTTGTGAAGCTTTTTTTTGGTGTGTGTGTGTGCTAAAATAAGAGACTAATGTGGGAAACTTATTTCTCTCCCTCAGCTGGATGGCAACAGGGAGCTATCTGAGGACCAGAAAGTGTCTGTCAATAGTCTAGCTGACATGTGGGAATTGCCCCGACTGACTAATTTGAACAGACAATATCTTCATCAGAGGCTGTTGCAGCATGCGGTAATGACATTAGTTCACATAACCTAATACTTTCATGTCATCATACTGAATCTGAAACCATCTTTTGTCTTGCTTATGATACACGACTCCACTGGGAAGCGGGACACTATACCTACCTATATCTAATATATAAGGGGTGATGGTTCAGCCACTGGCGTAGCCACGGGAGTGCCAGGGTGTGCCGGTGCCACCCACAGTGGCAGCTGGCACACCTAATAATGGATGCATAATTATTTCTTATAGTCTTAATAAAAAATGTTTTACTAAACTTGGGTTATTGTAGCCTGACTACGTCAGACTTCCTACTTCCGCTAATTTAATTTCGCTCCTGTAGTCCGTCTGAGATAGCAGCCTATCTTTCAGTTTTCCACCGGCCTGAAAACAGCCGGCCAATCAACGAACAGAGGGCGGGCTGAGAGCCGTGACGTAGACGCTAAGCGCCGAGTTTAACATTGTAGGTTAGAGAAATCGAAAACCGAAACGACCGCAGAAAAGGGAAACAAGACACAGGATGCAAGTCGCTCTGTTAAGGAGAACATTCCGGGGTTTTTCAAACTGAAGCAAAAGTCTGTGACCCCAGCATCTCCATAGGCACTATGTTAAAAGGATAGTTCACTTTAAAATGAAAATTCTGTAATCCTTTACTCACCCTCAAGTTGTTTCAAACCTGTATGAATTTATTTCTTCTGCTGAACACAAGGGAAGATATTTTGAAGAATGTCAGTAATCAAACAGTTAACTGGAAACCATTGACTTCCATAGTAGGAAAAAAAAATACCATGGAAGTCAATGGTTTCCAGTTAACTGTTTGATTACTGACATTCTTCAAAATATCTTCCCTTCTTCAGTATTGCAATGGAATTATTTTTGGTGAATAATGTTATGCTCTCACTCCCTATTTTCTTCTCATGTGATATACTCCCAGAGGTGAAAGTGAGCTCTAATCAGTGGTTATGAATCAAAGCAACATTTGAATACCTTACTGAGACCCAGATTAAAATGCAAACATAGGTCATTGTCATTCCTATCACCTGAGTTGTCTACATTTTAGACAACTATCCAAAGGCACTCAGATATATAAAACAATTGGTTATATTGTCCTCTTCAGCCACCAATAACTATCTTGTTTGTATCTGTGTGTTACGATTATTGCAGATTCTGGGAAGAACCGCTTCTCAGATCAGACAGATGAGAAAGGGCTTAAAAGAAACAGGAGTGTGGTCAATACTGTCAGAAAGAAGAGATGTGGCTGAAGCTGTCTTCCCATGTGAAAAAGAAGTGATTGCAGCCCAGGTAATACTCCTATAGGCTATGTGCACAACCGTAGTTTCGAACTTCCGCTTTTGTCAGAAGTCGGCATATCAGTTTCCGGTCTACGACTGGTCATCCGCATCCACTAATAAACACACAAGATGAGTGCTGCTGTTGTACGAAAAAAAGAGACATCTAAGTTTCTAAGAACTGTTGGTGGATCTAACGTCCGTTTCACACCCGTTTGCAGTGTGTGTTGCGGTGCAGGAGCGTGCTGTTAGTGCGTTCACATATTATGATGCGTTTGCACAGTGAATAACTGATCCGCGGCTGTACAACAAACACATACTATATATTTGTATTATTTTTTTGCGCGTCGATCAAAATGTCTATTTTGTGCAGCCACTGCGCACGAAGGTTTGTGTTTATCAGGAAGCAGTAGAAGCTCAAATGGCTGTTAGCGAGCAAAGTGCCACACAGCAGTCTCCCAACGCACCATGTCAACAGGTTAGGGCTTTCACTTTTCACTGGTGAGGTACATATAACAGCAGCACAGCGAATCTATTTCTGCTGTGCTGCAAACGCTGGTGGTCAAAATGATAAAGATTGACCTGAAAACATAGTAATTTCACCATAAATGCGTTTAGTTAAATAAAATGTAGTAATCTCACCATAAATGCACATTTAACCAAGGAAAACTACAATTTACTTCAACCAGGCGACAGAATGAACAACACTCGTCTCAATCGTGGAGGTGGAAAAATAAGTTATTTGTGACATGCAAGATCTATTGTTTTAAAATTAAAATGCAAAAGAAAAGGCAAGTCGGCTGCTTTTGTCAATTTCAAGTTTTAATTAAAATTATTTGCGATTTTAATACAGCAAATATTTGACCACTTGCTTGAGCAACTTATAAGTAATGCATTCAATTCAATTCAATTCAAATTTATTTGTATAGCGCTTTTCACAATACATATTGTTTCAAAGCAGCTTTACAGAAAGTGCATTTCAGAAATGTACGTAAAAAATACAGTTAGTTAATCATCATGTATTAATTTAGGGCATAACATATCGCCGGCGTTGAGTCGTCTCTTCACAGGCGTCGAGTCGTCTCATCGCAGGTGTTGGGGACTCTGAAGTCTCCGTGAGAGGCTGGATACAGACTGTAGCTGAAGAACGCTATTTACCTCGGGACTAGCGTCCCGAGATAACAGCAGAAAAGCAGATGGGAAGTAATTAGCGTAGCTGCTGTTCATAATATTAATGCATTCGATCTGATTCAACAGTAGTATAAGAGGCAAGCATTATGTGAATGCTTGGCTGAAGAGATGCGTCTTTAATCTAGTTTTGAACTGGGAGAGCGAGTCTGAGCAACGAACAGTATCAGGAAGGCTATTCCAGAGTTTAGGAGCGAAATGCGAGAACGCCCTCCCTCCTTTAGTGGATCTGGATATCCTAGGAATGACCAGAAGCCTCGAATTTAGGGATCTTAAAGAACGCGATGGATTGTAGGGCGATAGAAGGTCCATTAAATATACAGGAGCTAGACCATTTAGGGCTTTATAGGTCAGTAATAGTACTTTGTAATTGATACGGAACTTAATAGAGTAATGCATGGAGTAATAGCCCTAACTTACATTGTTTAAATTGTGTTTAAATGTGCATACAAAGAATCGCAATGCTGAAACAACTTTTTGTTTTTAAAAATAAGTTGCAGCATAACTTCTGGACTTTAAATAAAAATATATAGTATGTGTTTGTTGTACAGCCGCGGATCAGTTATTCACTGTGCAAACGCATCATAATATGTGAACGCACTAACAGCACGCTCCTGCATCGCAACACACACTGCAAACGGGTGTGAAACGGACGTTAGATCCACCAACAGTTCTTAGAAACTTAGATGTCTCTTTTTTTCGTACAACAGCAGCACTCATCTTGTGTGTTTATTAGTGGATGCGGATGACCAGTCGTAGACCGGAAACTGATATGCCGACTTCTGACAAAAGCGGAAGTTCGAAACTACGGTTGTGCACATAGCCTATGAGGGCCTACAGTTGATTTATCCTCTTTACATTTGAATTAATTTTATGTAAGATATCGGTCAAGGGTGTAATAACTTGTTATACTGTATATTGTTTTCACTTTTATTTTAAAGAAATTAATGTCAAATTTGTGCATCAACAAGGTCATGATTGATCACATCATCTGGCCAACAAGTGAGGTTTGATGACGATGACGAGGAATTTCCACTTGAGACAAGAGCCAAAATTGGAATGTACCTTCGGCATTTCATTGAAACAGGTATGTCATATCCATATACTTGTCTTGTCTAAGCAGATGTCAATGAACAATGACACAGCATAAGACACTTGTAATGTAAGTGCATAGTTGTGTTCACCGTGTATTTTTTATTTATTTATTTTTTTACCTAACCCACAGCTTAAAGTCCCTGTAAAGTCAAAATTAAGTGTGTATTCTGAGTTTGTCACACCACAGAAAAATGTGTTATTTGCCACCCAGCCAAATTTGAATGATAAAAAAAGCCAGCAAGGACATAAAATAAGCTTTTAAAATCATGAAAAAATGAGCAGTGTTCTCAAACGCTGGGGGCGTGTCCGCTGGCTAGCCTCACTGCGTCATCAAGTAGGGGTGTGTCCAGGAGCTCAGGTGCTCCAGTGCTGTGTCATCAAGCCCTGTTTTAGCCCCACCCAAAAGGTCTGGAAAATAGCAGTGGTGAAAACCTGTTAAATGGTTTAACTCCACATTTCAGTACTTCATAGTTCACAGTCTTTGTAATATGTTTTAGCAATACATTTCTATCATTTATAATGGGTTTAGAATTTTTTTTTAATTGCCTTTATAAGGGACTTTAAAGTCAGTCACATTACGCTTCCTCCTTAAAGAGACGTTGTCCTTAGCCTGAACCTTGTGTTCTGTTGCATAGCACCCCTTTCCTAATACTTCCAAATATTCATAATTTCCCCAATTAATACAATTTCCTGTCATTTATCTTTTCTTTTTCTAGCACCAGCTGCATCTCGGACGAATCTAATAAAGTTTTGGACTGGGTGGGAGGTCCTCTCTGGGCAGCTGAAGCTGGAGGTTGTACGTGGGGAGTTCCCGAAATCCTCAACCTGTTACCAGTGCCTACGAATCCCTGGCCACTTCTCCACCTACGAGGAATTTAAACAAGGTCTGGAAGCATCTATTGGGACATCCGATACCGGATTTGGACTGATATGATGCAGCTCCATGCAATTGTAGCATAATGTAATGTTGTTTTAAAATCTTTTAAAAGAAGTTCTTAAATTTTGTAAGAAATTACAAAATGCATGTTTAGTTGTTTATTCCCTTTGTGTCCAGTATTCATTCAGGATAACATTGTTTACAACGTTTAAACAAAATATTTTAAGAGAATGTTCAAAATCTGTTGTACTGTGTGTGTACAAAAACCATTAGTACTTGGTAGTGTACAGTAGACAATTTTGCAGTACAGAGCTCTTATTTCTCCAGCTTCGTCACAAATGTCTTCATGTTCAATGTTAATCTAAATTGACATGTTCTGTTAATGATTGTTCTGTTAATGAAATTAACAAAATCAGACATGGGTATTGGCAAAATGTAATGCAATTTGTTTGTTTAATAAGTCCTGTATCATTTATAATAATTAGATACTCTGGTCCAGAAAGCAGCGAGACAATGCAAACCTCAAAGGATACATGAATGCCAAAATGTGGCATGGTGAAATTAAGGGGAATGGGGAGGGTTCGGTGCAGAACACAACATTTTCATTGAAGGTTTGCACAAGGAAGTGTATAAAGCAAAATGGGACTTCCCCAGCCATTTAACTGTACATGGTCACAGATATCAGAATAAAGACAGTAGCTAATGTTGGACCACTTGTTAGATTATTATTTTTTTTAATATACTGTAAAAAACAATTGATGGGGGGTGTTGATGGTGTGGAGGAAGACATGCCTTTGGTGTGAGAGACCCGGGTTCGAATCCACTGTGAGACACCAATGTGTCCCTGAGCAAGGCACTTAACCCCTAGTTGCTCCAGAGGCGTGCGACCTCTGACATATAGCAATTGTAAGTCGCTTTGGATAAAAGCGTCAGCTAAATGAATAAATGTAAAGATAGTGGGTTTTAGTTAGGACAGCTAAAAAAAGTGAAATCTCTAAATAATCTTCGGACAGCAGGTATTTCACATTACCTTTGATTGTGTACACTTTTTCCAGAGATAAAGCTAGCTCGGCCAGTTCCACGTCTCGCAAACATGAAGTGGGCGATGTCAACATTTCCAACTCCTTGATCTCCACGAACCCTGTAAGAGAAATAATATGAGGTGTAATCAAGAACATTCGCAGCAGTAACCCTTAGCAGTAAATCTGACAGTTAGATAACACAATGAAATGATTGAATATTTTCTGTATTTTGGGGATAGTTAATTAATTAGAATTAAAAATTAATAAATGATCTGTATTTGTATAGCGTCTTTCTTATCTCTGCAACCACTCAAAGTGCTTTTACACTACATCGAATTCCCCATTTACACACTGGTGGAACAGCAGTATCTTGCCCAAAGACGCTTTGACACGTAGGCAACCCGCTCTCCAATGCCACAGCTGCCGGCAATAATAAGACAGGCAGATAATATATATATTATTTGAAAAATATATAAAACAATCTAATAATAATATAGGTGTTCTAAATTCCCTCTAAGATTATTCAAGAAGGACTTATATTATGACATGTTTTATTGTGCACGCTGCTGGGTAACGTTAGTTTCCGTTATTCCTTTGTGTTTACTTTCACTTTCAGCAGCCGTTTGCTCCGCCTTTTCCTCAGGTGTTAATGTGCGTGATTGAATGTAAGTTTATTTATTCATACGCAGTTACAACTGATGAATGTTTGTTAAATTGTTGTTTTCAAATATTTAGCTAGTGCAACCAAACTTTAGTTTAGTTATATACAGTGATTCATGTGTAACGTAGACTAACCATGTTCCGTACACAACGATGTTCCGTACAGATTCCCTTTTCCCGACAATCGCTGAATAAATACTTCCAGGTTATATATAAATTATATGTGTGTTATCATAATTTATCCCTCTTTTATCCCCGACCAAGAAAGAGAACCCCCCGCAGTTTGTTTCAAACATATTTCAGCAAGTTTGCTAGGTGCGCCCACTGCCCCTGCAAATGGAGGGTGGGCAAGCTACAGCCCAGATATTAGCTTTAGGTGGGGAGACGTTCTACAGCGGTGAAAATGTACATTTCAATTGGATTAATGCTTCTCACAGTACTATAGTCTTCATGAAATTATTATTATGTTATCACAAATCATTAAATATATTACCTTTTGTTGAATAACTGCTTTGAAATGGGAATTTTTAAACGTCAATTCCGGACAATGGCCGCTTGGCGCCACTCTCGCACTGAGACAGGCAGCAGAGACGCCTGCTTGAAGTGATTATATTTATAATATTTTAACATTTAAAATAGTCATTCTTTAATAAATAAACAATTATATATATATATATATATATATATATATATATATATATATATATATATTACTATTTTATATCACAAATGTTAATTTTAAAGTACATTTTTGCAGTTGAAATCAAGGTGCGCTCTGTACGGAACACCATTAGAAGCCTGTACGGAACATCGTTAACCCCAATCATCTTCCGTACACAGGCGGAGGAGGTACTTTACCCCACTTTTCTCAAATACTATTGGTCCAAAAGACATCAATCAAAGAATAGATCCTCCAATGGGAATTTCCCCGGAGAATGAGCGCTCACACAAGCTTGTATGTCTCTCAGCAACAGAGGAGTGGCCGTTGACGTGCGGTGAAAGGCGAAAAGTGTACGGAACATGGTTAGTCTACGTTATATGGTTGCAGCTGTAATCCGATGTGACGTTGGTATATATATATATATATATATATATATATATATATGTATTCTGTTTATTCTAGAAAAAACACATTCAATACCTTGTACATTCGGAACTCAGTACAGCTGGATGATGTCATTGTGTGTGAATATTCAAACCTATAAAGAGTTTAATGGTTCCCTGTCTCTGTCAGAGCCCCGTAGTGGATGAGCATTCACCTACCTATTCAAACCTTACAATCCTTAATAATCGGTAATTACCTTGATGGAACACCGTGGAGCTGGGTGGCCTCAAAGAAAAAGGAGAATGCTGTACTGGCACGGTTGTTAGTCGCTGCATCCAAATACAGGACCTGTGTAAATAATTATTGATTATTAACTAAAAAGATTTTGTGACACAGCAATTACAATCAACAACAAAGTTTAGAACTGCTTAAAAAGAAACCGTAATCATGAATGAACTGAGGATGGTGTTCAGTATTACAGAAACAATTCCATTAACTAATTAGTCAGTCGGTAAATAATATTATTTTACACAGCATCATCGTATTAGTCATTTATCAAATAAAATTATCAACATTTGCTTGTTACAACCTAAAAATGCAAACATTTATTTGCTGATCTTTATCCAACCTTATGATAATATGTAACTTTTTTTAAAGGGTTAGTTCACCCAAAACATTCTGTCAGTATTTACTCACCCTCATGTTGTTCCAAACCTCTATGTGTTTATTTGTTCTGCTGAACACAAAGGAAGATATCTGGAAGAATGTTTTAATCAACTAGATCTCAATTCCCACTGACTATCAATCCCCATAGTATGTATTTTTTCCTAATATCTCATTAAGTCAATGGGGAATGGGATCTGTTTGATTAAAACATTCTTCCTAATATCTTCCTTTGTGTTTAGCAGAACAAATAAACACATAGAGGTTTGGAACAACTTGAGGGTGAGTAAACAATGTTAGAATTTTAATTTTTGGGTGAACTAACCCTTTAACCTGCAAGACTAAGTTCACAATTAGTGGATGTCACTTTGTGCTCTGCAACTTGTGAAATGCATTTTCCCAATTTACATTCAAAAATGTTTTCAGTAACCCAATTAAAATAATTGTTAGGTGAAAAGGCATCAACGTTGTTAATTACTTTATTTCTACCTGGAATCCATAGCAGGCAAGTAAACCATGGCAGAAGCTTATGTAATGCATCTTGCTGAAGATTAACATGTTCTACAGGCTTGTCATATTTAAGTATGTGTAAGTCTACTACATTATCAACAACAGTAATCATAATATAAATAAGGTCTGTAGGGTGCCTTGCCTAAGAAAGATTTTGAGGTCTTTTATTGTCCTTATTGAACGTTATAGAATTGAAAAAACTATTTCTTTCATATATTCTACAATATTTGGAGGGGGGGGGGGGGGGGGGGGTGGATCATAAAAGATCATATCACTCAACCACATTCCCAACCACTTATCCTTCTGTACTATAGATAGAAATTCAACCTTTCTATTGCTTGAATTGAAATTATTTACCTAGCAAAGTGGATTTTGTATATATGAATTTTACTACCTTTCTGGAAAATCCATCAACTCCACCAAATATTATCAGGTTGTACCTATGAACAAAAAAGTAATACAAAAAAAAAACAACAACCCAAAAAGAACATTATTGACACTGATAATTACCATGTCACACCGATTACTGCCTTTAAATAGAGTTGTAACTTGAATAAAATTGGGTTGGATACTATGGAGGTGAAAGGAGAGATATAAATACACTATTGTGGACTCATATCACACCCAGGGAATTAGCCTCAACTTCGGACTAGGTCAGAGGGCCCCCAAGGACCTGAGTTTAAAACCACTGATTTACATAACACCTTAACAAGGATAAAGTTAGCTTAAATACATTAAAACATACGTAAAACATACCTGATAAGTTTATGGTTGGTGTCAACATGTACCAGTGCAAGGGGACCTCGAACTGAGTATGACCTTCGCACAATGCAGCCAAGTTGTGCAAGTCGGGAAAGAACTCCAGCTGCATCCACACGATGCATCGATGCCTTTATCCTCTCCCACTGCACACGGCTACCCATTGCCATGAGCTGTCCCTTCACATTTCTGTACCCTGCATTGGGCATCTGGGTTTTTATAGCTCTCACCATATTATCAAGTTCTGAGTCAGTCATGGTGCTGTAGCATCCCGTCACACTTAGTCCATATTCCTCCATCCTACGGAATATAGTGCGTTGTGATACCCCTAACAACTGAGCTATACAGGGTACTGAGAATTGTGCTTCTAGTAAGTAATGCAACTGATCTTTCTGTATAATCAGCCTGGGTCCTCCTCTTAACCCCACAGCTGTGTCTAAATGTGACACAGCTGGATTGTTTGTAACTGCAGCTTGGATTAGCTTCCACTAATGGTTTAGCTGCTGCAAAATGTCAGTTCCAATGTCTATCTGATCAGCAAATGACTGAATTAAAATTAGTTCATTGTTGCAGACAAACTCGAGGAAGTCCAAATCGATAGGTTGCCTTGAAAGTGCTTGCTGCAATCTAGACCGCAGCCGCTCAAGTAACTCCTCCCGAAGGACATCCTGGCAATAAAACGGGAAATTAATTAAAAATTAGCACTCCAAGAAAGTCACAGAAACAACACTAAAACACTGTTGCAATACACAGAACAATGCCAAAAGATCTATACATGGAATGTATAGCCTATAATTTTGTATACAGTTTCCAAGCAGCACAAACCTTCAAGCTTCTATCTAACGTTACATTTTTATATAGTTATTGACATAACTTACACGTTGTCACTTTTACCTAAACAAGTCAAGTGTGAGCAGTAAAATATCTTTCAACATCATAATTTTAAAAATGCATACATCGGCAGCAAATGTAGGCTATTTTTTCACCCCACGAAACCCAAATGAATGTAAATGAACATTTCACTATGGCATGTTGAGGGTTAAAGTTAGGCCTGGTCAGGAGGAGTGATGAATCTGCTCGGGAAAAATCACCATAACTTTACTTTAAAGTTTCGAACACAGCCTCGGTTATCTAGTAACTATAGAAATAATCACAAGCATGCTAATAAGTTCACAGGTATTAGCTAGCTTTTAGTTATCTAAAGTTAATGGTTACAACATGGTACAGTAAGTTGTTCACCTCTCTCACAGCCATGGCGCGGTTCTTCTTGCAGCTCTTCTTGCAGCCCGCCTTGTGACGCTTGTGACCAGAGTCGTGCATCCTGATTGAGTATCCTGTGCGCTTTCGTGATTGGCGGAGCAGTCGGTCAATCCCATGTTTCCCGTAAATACGACTTGTGATTGGACTGTACGTCAGCAGACAACGAAGCATTGGCCAAGAGCAGAAGGCCCGCCCCCCAGGCTTTTTTTTTTTTTTTTTTAAGTTTCGAGGTTGCGATGCTTCATTTGCGCTCAGTCTGAATTTCAGAGTTTTAGAGCAGAGCTGCGTGACAACGCTGCCACAAATCACGTGAGTCGCAAGCTCGCAACTGTGAGGGCGTATCTCCGCGAAGTGAGTGTTGTGTAAACTCAACTCTGAAAAAATAGTCTGCAAATGAGTGCAAATGTAATGTAATAAGTTTCGCCCTGTCGACCCTCAGTTTTCAGAGTTTCAAAACTTTTTTCACCTATTCGCACACCAGTTTTCAGATCAACATTTACAAGGTTTCAAATCTGGAAAACAAACTAAATACAGTGGGAGAACACTGACAAATTTGAAAGTCTGAAAAAATGAATGTGCAACACCGTAAAAAAAGAGTGTTGCACTTGTGAAGAGGGAAAACTCAAAAATAAAATTATGCTTGCAGAGATTTTATTTTTTTTAACCAATTTTCAAGCCTGCAAAACTATGTTTTCAGAGTTACAAACCTGTTTTTCACTCATTCGCACACCAGTTTTCAGATCACCATTTGCGAGGTTTCAAACCTGGAAAACTAACTAATACCGTGGGAGAACAGTGACAAAATTTGAAACTCTGAAAATTTGTTTGCGCAACATCAGAAATAAAATGTTGAAGTTCTGAAGTAGGAAATCTAAAAAAAAAAAAAAACAATGTTTGCAGATATTTTTATATTTTTTATATTTTGCAAGCTTGCAAATCTTATTTTTCGATCTTGCAAAACTTTTTTTTGTAAGATTTTGACGTTTTGAACATTTAGTTTCAACCTTTCAGAACTTTATTTTCAGTTTTGAATCATGGCAGGATTTTAATCCCATAAATACAGAGAGCTTTTCACGACTCACCACTAACGTGCTGTTTTAGCAAGATTCCGTGAAAAAGTTTCAGCTTGTATTTTCCTTTTACGCCCCAAAGAAGATATCACGGGACGGGGTTCATCAAGGTCGCTGAAATCCATCCTCGATCACTTTTAGTCAGCTTTGACGAAACTCCTCTCAGCAAGCGCGTCTTTTCAAAGTGACAAGCAGCCTTGTCACCTGACCTGAATACCGCGCACTGATTTGCTAAAACAGACTTTTCGGGGCTTGTCGTTTCTGCTGTAAAACATGAACTCGCGATGCCTTGACAGTGGAAAATACCGGCTTTTGTGACAAAAGGTTCAGTCAATCTTATCAGGCGTCTATTTCAGCGGAGAAAAGTTACGTGAGGATGTGGAGTGTGTCAAAATAAAGGTACCGTACATCAATATTTTATGTGTGGTATCGATGCATCATATCGTTAGATGTTTGATCGATGCATCGATCCATATCGATGTTTTGTTACACCCCTAGTAAGGATAAGTATCCTGTTTAACAGCAGGACGAAGCACTGTGGTTCGAGATTTATTTGAATTAAGAAAAAAAAAAACTTAAGTCACAAATCGCATGCACGCAGTTGTAAGGATCCAAAGATCCCTGTGGAATTTAAAGGTTCTCTAAGCGATCCTGGGTGACGTCACTTCTTGTTGACGTTCGAACTATTGTCAAACAAAACGGAGGCTAGGTAGACCCTCCCTCCTCCTCATCCGCGCACTAACCCCCCAAACCCCACCCCCAAATCATTCTTGTCGGTTATTGGCTGGAACAGTTTGTTATGTTTCGTGGTGCGGGTAAGCCCAGTTTGTTTTTGTTGCCGTTTGTGGAGCCTGGGGTGTGTGCAGAGACCGCGTCTTTTTACAGTGTGTTCAGGGGACAGGCAGCTAGCGGATAG
This sequence comes from Gila orcuttii, assembly GCA_026230005.1. Lineage (NCBI taxonomy): Eukaryota > Metazoa > Chordata > Actinopteri > Cypriniformes > Leuciscidae > Gila > Gila orcuttii. The sequence continues at coordinate 2,847,801 of JAPDVR010000003.1, read as the reverse complement.
TGAGTAGATGTTTCCTGTATGTGACAAAAAATGTTATGGCCTAAACAAACGCGTGACATCGCTTAGAGCACCTTTAATATTGAGTTGAACATTTTGTTCATGACAACAAATGAATACCAACTGTATGCGTGTTAGAGACTCATCCTGGGAAAACTGCCACTGTTGGTTCAAAGGGTTCTCATTGCTGCAGATGAATGGTTGGGGTTGGGGCTGGGAACGGAGGATCCTGTGGAAAAAAAAAAAAAAGACAAATTTTCTCTTAACCTCTTGACTGTCACAGGTCCCATTATATTTTTAAAACAATAATATCTTAGTAACATCCTAAAGTAATATTGACAAACTATATATCATTTGAAAGCTTACAATCTCTAGTTTTCATATTTGGTGGCTGTTTTTTAAAATAAATTACAGAGGAGCAGTAATTTATTAATTTGCAACAAGAATATTTCATATGCATTAGGCGTGTAAAGACCTTTATTTTGAAATAGCAATAAACATGAAAAATCATGAAAGATTAGTAGAAACCTCAGTTTGTTTTCATGCCAAGAGTTCAAAAGATAACACCAATTCAATTGTATTAGAAAAAAAGGTCTGAAAATGTTTTAAATATAAAGAAAAGTATTATGGATTCTCGATTTTGTGATGCGGCAGCGAGCTATAACGCACACATGTGCTCATTTTATGCGTTTATTAGAGGTTGAATTCAAGTCAAATACTGTCAAACCACCCATACTACTTCTGAATAGGATGTCTACTTCATAAATTGTATGAAAATTATGGAAATACATGGTTCAGATCACTCAAAACATATGAAAATGGAGGCGCCCTTATATGGTCAGTAATGCAGCTTGGCTGTCATCTAGTGAAAAAGTTTGGTACTGCGCCCAAATAAAATCTTACTGAAAGATCATTTTTTGAGATATCAACCTAAAATTTGGAACACAAGTTCTTACGATTTCGGCTTTCATTTTCTTGCAGTTTTAGAGTAAAATATATTTTGTAATATATATATTTTATATAAATTTTGTTCATTTTAATAAACTCAAACTTACATAACTTTTTTTTTTCAGTTTTTTCTACAATAATCTAGGAAAATGTCTTCTTTAAAACAAGACCAACCATAGGTCTATATTCCAAAGCATTCTTGAATTACAACCATTTAAGTTTGGATAGTGATTTTCATGTCTATGTGAAAAAAGGGGGGGGGGGGGGGGGGGGGGGGGGGGTGACAGTTAAAGGGTTAATACATTGTACAGTTCTCATTGTTTAAGCATAGGTTAGAATGATATAATAATAAAAATGTAACAATACAAAGCAATTTTGCTAGTTGGACAGCAACAAGAATAGGGATGACTGACAGACATCACGATGTTTAGCCGACATCGCGAACCCCCAACCCCAACCCCCCCCCCCCCCCCCCCACGTTTCCATGGTGACGCTTCATGCTTGGTACGTGATTCACCACAGCCAAAATAGCGCTGTATGAAAGATGAAGCGCTTTTATTTATAAATATTAACCAACTTGCTTACCATGTCATAAACTATCTTCTATTCCGATTCTCAAATACGTGTAAGTGAGTTTGTTTTGTTGTTTAATAAAACTTTTATAAATGATCTTGATCTGTAACGTGAGATGGGCGCCGTCATGTTTGTTTGTGCGCAGTTCAGAGATTCCTGTCTGTTGGATTTATTACAGCGCGTGAATTAATCAGTTTCTCCCGAAATACATGAAAGTGGCCGGTGAACTGGGAGAAAAATAGAGTTGACTTTATAGTTATTTACACTGTGTGTTTGATATGAATAAAAACCGTCGGCAAATATATTTGAATGGTTTGTTATTGCTGCTTCCATAGACACCATTGTGTATTTTACAAACTATAAATGTATTGTTTTGCTATAAATTATATGTATTTAAATGTCTGAAACCTAAAATAAACATTTTGTGGTTAAAAACACTGAACAGTTGTGATAGCCTATGACAAGCACTGAGCGCGTCCGTCTTTGGCTCAGCGCCAGCCATAGCGCGAAAGCACAGTTTGAATCTGGCAGTGATGTCACGTCACTGTACATTCGCTCCTTAGTGGTCAGCTGCTGCAGATTTTGCTGAAATCGAAATTGCTAACGAGATATAGAGGAAAATATCTAGTGGAAAATGAGAATGTTCGCCCCTCCAGAAGCCATAATTCTCCCAGCCTATACAGTCATAAATTGCGAGCACAATAAACCTCACAATAACAGTTGGCTTATTTAATATAGACTGGAGTAAGACGTCTCACTGTAGTGCCTCAGTTCAAGCGAACGGCAGCGTGAGCGCACATGACCTGACAATCTGTTCCGCTTTACAGCACGAAAAACAAAACGAGAATGAACACCGGGAAAAGTGGATTTTTTGTTAAAGTTTCAAGCGAAAAAAATCGTGATTATGATTTCCATAATCGAGCAGTTGTGACGGATCTCGTCGTTCTCGTGACTGGATCTGGTCTCTCTCTCTCTCGTATTCTGCGTTGTGTTTTGACCAATTCGTTCACACGTTCTTCGTGCACTCAGATGAACAGGAGTCAGTGGGCTCAATTCCTCAATAAATGCAAGGACACATCATTTTTGTTGATTGGTATTTACTGAAAAGTGAAATAAAACATCCTCAGTGGTGTTTTGCTGCAGACATTATATATCTAAATAAAATATAAGATAAAACTAGCAACCTCGTGTTTCTGAAGCCTCAGGCCAATTGAGAAGAAAGTGTCTGCTGATTTGTCAAAGGAGAATACGTTAACAACTCAAGCACACTAGCTAGACTAACATTAAATAATAAACGTGAACATTTAACTTACGACTAACTTCTTAGATAGTTAGCAGTTTCTAAGTAAGGTACCAGTTAGCAGTTACCAAACTAGCCAAGATAGACTAATTTTACAACATGAACGCACTCAATTTTAATCAACAACACTCAGTCTTATGTTTTGGTAAATACTCTATTTAAAAAGCAGGGCTGCCAACTCTCACGCATTGACCGTGAGACTCACGCAATTGACCCTTTTCACACGCTCTCACGCCACACATCCATTTTCTCACGCAGAGAAAAATCGCGGACAAAGAGGACACTGACACCGACAGACAAGACAGAGAAGGTTACTTTTGATATGGACCAAACCACAGCTGTCAGATTCTGTCAATATTTTTTACGAGATTCACACAATAAATAACGTTTTGGCTCTTTGAAATGTGACAGATCGCTGTAACAGGGTATCTGCACATTATTTAACAGCAAATTTAATGACTTTTAAGACCTTTTTAAGTCCTCTAAAAGGCAAATTTAAGACTTTACCACGACAAAAAAAAAAAACAGGAAAATGTTCAACACGACAGTGTTAATTTTGGCAGCCATTTTTGTTTTAGTCTTAGTCTTCAGATGAAAATGCTTATTGGTCTTATTGGTCACATTTTAGTAATTTTGTCTTTCATAGTTTTAGTTGACAAAGTCAAACTTCAGTTACCGACATTAATTTTGGTAGCTATTTTATATGTAGTCTTTAGACAAAAAATTACATTATAATTTTTCGCTTTAGGCCAATTCAATTAAGCTTATGAGACATTTGAATCAAGGTAACAGGCTGTATTGACAATGCACTCTTTAGCAGTAGCACTTGTGCAATTCTACATATCCCTGTTCCTTAGTTCAGTGGTTCTCCAATCTTTTATAGTGCCGTAACCCCTCTTGCACTTAGACTGCAGTCACACCTTTTCCATTAAGGGACAATATCTGCCCATTTTAATCGATTTTTCCAGTTCATTTTTTACCTTTATAAATACTTTTATAAAATAAATAATGCTTTAAATGAAACAATGTTCAATAAATATGCAATGATGGTAACAACGAGGTAATACTTTTAAACATTAAATTAAAATCGCCAGTAGGTGGCGGTAAGTCACTGTCTTTATGAGCGAGTCATCCGTCATCGAGTCATTCATTCATTCAGTAACAAACACAGTCTATGGTAACAAAGCAAGTGGCTGTATTTATGAACGGGTCATTGAATCTCACGATTCGTTCAAAGCCACAGATTCGTTCTCGAATCACCGCTGTGTGCTGCAGTTCTGCCGTGGCTTTTGTTGCAAAAATAGCAATAATATGATCAACATTAAAAACACTGCTAGATATCAGCCTGTATTGATCGCAGATTTAGTCGCACAAACAGCGCAAGCGGCTCGTGACAGAATAAAGACTAACTGAATGACACTTTAATTAATTTAAGTAGAAAATATCAAATGAAGATCACTGAACTCCAGCTTACTTGTCTGTGTTTTCAGATCATCCGCGCTTCTTCAGCAGCGTAGAGCTAGAGAGCGCGCGCGCGAGCATCGTTGCCAGATAATATTGACAAGACCGGCTAGAAAACGTGTTATTTTAACAGAAAAGCTCTGACTGGGGATTTAATTATTTAAATCTGGCAACCGTAAGCATGAACGCTCGCTCGTAAACACAGTCTGTAATGTGTTGTTGTCTCCTTTATTCGACAAAAAAAGTGGTTTCCGTCAAGTTTGTATTTTTTTAAACACACTTTAGTCTCGTCTTTTTTCGTCAACGATATTGTACGTGTTGATATAATACCGGTAGTCACAGTTATCGTTTAATGACGTGGGTATCGTCTCTCATGGTCTTGTCTTAGTCAGGGGAAAAAAAGTTGTCAACAAACATTTTTCGTCATAGTTTTCAATAACGGAATTAACACTGCGACACGACACAGAATGGTGTGGCAAACCATCAACGCGACGCATTCATCTTCAGTCACCTATGGAATGAAGCAGTTGCACCCACATAGAAAAGTGCTGTGCGCACTGTTCAAAAAACAAAACAAAATAACGGATGACGAGTCGGACAAGAAATTTAAGGTCCGTATGTGAAATTTAAGACCTTCTTATCGGAAATTTCAGATTTTAAGACATTTTCAGGCCTTAAAAAGCGAAAATTTTATTTAAGACGTTTTAAGACTTTTTAAGGACCCGCGGGGACCCTGTGTAACGCATCAGTTCAAACGGCACGTGATACAGCAGCCTACAAATCCCTTGCCAGCGCATAATCTCTAGACACCTCGCGAGTGCATAGACAATTCGTGCGCAACTGCGCATAGTCACGGTATCGGTTTAAGTTGGAGAAAACAGCCGCAGGGGAACTTAACCTTCTAGGTGTAAGGGTAGCAGTATGAATAAATAAATAAACATAGCAGTTTGAACTCTTCTCCACTTTATTATACCACACATCAGATCACTAACTCCAAAAACCCGCGACACTCCAGTACCAAGTGGGCACAACCCATTCCTATCTACGGCAAGCCCCGAGGGGAAAAATACATTGCATACACACATACAATGAGCGCCAGTACATCATTACCGGTATTATAGTAACAGACATTGTTGGATTCTGTCATGTACAAAAGGCTCGGACCGGCTCTGGAGACCAGACAGACAGTGTGAGTTGTTTGTGACAATTGTGAGGGAAATACACAATATATTCCCATAAACTGTGTAGTCAGCCGTTCTCCCTCCCATCTGCACCGTGTGAATTGTGAACGCAGGCAGGTCAGTGAGTTACAGGGCGCTCCTTGTCTCCATCCAGTTTAGGCTAGTAATAGGCCTATGCTGTTATATAGTTTATATAGAATTAAGTTAGCATTAGCAGAGTTGTTTGTTTTGCAGCACTGAGCAGTTCTTTTACATAACTTTATCATAAAGAAACAGTACAAAAGCATTTCCAGATTTCAAATATCTGGACATGCCTAGTAGTTAATGCTAATTATTGTTTTCTAAGAACAGAATGTCAATTAAAATGTTAAATGTAAAATTAAATGTAATGTAAATCTCCCAAGAAATTCTGTACAGATACCAAATACTTTGACAATCAATATATACTTAATACACTTCTGCTAATGCAAGGATTTTGTGTTTGTATTTTTTCCCACACCAAGCCACGCCCCTCAGCAAGCCCCTCCCCATAACACAAGCCCCGCCCCCAAAATCTCACTCTAAGCTGAACTCAAAAGTTGGCAGCCCTGAAAAAGGTTTTTATGAATTTGCACTTACCTTTGTCTGATATAAATGTCTGAAAACACAGGACGCTGTCAGTGCACGCAGTAACGTTAACTGAAGGCAGTGGGCTAGAAAATAGACAGAAAACGGTTCAGAAACGGCTCGAAAACAACGTCGGCCTAGAAAATACAGTTTTAAAAAAACCGTTACAACGTTGAACAAATTTTGATGTTATGTTCTGGCAAGCATGTTATTTAAAATAGTTTATTGAATTCACACTTACCATATACGTTTTCTCAGCCTCAGAAAATACCGGATGTTCTCTGCGCGCACAAGAACGGGGGGAGGGGGAGAACAGGCTCGAGTCGATTAAAAAAAAAAAAGATCCATTTACAGGCGACAGGAATGGAAAGTCTCGTGTGATTAAAATGCGAGACCTGAAATATCCGTGCGTGATCGGCCGGCTCTGATTTAACCCCTAAATGACTGTTTTTATACACTGTCGGTGCCTCTGCCTGCCTGCATCAACAACATCTTTTAAATTAATGATGTAATTACTCACTCATTAAGACGGTCAACTGCCGCCACCTACTGGCGGTTTAGTTTCATGTTTATAATTTTCCCCCAAAATTTCTTTGTTTTTTTTCCCCAAAAACTCTTTAAAACAATATCATAACATTGTTTAATGCAGTTGTAATTTTTCAGATTAAATTTAAGCATTTAAAAATGTAAGATGAAGCATAAATTTAAGATTAGAAAAAAGCATTTTATAAAGGTAAAAAAAAGCCCTAGGGTAGCTAGATATCAAACAAATGCAGATTTCAATGTCAAAGCTGATGAGAATATTGCTTCAGAATAAATTAGATTTACACAACAAAAAAATCTATTTTTTCCAGATAAAATTCATTTTTTGTTAAACTTAATACATTGCTGTTAAATTATATGATTAATTATTATTTTGATTAATGCAATTTAATTTAACCATACAAACGGAGTAAAGCTATAAAACAATTGCTGTTATTTTATGATTCTTTTATACAGACATCTGTTGCTTTGTTAAAATGGCCTCAGATTATCTTAAAAACTGGAGGAAGGTCAATTCTATGGTAAAGAAACTAGCTGAGGATGACAGTGAAGAAGAGTTCGTGGATGACATGTCCTACGTGGATGATGATGAGTTTGATGCTGTGGATGATGGCAGGGATCGAGAAAGATACAGTGTTGAAGGTCCAGACACCGAAGACAAAGTGATGGAAGAGGCGCCTGTAATAGCTGATGACGTAGATGACAACAGATTGGACCTATGTAGTGACTTGGCAGATTGGGCAGTGATCAATAATCAATCACACAAATCCCTCAATGACTTGCTCCAAGTTCTACGTAATCATGGACACAATGACCTGCCCAAGGACTCACGGACACTGCTTTGTACTCAAAGTAGTGGAACGCCAGGCAAGATGTAACGGCGAATACATCTATTATGGAGAAACCACTTTCTACCATATACAGCAGACCTCCTTAATCATTTTGTCATCAATAGCGCTGAGGTCTATGGAAATAAATTCACTGTCTACAATGTGCATAACATAAAACACCTCCATGAAGATGTTGCACATTTTGATTGTTCGTTAAATGAAATATCTGTGTTCCCTTTTGAGAACCATCTGAAAACCATCAAGAAGCTTGTCAAGACCAGCCATAACCCTTTGGTGCAAGTGGCAAAGCGTATGGCAGAGAAGGAGCGTGCACAAAAAAATACGAAACAGAAGCAAACTCGCCTGCAGCTAGTGTCAGGAAAGCAGAGGGACAGCTGCTTTTTGCTCCAGGATGGCAGCGTAGCTTTTGTAACTGAAAAAAAAAAAAACAGATGGCAAATTGGTTTGCCGTGTCATCCCAGAACACCAAACCTCCAACCTATTTGAAAAGCCTTGCCAGTCTTAACTCCTGGACATTGCTTTTGTTGGCAGTACCTGCAGCACAGCTAAAACACAGCTTGCGGTTTAGTTTCATGTTTAAAGATATCATTACCCCTCCCCCTACCAGCATTTCTAAATTTGATTGGAAACAGCCATAGTGTCTTAATATGCTAATTTAGTTTATTGATCAAAATTAAAATAATTTGACATGAAAGATGAATCATATATCTGACAACATTAGGGGGAAAATTATAATTTTAAAGGGGGAAAAAATGTCCTTGGGGACAATAGCATAAATGTAGATTTAAATAGGCTATGTCACCGCTGATAGAACACTGATGAGAATATTGCTACAGAATAAATTATATATTTTTTCCCAGACAAGCACATCAAGGCTTAATATCGAGCCCTTCATTTTTTTTTACTTGCACAAAAAAAAAAAGGCTTACTCATGTAACAATTGCAGGGTCAATTATCTCAGAAGATGATGTCTCAAAGGTCAAGAACAAGCCAAGTGAGGGCGAATACATTTCTCGAAACCAATTAGAAATATGGATTTTCTACGTTTTTTTGTGTCAAAAAATAACACGTTTATCCCAACATGTGGGCAGAGTGATGTATAAATACCCTTTTGACTGTTTTATATATAGATAAGAATTTGCAGGCATTTCCCAAGCCTCCCGAACTCCCGAAAAACCAAGCCACTGCTACCATTGTCCACACCACTTCTGAAGGTTAATCAAGATGGCTTAATCCAGTGGTAAACAGAAAACAGAGAACAGTATTGCTTATTGTATAGTGTAAATAATCACATTATTTAAGTCTTCTATATAATATAAAAGTTAAAAAACAAGTAATTTCAAATCACATCAGATTAAAAATGTCCTGTTTGATAGTTTTTTTCTTCTTGCAGAATTATCCATGGATCAGAATAACCAGTTGGCCTGGAGTAGACAGCTGGTAGATTCATCTTCAGAAGATGCTGAAATTGAAATTCCAGGTAATGTTAAGCTTTGTGTGTAACAATCATGACACTTTTGGATGGATCTGATGGGATAAGCTAATATGTGAATTGTTTGTACTGTTGAACTTGAAGATAATCCAAGCCCAATAAGGGAGCGATCAAACTCCTCCAGTCGATCACACCGTAGAAGGCAGTCCACTTCTAGACATGATAAGATAATCAAATTGTTAGACAAAATTGTTGGCAAGAAACATTGGTACATAGTGTGTGTGTGTGTGTGTGTGTGTGTGTGTGTGTGTGTACCCATGCAGACGGCACTGCATAAGAAAAGTATATGCGCCAGTGATGCGCAGGTCAATGTATAAACAACCCGCACCCGACCGACGTTTTCAACTAACCGCCCGCAACTCGGACCGCAAAAAAAAGAAAAGAAAATATTGTACCCGATCCGCTTCCTGACCCGCATTTTTTTAAAAGTCGTCAGTGTTGTGCAAGTTACTTCCGAACTGTAATACATTATAGGCTATTACTTGTTACTGTTATGTAATTCATTACCTTACAATATTACTGTCTCAGAATTGCAATGCGTTACATTACTCCTGTATTACTTTTGAGTTACTTTCACCAAAATAACTATACAGAAGTAGAACTTAACATTCTAAGGCTGTAACGATATGCGATATGAAACACTCAGATCCACGAACCTGCAGAATCGCGACACACCCCTTCCAACTCCAAGAGTTATCCTTCCCGTCCAGATCCAATGCTACCACATCTTTAAATTACTGTTAGTATTATTTGAATTTTAAAGTTAACATTATAAAATAGGCTACGTAGACCTACACCACAAAACTAGTTGAGGATAAATTATTTAAAATTGGGGAATTCCAGCGTTATGGACGTGACATTCGCAGTCAAAACTTTAAATATAAATTTAATAGCATACCAATATATTGAAACGTCTGTTTATCCATAGGCTACCCCTTAAAGGAGTCCAGACATTAGAAAAATATCAGTCTACACATGCGTTTTATATTTAATATGAGGGAAATACACAAGCATTCAAAACAAATATTTAGGAGGCAAAAGATTTTTTTGTAATTCTGTGAATTACACTGCGCAAATCAAAAGTAATACTACCCACCGGATGAAGAAGGGTTGGCTCTCCACAGAACATAAAATATTCATTTTATTTTATTTTTCGTGTTCGCATTTATGAGGAAAAAACAATGTAAGGATGTGACAGTTCTCAGTTACGACGTGACCGCTCTGAAGCGGCACTAAAATACTGCTTTAAAACTTTCACAGAGACCTCAAACAGAAGACACAAAGCCTTTCTTTAAAGTGAATTTCGATTTGTATTAATTGTATCTTAATTTTAATCAATGTTTCATCAACCAATTACCTGGATTTAATAAATAAGAAGTAAATATAGCAGACAATAGACAGGAGGCGCCTGCGCCAGCGCGTCTCATAAATTAACCGAAACTCAGGGTATAAGGTACTTCACAGACCTGAAAAATATATTTCAATCTATATTGAAATGTCTACTTGTAAACAGAACAATTCAAAACGAAAGAAAACTGACTGCTCTCTGCTTAGCCTATCTGTATGAAATGTGCATTTCTCTCTGGCGCATTCATTACTGCGAAGTTCGCAAGGCAGCAACTTCATCTTTATTAATAAACAATTAAAATGTCTCCTTGCTATATTTGACATATTCATAATCATTCATTGCTTTTGCCGGTTGTTTGTGACAGCTTTTAGGTGCTTTATCGGCAGCGCCGCCGCCAATCTCATCATGTTGTTACGTGAACGCGTCACCACCGCATCAAAAACATGATTGCGTGATGAAAACATGAAAAATACCACCTAAACATAGCCTAACTGTTTAGAAAGAAAACACAGAACAAATAGAGTAGCCTAATGCGCATACGTCCATCTCGCGAACGTACAGTCTTCTTCATGCCATCTTCACCCATTAGCCGCTTCTCCACTTGCCAGCGCGAGCACAGAGGCCGAAATCATGCCTCACGGCACTCCTGAATAAATCGCTATACAAATATATCAGACGCTCCCATTTAGTCTTTATTTACAAACTTGGACACCACACGCGGCTATTGACTGACCACGAACAGGCATACTGAGCTCGTGCCTCATCTTCGTGCCAGTTATTCAGCCAATAAAGTGTAGGCCTATGTATTTCATAGAAAATTGTGTCTATATAGTACTAGGCTATATAAATTGCAAAGGTTTAATTGGAATCTTTATTTCAAACGACCCGACCGACCGCGACCCGAATATCATTAAAAATATTTTTGGATGACTCGTAACCGCGGGTGACCGCAGGCACCCGCTCATTTTGGATCAACCCACGCATCACTGATATGCGCCTACGTGTGGCAGATTGTCTTTATATCGGATCGAAATAGGTTTTATTTATTTATTTTTAATTTATTTTACACTGCATTTAAACAGGAGGTTATAGCAACTCAGAATGTATTAACAAAACAACATTCTACTGTCTTCCTGTGACACATTTCATGTTACAGTGCATTCCACCCCAATAAGGGAGCGATCAAACTCCTCCAGTCGATCACACCATAGAAGGCAGTCCACTTCTAGACATGGTAAGATAATCAACTTGTTAGATAAAATTGTTGGCATGGGGGGATGGAGGGTCTTTACAACCCTGAGTAGCTATGTCGGTGGGGACTTGGTCCCCTAATAGGTCTAACCATGCCAAACAGGTCTCAGGAGAGGGGCCAGACAAAGAACAACACCCAGTCCTCCAGGTTGGGTAATGGACTTGAGGCCAAATACCCCACTCCGTAAAATAACACTCATTTACAGAAAGCGCAATTGCAACAGTACATATACCATCATTAGACCCGACAGAATACTCTAGTCACTCAAGAAACACTATGACACCTTCAGATGAAAGCCCTGCATGCTAATTGTGATTAGCTAAATCATGCTAAGAACATGTTAAGAACTCTAGAACTCCACAGTAACTGTGTGACAACTACCAACCACCTAGCAACATCATAGTGACCAGCCAGAACACCATAGTAACCTCCTAGCAACCACCCAGAATACATTAGCAACACCTTAGCAACCACCCCAAACCCACACCCATAGACTTACATTGAAAATAGATGAGAGCATCAGAGCAACAAAAAAAAAAAAAAAAGTTTTTCTAGACGTGGTAACTAGTTAGATTACATTGTTGTGTAACTGATTTTGGGGGGTGGACAATTTCAAGAAGAACATGACCAGGTATAAAATTAGAATACAAATCAAAAGAAGTGCATCTGGTTAGTTTTTAGTTCCTGTCTTGAAAATACAATATATGAAGTGCAGCTATTTTTTTTCTTTCTCTTGGTATGAACTGAGTTTTAAATGTTTCTTTCAGAAACATCAAGGGCTACAACTGGCCACAGCATGGATGTATTTCCAATGCCCACATCCAGTAAGTAATTACTTTGTCTTGTATATTTGTAGATAGGCATAAAGAATACTGTTTTTGTATTTATCTGCATATGACAATTTGAATTGGAATGGCAGCCTATTGTGATAATTAACAACAAAATTACAAGTACATTTATAGAATTACAGTTTTTACTATTTGTTGTGATGTGTACTCACAAGTGATTTCCCAGTGTTTGATACCAATAATTCACATGTTTACTAGTCAAATTCCATTACTGATATCAAGATGAATCATTTTATCTGAAATTTGAATTGATTATTGATTAAATTTTGATAATTAATATTCTTGTCAAATGTTTTTAACATTTTAGAATTCCAGAAATGTGTCTTCAAAAAGCTGGTGGAGATCATGCAGGAGGTCAAGAGAATTGGATGTGCAGAACCTAATAATTCTTCATACCACATCCGAAGAATGGATCTGATAGAGGAGCTAAATAACTTGGAGGAGAAGCTCCAAAATAATGAAGAGAGAGATGTTCTGGTAAAATATAATTATTTACCAGTTTGCTTATTCTTTTCTTCTTCTTCTTCTTCTTCAAAAAATATAGCATAATGAACACTAATCACTTACTTTTAGTTCTGTATGTAATTTATTTAATCAGTCCTGGATTCTTATTTTTTTTTATATTGCGGCCTAGAATGACTGATTTTGCCGCAGCTTTTCTCAGAAATTGTTTTAATATTTGTTATTTTATTTTATTTACAGTGAAAACCCACAAATAATACTATTACATATTATATGTAATAAGTGTTAGTGACAGTTAGAGTACAATTACCTGTAAATATTATTGTACTAAATATTGTATTTCAATTTTTGTGTTTAAATTGTGTTCCTGGTTCCTCATGCACAATGCAATGATGACAATAATCATAGAAATACTCATAATTCTACTTTACTGAAAATACAGAACTGTGTTTACTTTAACACTATTTACACACATTTGGACTTGTCCTAACCAATAAAATTAAGTTCAATTGATTAGGTTAATGCAAGGACTGAAAATGTTTGTTACCAATATTAGTATGATATTTTCTTTTTTTCCTCTTAGATTACCCAGTTAAGTAAAGTCGGAGGCAAAAATATCAGGGATTGCTCAACAAAGATTCTGGACAGGTATGTACATTCAAATCACAAGCATTAATTTCTTTCATCATAAAATATTTTATTTCTGATAATAAAAGAAAATGCCTGTTACCTTGACTCATCCCTTCTCACATCTTTGCCAGCTTGCACCAAGAAGGAATGTGACTAATCATCTTTTCTCCATCTCTATTTCCCATCACTTTCTTCCCCCCTTTCTCTTTTAGACTGATGACCAACAATCTAATGTCACAGCTCAACATGAAGGGCCACGGCTCAAAAACAGCCTTTCAATCAACATCACTGTTCACCACTGTGATATGTATATGATTTTGTTTTATGGAATTCAAAGTCCCACATCACAACATCATGATGTAACAGACCATTCATAATAGACAATGATCGGAGGAGAATTACGCCTGTTTCACACATACTCCGTTTGCAGTGCGTATGCGGTGCGTATTTTTTTACGTACCCATGTTAACAGGTTAGAGCTTTCACACTGCACGCGGGTGCGGTCCGGCGATGCGTTGCAGGTGCGGTGTGTATACGGCAGTGCAGAGATCGTTTCCGCACCGAGTCTATTTCTGCTGTGCTGCACCGCACTGTATTAAAGTGGCAGCGCATTGTTCACATTAAAATAAGACATAGATTGACAAGAAACTGTAATAATTTCATCATATGCGCATAATTACAGTTAATGTGTTCTATAGTTACTAAATTACAGGGTCAAGAAAAACAAAAAAAGTATGATTATAGTCTCAAAAGTTGCAAAATGCCATCATATATGATTTTTTCCCCCTCAAAAAAATACATGATATATATTTTGTGGAGAGGATCGGGGGAAACTACATGTAAAACAAAGAATCATGATTAAAATTAATTTTCATACCCATACAGAAATGTAATATATGTCAATATAAGTAAATTACATCTATAATGTCAGTGCCCATGTATGTCTGCTGCCTATGAGAATATATGCAAAATTCATATATAAAAGACATATATGAAACAATATAGCAAAAATGTCAGTTTTCATGTGTGCCATATATTTTCCCGTATATGCATGTAAATGTTAAATATATGTAAGACGCATATATGTACTTATTTCAATGCATCTGTATCACATGCATGTATGTTTAGAACACAACAATTATGGTTTAACCTTAAGCATGCCCCTGGACGATCTGGCGGTGGGGGATATGTGGCTAAGCAATAATGAGTTTTTCGTGTGTTTTTGTCATTAAATGTTTTAAATGTATAATAAATAAATGTATAATAAATAAACGTTTTCTTGTTATTTTTTTGTCAGTTTTTCTATTTTTAGAGTATTATTATTATTAATAATATATAATATAATATAATGAATATATAACATTATAATGAATTTATGCTTGAAATTAGGCTAAAGTCCAGCCTAAAAGGTATTTTTAACCTGAAAATGACGTCTTTTCCCGTCTTTTTATAGACGTCTTTTCAATGACCTGAAAAGGACGTCTTTTCCCCTTTCACTTTCAACCAAATTTAGACGTAATATTTATGTCTTTTTATAGACGTCTTTTCAACGACCTGAAAAAGACGGCTTTTCACCTTTCACTTTTCAACCAAAATTTAACGTTGTTTAGACGTCTGGTCTTTTCAACGAGTTTTTGCTGGGTGGGAAGCCTCCCACATTGAAAAAATAAATGAAAGACAGTTTCAGTCATGCCACAAGAAGGACATCCCTCCTGAACCTGGGGATCGAGGTGTGCTCTGTATCTGTTTGTAGCTATTAACCCATGCACAACTCTCCACTGAAGGTCTCCAGACCTTTTTTCAATGGGAGGCTTGTACAAGGCCCTCCAGCAACCCTTCGGGGAACAGCCTGATCCAAATAGCTCTTGCCATTTTGACTCTTTAACTCCTCCTAAAGAGTGAGAGTGTGAAACTTTTACACATATGACGTACAGTGCTTTCTTCTCAATTTTACTGAAACAGTCCAATACTACCAGGTGTCTTGAAGGTCAACAAAAACCCCTCCTTTTCTTCAAAAATACCCACAGCCGGAATTATTCTTAGTTCAGGAAAAGTTAAATCCATTTATTAGAATTTTAGAATTTCATTTAACAGTTTTTGTGTCCAACGAGTTGATCTTATTCCAATCTTGGAGGCTAGCATTTCAGGAGACATCCATCCATCTGAAGTTATTAAATGTCCAATCTTTACAACTCCTGCAGCCTTTAGAAGATTCCTCATCGATGGTGATTTTAAAATCACTGAGTCCACTATAGAGTTGAGAGTAGAGAGAGAGAATGTTTGCTGTAACTGCTCTATAAACAGTTCTTATCAGTCGCTTTAGTACATTTCTTGAATCATCCTTAAGATTTGCAAACAAGGAAAGTGCATTTCGTACAAACAGCAGAACACAATAATTACTATCAAAAGCCTGTAACTTGCTCAAAATCCTTAGTACAATATATATCAATGAACATATCAGTGCCTTCCCAGGAAGCAATAGCCGTCATTTCAACGTCCCGGTTAAATATAGACCCAATATAGTCCGGCTATATTTAGCCCACTTCTAGCCTAAATAACTATAAATCTGGTTATATGTCATTTTTTCTAAAATAATTAGCGAGATGGTAGATATTACATCATGCTATCAAAGTCAACTGAGATTACAAAGTGTTTGGCTTCATTTATTTGCCATGTTATATGTGTAGTCTGTGCGTAGAAGCGATCTAGCTCTCTAGTAGACGGGCTATTTCCAAGCAAGTAATAGTCGTCATTTCACCGTTTCTGTTTTACCCGATATAGTCCGTAAACCACGTGTCAAAATAACCTTGAATTTGTATAGGCTACATGTCGTTTTGGCTATGATATTACATCATGGGAGCAAATGCAACAGTGATTACAAGTTGTTTGGTTTAATTTCTTTCACGTTATTCATAGTCTATGCATAGTCACGATTTAGCTCCTTGTCAGACCGACTATTTTTAGGCCACTTTGAGTCCAAAGTAAAAAAAAAAAAAAAGTTTAAGGCCAGGTAGTGCATAAGATGGCTGTTATCCAATCCCATCATGTTTGCAACAAGATGCCATTCATGACATGTTCTTTTTTAGCCAAGATTTAGCTCTGAATTGGACGGGCTATATCTAGTCTACTTTTAGCCAACACTTTTGTAAACATTTTAATTAGCATTATCTTCGCTGTCACATAACATTCAAAGTTATATAGACATTCGACGATAATATTGTATTATCTTTTATTTTAAGTTCTATAAAAATTCAATTTAAATTCCCAACCGCTAGATGGCACAAGCGATCCGAGATATACAACATGGAATAGGCTACTGGTGACCATAGACTGACGCACGACAAGATCTCGCGGTAAGGATTTCCGCCATTTTCAAATCTATTTTCCACGAGACAGCAGTCGGAGAGCAAAGTGCGAGCAGAAAACCTTTCTACTTCAAACTTGTAAGTATGTGTGTACGTTTTTAATTGTTCATTTTTTAAATCTGCTACATTATTAGTCATAATGTGTCGGTACCGTGACATTTTAGCGTTAACATAGGAGATTATTTTTCCTGTCCAACAAGTTACCTAATTTACACGTGTAAAGTTACTGCAACTGTGTGCCCTTATAATTTATTTTTATAATTTATGTGGGCATGGAACTATGAAACGTTGTATTATTATTACAAAAGATAGGCTACAAATATATTTTAGTTTTTAGATAACTTATATGAAATATGAGTTTTTGATTTAAGTTAATTTTTCAAAGTGCTTTTAATCTTGATTTAAAAGAATTAAGAGATTGAGCATGCCTGCAGTATTATGTGAATTTGTTCCAGATATGTGGTGCATAAAAACTGAATGTTGCTTAAAGTTTAGTTTTGACCCTGGAGACAGAAAAGTAGCTGGCTACTGTCCCAGATGACCTGAGAGGTCTGTTCTGGATGTTTCATAATGCATCAGAAAATGTTACATTTATTTCAGCCTTAAAACATTCAATGCTTTTAAAACCAGCAGTGGTATTTTGAAATAATTTCTTTGACAAACAGTCGCCAGTGTAACCTCTGAACTGTCGTGATGTGATCCACTTTATTGGATTTAAAGACACTATGTTTATTGTAAATTATTTTGCACAGGAATAAATATACAGAACATTTGTCAGTGATTAATATCGAATGTCTTGTTACCAAAATAATTTAAAAAAAAAAAATGTTTGTGTTTAACAGTATAAAGAATCCCATACAGGATTGGAACCACGTGAAGGTGAGTAAATGATTACATGACTTCTTTATTTAGGGAATTCGCCTTTGGCTAAGCCACGCCCTAGAATGTAGATTGACCAATCACAGCGCAGCCAAGAACGAGCTCCGACAGAGGTCCGACACTTTTTCACAGCGCTCCATTGACTTTAACGCGAGCATCTCATATTTTTGGTCTCGGCAGGCCATTATGGTCGTAGGATTATCAAAAACATGGTTAAACGTTGTGCCTGGGCCATTTGTAACACCGATACGCGTTTCCCAGAGAAGTTGGAGGGGGTGTCCGTTTTTTTTCCCTTCCCAAAACCGAAGTCAAATCCTGACAAGTGTCGTCTTTGGATTAAACTGTGTGGACAGTCAGCTAAACCCCTCGAGGATCAACAAGCACACCTTTGTGTGCTCTAAGGTAAATTTTGCTTTTAACCTTACTGTGAAGTTATACTAGTTAGACAGTTTTATTAAAACCCTGTGGAGCTAACCAAAACATCACCTTGTCAGCTAACGTTAACTACTGTAGCATACCGATTGTTGATACGCTACACGCTGCTAATAAATACAACGTTATACTCGCGTAACGTTAGTCCGTTTGCTTTGTAATAACGATTATAGAAGTGAATAAAAACCTACCCAGCTTTGCATGAACAGTGTTGCTCTTTGATATTGTTAGTCCCAGCCTCCGTCTCGATCAGTAGGATATGCGGTGGTTCATTTTTTGACTGTGACCGGTATGCTTTTGCCTCTATTTGGATGCCTTGCTGTTCCTTGCTTTTCACCTGTATGTCATGGATATAGCCTTCGAACGCATATTGCAGCCCCTTTTGCCTAACGTTACTTCTATCGGACACTTTATTTGCTGATTTATAAAAGTTGGATAAAATTTCATCAGGAAGAGCTGTCACAGCATAAGCCATGTTGATAGCAAACACCAGAGCCCAGACGCAGTTTGACGGACGTAGCAACAGTAACTAAGGGGGGCGGGGCTTAGCCAAAGGTCAATTACCTATTTAATTTTCTTTATATGTTCTGAATTAATTTTCTTTATAAATACTGATGTGAATATTCCAAATAATAATATACCGATACTTCATTACAGCTTCCAGGACAGAGCGCCAAGCAGCCAGGACTCCCAGGACTCCTCCAGGCAGAAATTCTCAAAGTTAGTATGGACATGCTTATGAGCTGAGTTTATGCCCGTCAAGCTCAGACGGAGCATCAGTTAAAATAACCTATTTAACATATTAATTTTAATGTGTCGATGTAAATTTGGGGTCAGCGTAACTACTTTATACCAATTAATTAGGAGAACCTTTTTTTATTTTTTTATTACATATCGTTTACATGTGTTTGCTACCTTATTTTCACAGACAAGCAAGACAAATTCCCAATGACAGACAAAAGTAAGTGTCTATTGATTGTTACTAAAATATTTTTCTCGATTTTCCTGAATGTGGAAGTAAATAAAAATGCTGTACTTTATCCTTTCCCTTCTGGTTGATAGCTGGCCACAGTTCTTCTCCTTGTTGTCCCCTATATATGAGGAGGCAGAGATACTATTTTGTATGGTAATTGATATTAACACAATGCCTTTATTGCGATTAGGATTCCAAAGAAAAGTGTTGACGCTACTTATTGAAATTAAAGAAGAACTGAGAAAAATTGGAAACACCGTGGAGCCAGACACTTGTTCCACATGCCTACCTTGGCCACTGAGGAGGATTTCAAAAACCTAGAGAGGCAGTTGGAAAGTGAAAATATCCGGGCAGCAATGGTAACAAAACTAAACAAAAAAACACTCTAAAGCAACTTTTCCTCATAAAACGCTCATCTTTGACAAGTTTATAATATATTTGAACTATAATATTGAATCTATGACTGAACAATGGCGTTTTGCATAATAAGAGACTATGAGCCAAAAAAACAATATCTTTTTCATTGTACATCAAGTAGATTTTGATTGAGTTTGAAACATTTCAAATTGATTTTATTTTTATAAAACGTAAAAAAAAAAAGATTTAAAATTTCAATAATTATTAAAAAAAAATTATAATGAACAATTAAACTAAATAACTGGTAGTATTAAATTAATTAATTTAATCTGCTGAAATAGAGTTTTATAGGGTTTGTGATGTAAAACTTGCAGGTCAATGGGCATCAATCTTTAAGGTTGGTGAATACTTGTAAACTTATGCATATACTGTAATACTACCTGTACTGACATTGGCATTTGTTTTTTCAGGTGGCGAAGTTGTGCAAAATCGGAGGAAAAAACCTCAAAGACAGTGCAAGAAGAATGTTAGACGGGTAAAGCCAACAAAATGTGCAACAATTATAAAATATTCTGCTTCCAATACTGAATAAGTATTTAATAAGCAAATCTGAAAGTTAAAAAAGACTTCCTTTAACGTTCATTCTTAAATGTCATTCTTTAACCGCAATTGTTAATCAACCTCATTTTTATTTTATTTTAGTGTTTTCACAAATTCCCTCATGGTGAATTTTAACATGAAGGGGGGTGGTCCTCTGCAGAAGGAGGCTTTTCAAAACTCTGCACTGTTCTCAGTCATTAAAGGTATGTCTGTCTGTGTGCGCGAGGGTACACGTTGACTGGAGAGCTTATCTCAGGTTTTAGGCTAAAAAATATATATTTAGATATATTTGTTCTTCTTGTGCAATTATTATTTGATTTCTCTCCTTTGGCTGATGTTGTGATGACCAATTTTCAAACGGCCACTGAATATGAAATTAGAAATGCGATTTCAGCACATTTTAAACAAGCACCAGGAAGAGCGGGGGGGGGGGGGGAGGGGGGGTTATGGGATTAAGGGCAACAATTGATTACTGTTTTATAAATTAACAGGTTATTTAATTTTTTATTTGGTAATTTTTTTTTATGTTAATATCTTAAGGTTTTTTTTATTATTGTTTGTAATATTTTAATTGCTCATTTTTATGTTTGGATCTTTTTGTAAATTGTCTAAGTTGTTCATGTTATTGTTGTAAATAAAAGTTTTATATTTGATTTGTTTGGGATGAATTGTCATTTATGAGAATCTGCTATTTTCGAAGTAAAAGGATCCTTTAGCCACATTTTATTGGCTATTACATATGGTTCTTCAATAGCTGTGTAATTGATGACTAGTCTATTCTTGGGTGATGTTTAGACGTCTATTAGATTTTCACTGACAGCCCAAATTTAGCCTTGTTTTAGCCTAGACCCATATGTACTGTCTATTAGACGTGTATATGTAGTCGTTCAATAGCCGTCTATTTGATGACTAGTCTATTTTTGGGCTATGGTTAGACGTCTATTAGACGTGTATATGTAGTCGTTCAATAGCCGTCTATTTAATGACTTGTCTATCCTTGGGCTATGGATAGACGTCTATCAGATTTTCACTGACAGCCCAAATTTAGCCTTGTTTTAGCCTAGACGTCTGGGCTGTGTTTTGTCAGCTATTAGACGTCTTTTAGACGCAAATTTGCTTGCTGGGTTGTGTCACAAACAATAATGTCAAAATGCTTAGTCATGTTTTCAATATAACTGTATCAGTATTTTCAGAAGTAAACAATGGCTACGATTTTGATGACAATGATTGAAAATACAGAAGACTGCACTTTATCTGTGTGACACGTATAAACACACATGTACCCATTACTCTAGATGAGACTGGACTCACTGTTGGTCTGTTAAAAAATTACAGTACAATGTCATTGTGATAAAGAAAAAGACTATTCACACACATACTGTATGTACATGTGTGTTACATTATAGCCCCTTTCACACAGAGATTCCGGAACATACAAGGATAAAGTGACCCGGGTTCGTTTGATTTTGGTTCATTCACACTACCAGTGATTTTCCGGAATCAGAGAGTGCTTCACACACAACCCGTAAAAATCCCGTAAAGACACATGACATCGATGTGACATGTCTCAGCAGCGTCTATAGTTTGCTTATGAGCTGCGATTTCTCTCTCGAGAAACCACACTTGTGCATTTTTTTCTCTGAAGCCGGGATCGTAATGCACTAGTTTATGATCGAATCAGAGTCATCATTACAACACAGCATTGATTACGGCTTTTGTTCACACAGCACACGTTCCGGGACTGAACACGGCAATGTTACTAGGTCCCTAACCCGGCATTGATCCCGGCATCAGTCCCAAGTCGTGTTTGCATTCACACAGAAGGCGTTCTGGCCATTTCCCGGGATCAACGCGCTGTGTGAAAGGGGCTTATGTCTCTATCACGTGTATTTACTGTATAATGTAAAATGCAAGTATACTCTGCTGTAATATAGCATTACAGTAACTCTACAGCTTATGGTGAACAGTACAGTATAGTGAACACTGTCTGATTACACATATGTTCTGTCTACAAACGCTTGAATGATTGAGGACACACACACAGTTGTTCTCCCAACATTCGGGTCACCTTTCAACCCGCCTCGGCCATAAGGTCATGACTGAACATCATCTACAATAGTGGCCCTTATTTCTTCAGAAACCTACAATCTTGGCCTGTTCTCTTCCTCTGTTTTACCTCTGTATCCTTCCACCACACGTCCTTACTCTTCTTCTTCTTCTTCTTCTCGGCTGTTCACCCTGTTGTTCTTCCATTCTCAGAGTGTGTAACGTGTTGTGCTCTGTCTATATGCCTTCCAGAGGAAGCTTCATGAGATGCACTCTGAGCGATTAAAGAGAACTGGTGATCATTGATTGATCTAATGCTTTACATTCCCCTTCATTAGAGAAATTCCGAATTCACATCTGCAATTCAACAATTCAGGACAAAAATATTGTATAGAAAATATGGTTGACTGTTTATGACAACTAGTTCAACCATTCTGCATTTAATGCCTATGTTTTGAGGGTTAAGACTAACAGAGAACCAGTATAATACATTTTGATCAACATGAGTCATGACATAAGCAATTGATAATGTAAGAAACAGCAGACACTTGTACATCAATTGAATGTACCAATGCATTTGCAATTTATTCAAAAGAATGATAAACTGCTTTTATGATGTGCACAAGTGAGATGATGTGGAGGTTGAATAAGAATTTTAGTTGTGATCTGAGAACTGCACCAAAGCGACTGAAAAAAACTTAAATATAATTAATATAATTAGAATGTTTGCTGTAACTGCTTTCCTCTATATAATATAATATAATATAAAGAGAAATGTTTGCTGTGTTGCTGTGGTAACGGACTCCCGCTCCTGCGGTGGGTGGGGGAGGGGCGGCGGGCGCACAGGGAAATCACTGATATTATGAGAGGGAACGGCAGAACGCAAGGTAGGAGAAAACACTTAAAACAAATAAAATCACTCATAAAAGCAACCAATTTAGCATGTTTTAACATCTGTTTGTGGCTTGTGTGTTTTTATTAAACAACCCAACCAGCAAAAACTCGTTGAAAAGACGTAGAAAAGACGACATTGCCAGACGTCTAAACAACGTTAAAATTTGGTTGAAAAGTGAAAGGTGAAAAGCCGTCTTTTTCAGGTCGTTGGAAAGACGCCTATAAAAGGACGTCCCACTCACGTCTAAATTAGGTTGTAAAGTGAGTTGAAAAGGCGTCTTTTTCAGGCCTAATTTCAACCGTGAATTTATGATTATATTTAATATTCATAATTACTGTCAAAATAAGACAATTCACAAAAAAGTAGCAAAACATTTATTGACACATCAAATACATCTTTCACGTAAAAAACACTTTCCTGATCACATCGTAAGCCTGCATTTGATCAAACATATCCTAAAAACAGTTATATTTTGAAATATTACTACAATAAAAATAACTTTTCTATGAATTTATAAATAAATATACATGTAAATATGTGTGATGGTAAAGCTGAAATTTCAGCATCATTACTCCAGTCTTCAGTGTCACATGATCCTTCAGAAATCATTCTAATATGATGATTTGATTCTCAAGAAACATTTATGATTATTATCAGTTGTACTGCTTCATATTTTTGTGGAAACTATGATACAGTTTTCAGGATTCTTTTTTGAATAGAACTTTCAAAAGAGCAGCATTTATTTGAAACATTTTTTTTGTTAGTTTTTTTTTTAGTTTTTACTGTGACTTTATCAAATTAATCTGTTTTATAAACATATTTTTTCAAAACAATAAATCTTTTAAATATTGAAAATGTTTATAAAACAGAACAATGACCAATTATAACCACATTAGAAAACATTAAAGGGATAGTTCACACAAAAATGTAAATTCTGTCATTACTTACCCTCGTGTCACTCCAAACCCATAAGAAAAAGAAAAAAAAAACCTTTTGTGGAGAACACAAATGAAGACATTTAACAGATGCCTTGTGTGCACAAACAAACAATTACGTCTTTATTCACAAATTAGGTATCTCCGACGCATGTTGCACCAGCTCACACGCCAACACAATACTGATGAATCGTGGTGCTCCGTAAACACGTTTCAGAGATATATATTTTGTGAATAAAGATGCAATGTTTTTTTTGCACAAACAAAGCATTCACATCGCTTCATAAAGTTGAGGTTTAACCACTGGACTCATATTGATTATTGTTACAATGTCTTTACTACCTTTCTGAAGGTTGAAAGTTGGAGGGACAGAAAGCTCTCAGATTTCATTTAAAAGATCTACATTTGTGTTTCAAAGATGAACGAAAGTCTTACAGGTTTGCAACGACATGAAGGTGAGTGATTAAAATATTTGGTAATTTGAAACATTATGTAAATCACATTAGTTACCTTAGAGCAGTGGTCTCAAACTAGAGGCCCGCGGGGTGATATTTTGCGGCCCCCTACTTGACATTAAAGTTTAATGTTAGTGCGGCCCGTCGTTGCGTGTGCCACGTTTAAAAAAAAAAAAAATTATCCCTTATGGCTTACCATAGATAGTCTCGTGACAGCTTAAGGTGGGTTTGTTGTCAATAGTTGTCATTGACAACCGCGAAGTACAAACATACTGCGCCTGGAAAAACTGAGCGCGTCGCTTCAATTATGAGCGCGCTTGCCGCGCGCCTACATTTGAAATAACGAACTTGAGCGCGATATGTGAAGATGTGAACAGGCCTCTTGGCGAGCGACGTGTTGGAGATCCCTGCTCTAAAACAATGTGAGAACAATCATTTTGAGCTTGTAATATGTGTTCAACAGGTTGATAAGAAGGTTTGCTTTGATTTGTGCAAAGTCAGTAGTTTGCCTGAGACACTATACATGTGTAGAAAGAATTCAATAAGAAGGGCAGACATGACTGCAAATATTTGTATTTCAAAAGCAATAATTGTTTTTTTAAAGGTGCATTGTATAATAAATGGAAATGTGCCTTCCAAAAAAACATTCAATATCATATTGTATAAAGAAAATAAAAAGGACATGAGCAAATATAAGTATCACAAAGATGTGTTATAAGGAAAAGAAAAATAATGTTTGTAAAATGAAGCATCACAAAGATGTTGTGTATAAGGAAAAAACGAAGAAAGTTTGTAAAATGAACTTCAACTGTCAGAAGGACAGCTCATGAAGAACCAATCATGTACAGAAAGGAATGTTCAAATTCAGAGGAACAGTTCAGAAGAAACGTTAATAATAAAGATTGAGAAGATTGGATCAGTTGTGCTCCTTTTTTTGGATTACTTGAATACTATTTTTTGTGGAATACTTGATGCGGCCCAGCCTGACCCAGACTCTACCTCCAGCGGCCCCCAGTTAAGTTGAGTTTGAGACCCCTGCCTTAGAGGCACCAATACATCTCTTCCTGATCTCTGATCTTCTGTTCGTTCCACCATCTCAACCCCGGATTATTGAGCCATAACAGAATGCTTTAGCCTGGCTGTTTTTTCTCCAGCATCTAAATTGAGAAAGAAAACAATAAGCAAAATCTAAATGTAAAAAAAAAAAAAAATGGTTGTCCAAAATGTAAAGTATACACTTGAGTTTTCCCTCTACATACGTGCAAGATTTCAGTCATAGATAAATTGTAAATGTTTGCTTTGTTAGACATGACCTGTCTAGTGATGTATATTTATGCTGAAATATAATATTGGTTTGTGTTTTAAAACTCTCCATGTAAGTGGACCTTGAGAGACAATGTTGAAATCTCCTGCAATATGTTCTGAACTTACAACACTGGAGTCCAGACCAAAGTCCTGCAGAGTCTCGGTGATCCTGGATCACCTGCTCAGGTCTGCTTAATTGAGGTTGGAGCTAAACTCTGTGATCAGCACTAGATGGCAAACAATACTGAAAAGAGAAAGAAGACAACCAATATTATTAAGTTATAAATAATTTGTTCTATGTTCATCTGCTTACCTGTACAAAGTATGCATTATCAATAAGCGGTATATATTCAATTTGATCTTTTAATAACACTGTTTTACTACATTAATGCTTACTACAAACCTGATAAAAATGACTGGTGGGCAAAATGGAGGAAAGCCTTATTTTGCTCTCCAGGTGGGCATTCCTATAATGGTGTGACGTCACGTGAAAACTATGAATTAACCATACTTTTAGGTTAAATAAATTAGCTTACTTCCATTCATCCATTGACCAATTGCCAGCAAAACCTGAACAAAACTATAAAAATCTCTCAGCTACACATAAGATGCGATTAAAAGCCCAAACTTACAGCTCCCTTATTTTGCTCTCCAGGTGGGCGTTCCTATAATGGTGTGACGTCACGTGAAAACTATGAATTAACCATACTTTTAGGTTAAGCTTACTTCCATTCATCCATTGACCAATTGCCAGCAAAACCTGCACAAAACTATAAAAATCTCTCAGCTACACATAAGATGCGATTAAAAGCCCAAACTTACAGCTCAAGTCTATAGTTAACCTAACTTACCTCTAGTTAGCGGCTAGCCTAACGGTTGAGATGCTAACGGACTTTTTCGAAGACACACTAAACCATTTATATAAAGTAAATATTCAACGGATGCGAGTCATTTACATGAAAGAAAGTGTCAGAAACATTTGTATGTACTATTTGTGTAATGTTGGGGACTAAACTTACCTGAAAGTAGTGAAAACAACAGTGAGAGACGGAGTTGTGCTGCTGTCAGTTGAGCTGCCGCCCCGTTTCCATGGTAACGCCCTCCGCTCCAGTTCAAATGCGGTTTGAATGTTCAGCGCGCGCCCATTAAAACACGTAGAAGTCACGCAGAATTTACAAACGTAGAATTGATGGAGGGAATTATTTGATAATCAGATAAAATATCTGATACATTATTAGGTGGATAGTAGGCCTGTGGCCATCTTAAACTGTAAATGGAATGAGCATATGAAAGCATTGAAAATGTAAAACAATGTAGTCATTTATATATAATAGGCTAAATTATAATATAGCTTTAGAAATGGTAAACGTGGTGTATAAATAAAATTGTAAAAACCATATAAGGCATGGACATATTTTCTCAAATACACAAATTTACAGATGTAACATGAGGAACAATTTATAAGCTTTATGTTCCAAGTATTTTTAAAATATATTTCAAATATACTAGATGTATTTCAATTTATTTAACAGTGCTTCACATATATGTGAATATATTCATATGCAGTTATTTATAGGCTATTTTGTGCTGTTGTTTATTGTGGTCTATGGTGTTTTAACTACTGTGAAGTTTAATGTTTTTATGGATGCATTATAGGAATATTAAATGTAGTGATTGTTAACAAATGTTCAGAAATAGGCGTAGGCCACTTATATACAGCACAAGTGTTTTCAACAACATATAAAT
The DNA here is from genome assembly GCA_026230005.1 of Gila orcuttii. NCBI lineage: Eukaryota > Metazoa > Chordata > Actinopteri > Cypriniformes > Leuciscidae > Gila > Gila orcuttii. The sequence goes on along the minus strand of JAPDVR010000003.1, from coordinate 2,820,321 downwards.
CACTAGGGAGTGCTTTTTGATGGATTTCTGCCATGCCAAATCATTTAGGTCTATGTTTTATATGGTTTACGAACATATAGGTGCTTACAAATAATGTATTTCTAGGATGTGCAGTGACACGTAACTTTGAAAGTATTTCTACAATCTATTTCTTCACTTGCTACAATTGACTTTAATTATGTTTATGCTATATTAGGGCTATATTTGGTCCAAAAATTGTCAAACTTTTTTTGGACTAAAATTGGACTAAATCAGACGGACCAAACAAAGTCCAATTTTCAACGTCTATGTTTGGGCTAAATTTGGACCAAATCAGACGGACCAAACAAAGTCCAATTTTCAACGTCTATGTTTGGGCTAAATTTGGACCAAATCAGACGGACCAAACAACAAAGTCCAATTTTCAACGTCTATGTTTGGACTAAATTTGGACCAAATCAGACGGACCAAACAAAGTCCAATTTTCAACGTCTATGTTTGGACTAAATTTGGACCAAATCAGACCGACCAAACAAAGTCCAATTTTCAACGTCTATTTTTGGGCTAAATGAAGGCTATGACGGGCCGACTTGATTTAGCCCAAAAAACAACGTCTTAATGACGTCTGGTGCTGGGTGGGAAACTCGGATGAACAAATAATCACACCCATATTGACAGATTTAAACAGTTCCTCCGCTTTTGGAAGGAAATATGTACTTTTTAAATTCACATGACGTAATGTGTCTGTCCCTTCCCCGCTTCAAACTCGTTCCTACATGATTAATAAACTCCTATGTAAGTTACTGTACGTGCTGTATATAGTCTCGGTGACGCGGCAGCAGCGCGATCTTCACACACATAACGTTACACAGAGCAGACTCCGATGCGAGAGCAAAACTGCGAGGATTAAAGTTTAAAAACATGGTCATATACATCGTGAGTGCTCCTGCTGCTCAGGTCAAATTAGTCTATTTTTATTCAAATAATAATTATTGTGAATTTATCTATAATTCAATGTGGATTATCTGTCCATTTATTCATAATAATGATTGTTTTTGCCTCCGCCATATTTGTTGATGACGTAATGGCCTCTAATTTGTCAGATCATCAAGTCCCGCTCTCATAGTGGCTTCCTGCGCTCTGATTGGTCAGAGTCCCCAAAGTGTGTATCTTTTCCGGAAGTGCAGTACTCCTAGAGGGCGCTTTGTTATACACACTTTAGTGGGGGGGCATACACACTTCACATACACAAATCACTTAAAAGTGATTTTTTGGGACAAGTGAGATTTTAAGTGTGGACACCATTTTAGAGTATGCTGAATGCCATAGTATAATCCAACAAATGAGGACATACAAAATGTCCTAAATTTTTGAGGTGGTCCTCAGTTTACTGGTGTGTATCCTGGTAAATGTACCCAAAAGGGACCTAAGCAAGTACACACACACACACACACACACACACACACACACACACACACACACACACACACACACACACACACACACACACACACACAGGCATATGTGGTTTATGAGGCCACTGTGTTTTTTCAGTGGTTTATGGGGACCCACCTTTCCCATTATCCAATAAAGATAAAAGTTATGTCAAAAACTTTCATTTGGTCAACAGAAGACAAATCTCACTTCAAAAACTTAATTTCATTTTTATAACATACATATATTAAATATGTGACATTTTACAGGGTTATGGGGACAAAACCACATTGTGGTTTATGAGGACAGTAGTGTTTATGAGGTCTCTATACATACAACACACAGATCGAGTTAATTGATGGTTTATGAGGACAATAGTGTTTATGAGGTCTCTATACATACAACACACATATCAAGTTAATCATATATGGGAACACAAACTACACACATATTAAGTTAATTGTATATGGGAACACAAAACTACAAAGTCATTATCGTATATACATATATGTACAAAATGGGAGAAGGAGCAATTATATATCTGCAATCAATTCACTTCTGGACAATATGTCATTGCTCTACTTTGCCACTACCTGTTTGTGATTGCAAGTATGTACTGACATGTGCACATATACTGCAGAAAAAGTACAAACTAAGAGAGAAAATGTCTGGTTTTGCATTAGGAGATACAGACAGTAGCATAAATATTAGTGTTTCATTAACAAGTTATTTTTTAATGGTTTCCTGGCCAGGAATTAGATTACTCAAGGACTAGGCCTCACATAAATTAGGACATTTAATATATTTTAAATAAATATTTTGTACACTTCATATCATGGAAATGGTACTATTTGTGATCACAGGCTCCTGGCTCCTTTTGAGTTCATGTTGTTATTAAGTAAATGAACCTATCACTGGATAGTCCAAAATGATTCTCACAGATCTGAAATATACCAGCACAAAAATGGTCTATTACACAAATAATCTGTAATCTTTAAACTATTTTCTCTTATGTCACAATTCATACCGTAGTAAAAAAAAAGTATTATATTTAATATATTTAAAATACATTTATTTCATTCTAAGTATAGTTAAAATCCATTAACATATTTACTGACAGATTTTTGAGACTTACTGATATTAAAAGTATTATTAAACTTTATTTGGTGTACTACTGCATAATGCATATTTCTTAAAATTAATTGTTTTAATTTCTCTTTTGGTGAGGGCTGTATGATCTCTGAAAAATAAATGAGAAATATTTAAAGTGTACCTGAAGTATACTTGCAATAATTCCACTTTAGCACAATAAAATATACTAAGTATATCTTTAATTGGACTACTTCCACAAAATTATAGTACTTTAAGAACAAATTTAGTTGTTACAATTTAGCAGACTAAGTATTCCAGTTTAGGATACTAAAATTACAATTGCAAGGCATTTTAATTTAATTAAATTACATTAAAGTATATTTATTTTTTATTAGGGTGTACTTCACTGTTGCAAAGAACTAAAGGTAAATTAGTGGAAAAACAACCTTGGTATAACCCTGACTCAACTGCGGATCCAGTTTTCATTTAGCTACTCTAACAATGTTTGTTGCTAATTTTATAGAGAATGTGTAATGTTTTTAGCTATTAACCTAGCTCCAAAATTGTTTACTAATGTAGGGCTAAGTCTGTCTCAATGGGATCTCTGTCTGTCATTTTCTGGTATCCTCAAGAACCAAAAGATGAGACCTGGAATTAAACAGGGTACTTTTACTGCAGAAGCTGTTTGTCTGTTGTATAAGGTTATATATTGTCACTGTCCTTCCAAAACCTTGTATGTCCAAATAAGCAGGTTTTTAGGAAATGGAAAAAACACTTAACTTTTTAAACAATTACTAATACTCTGTGTTGTCAAAGTTAACAAGCAATTTTTAATACTTTTTATTGGTTAAATATTTTCAAAACCCAGTGATAATCATGAAGAATGACAAATATTAATGATTTATGGCTAAAAATATGTAGAGGACGTTTCAGAAGGACAGCAGTGTTATGACAGTAAAGCAGAGAAATAACAAAAACATCAGAGAAATCAGGTAAATGCTTTGTTAAAGAGATAAACCTTACAGTGTGTCTGAATCCCAAAAAATTAAAAAAAGAATGTTTGTAAATAGAAATGTTTGACAGCGCAAATGTACAAACACCTTAAACTGTTTGAAGCAGCCATCTCACTAGTCAGCTGAAACTGAAGAAGGTGCTGGTATTATTTGAACACTTTAGGGTGGTTTCCCATACAGGGCTTAAGACTAGTTCTAGACTAAAATAAACGTTACAGCTGTCTGAACTGAAAACAGGTTGCGCGGACATTTTAAAACGGATCAGTGCTATTGTTTTGTCTCAAAATGAACACATTAATTTTTGTAAGCCATGTTTGTAAAACCACTTAGGCATTAACCCTCTGAGGTTGGCGCGTGATAGTCTCGCTTTTTTTCTTATCAGTGCAAAAGAAACTGTACGCTGTTGATTTTGATCTTACATATTAAGTGTTGTACATCATTAGATCCTGATAAGTGTCTATTTTTTTGTGGATACTCACA